>BTPG01000007.1:122981374-123183874 GCA_036245525.1 Semisulcospira habei | reverse complement strand
TCAACTGGCCCTCCTGGTTCCAGCGCCACTGAAGTGTTTTTCAAAAAAGATTTTTTTGTTTGTTTGTTTTGTTGTAAAAATAACGTTGAACCAGCAGAGAAAGAAACACGCTGTGGAGAGTAAAGAACAAATCAATTTACACAGTTTTAAAATATCTGTCCAAAAACTGCCTTCTGTCTTTGTCGGTACCATTACTGCATTTCACTCCCTCTAAAGAGCTCCAAAATACGGCGTCACTGGTTTATCACGGTCAATAAACTGAGTGGGTGTCAAAGGCGGTGCATGGGTGCTGGTCTGTGATTTTGGACCTTACGGCTGAAAGCCGTAAATTCCAAAATCACAGACTAGCATACAAGTGGCGGTGACGGCGAACGAAGCCCTCGGGGAAAGACGAAGAAGTGTGTGAAATACGAAGAGAAAATAAACTATACCGTGAGACAGAAGTGTGATCGATAATTTTAACCTCTTCTCTGCCGAGGTACAGACAACACGATCTAACTAGTGCAAGAGGCACAGATCCTCATGAGCCCCCGCAATTGCGGGGGCTCATGAGGATCTATGCCTCTGCCCGACACCACTTCGTGTCCTCGTTCGTTTGACGGCCGAGGCTCTCCAGCGTTGACTTGACAAAAGCTTTCAGAGACGCAGTCTGCAGCCATTGGCATTTAAGTGGCGACGGTTGAATTGTTTCGTTCTGTCGGTTGTCAGGCGAAAGGTAAGATCCACAAGATATTGTCAGAACGGGCACAAGCACGTGTTTGTCTTTTCTGACAAGCTCTTGTTGATCTAGCGTTCTGTCTTCTTTTTTTTTTTAAAAATAAATTGTCCAGAGCTATTTCTAGTGTTTGCATAACTCCGTAACAATTCATTACAACGTGTTCAAACCTCTCTATCTGAAGGAGGTATAGATTCCCATGAGTGTCATAACGCGCAGTGCATGAGGGGGATTATGAGAAACTATATACTTTGCTGTTTCTAGTTGAGATCGACCGCATTTACATGCTGAAACTGTAAGTGTTCACTCAAACGCTCTTTGAGGACCAGGCTGTTGTGTGTAGTGTCTGTGTGTATGGAAATCTGTAACTGTGTACATTCAATGCTCGTAAAAAGTGCATGAAAAAAACTCAAGGTTGACAGAAAGAGGCGCCGTAGTACCTGGCACCTCTTCCTTTCAACCTTGATATTTTATTCCTGTGTATTCGACACTTGAATAATCATTATTTGGAGCATAATTATTGTGCATGCAAGAGATGATTATGTTCATGATTTTCGAAGACAAAGTCCTGCAATCTCCAAGTCCGAGATCCTCATGAGTACATGCAGACTGTTAATCAATCATTCAATCAATCAACAAATCAATCAATCTATCTATCGATGGATTGATAGACAGCAAGATGGATGGATGGATGGATGGATGGATGGATGGATGCATGCGTGGATGGATGGAGGGAGGGATGGATGGAGGGATAAATGCATGGATGTATTCGTGGATTCATTGATGCGTGGATAGTCGGGCGAACGAATGGAAGTGCGAATGGGTGGGTCTGTCGCTGAGTGTATGCATCGAAGGATTCTGACTACAGGCTTATCTTTTTCCATCATGATACACTTTTGCACGAAGTAAAACGACCACGATAGTCCAAGGGTAGTTCCAGAATAGCTTAGAGCCCAGAGGCGCCAAGCTATTCTGGTATCACCCTTGTACTAAAATGGTTGATCCATTTTCTAATCTGTAATGCAGCCTTCATAGAACAATACACACATTTTTAAAATGTCATCCTCAGGATTAAATGGGTTAAAACCCAACTCGCTTTATACACTAGCTCACCATCGTTAACACATTCGAGACGTGCTGCATCCGGATACGCGGAATAAACCGCGTATCCGAACGCACCACCCTGCACGTCTCGAGTGAGCGAAACTGGTCAGTATACCAAAAGTGCAGCCGAGCACTTTCATTGCCACATTTAATGGAGTAATATGCAGCAGCTAAATGCTTCCTCTGCCCTGTCTAATGACTGGATGCTTTAAAACTGGTAGCAAAACGTCTGCGGGCCCACGACGGCTCGCAATGGGCCCGCGCACAGCCGTGCGCGGGCCCACTGCGGCCGTCGTGAGCCCGAGGACCTTTGCCTACTGGGTTAGTCCTGCTGCGCATTGATCTGTCGTCTCTAGTTTTAGTTTTAAGCGCGCGACAATTTGTCCAGCCGTAGTCATACACCCTCAGTCTGAGGATGTAAATGACATCGATGTTTGAAGCAAGAGGCATATATTTTCATGAGCCCCTGCTGTCGCAAGGGCTCATGACAATCTATGCCTCTTGCAGATCGATAGGTCTAGCAAAAAGGAGTGTTTTGGTGACATGGCAAATCCATGCAGTTAGTCTGAGCTGCCTTCAGTCATTATCCCATTACCTCTGGGGAAGACACTAACTATAGGCCTTCTCGATTTTTTTAAAAAAGAAATATAAATTCTGAAAATACAAGTTTTCTGGCTCAAACGTTCAACAGTATGGCCCTTGAAAATGAATATTTAGCAAAGGTGTGCTCGAATTTTGCTAGCAATCGTGCAAATTACTGATTTGAAGACTTTAGAAGGGGAAGTGAGTCTGCTTTAAATGAAAGTCCCCGCTAGCCTTGTGTGTACTACAAATACACATCACAAATAAAATAAAAAAAAATCTATACGCCAAAGCGACATCAAGACCTGCAGCATTAGAACTTATGAATGAAGTGACGTCGATCACGATTCTTGGTGTGCAACATTGTATCTTGATCCCTATGTGGGCACTTTATTATTTAGGAGATTGAAAACTAAACTGGGGACTGAAAGTTGGCGACCCCACCCTTCTGTGCCAAATTTAGACCATAATCATAAATCTCGAAGTGATGGAGTGGTTATGTTTGGCTCAACATTCTGTCGACATGTAAACGAATTATTTTTAACCACTTGGCATGACGTCAGACAGTGTTTGCAATCACTGATTACCTCAACGCGGAAAACACGTCATTCGCCCAAGGAATACGGATACGAATAGGGGTGCGCAAGAGGTATAGATCCTCATGATCCCCCGCAACTGCGGGGGCTCATGAGGATCTATACCTCTTGCAGTTGGATTTGTGTTCATTTTTCTCGGCTGTAAACGGGTTAAAGGGGGTATTTCTAGACATGTCATTGCCCTGGGTCAATTTCTCTTGAACCCATGAATGCTATTGACTGTCCACTCCTTTAAGACAAGGAAGTCCAACACTATTAATGTTTATGTTGTCGTTGTTGTTGTTTGTTTGTTTGTTTGTTTGTTTGTTTGTTTGTTTGTTTGTGTTTGGGTTTTTTATAGACAGAAGGGGGGGGGGGTGGCAGGCGGGAAGCGGGAGCAGGGGAGGGGGGGGGGGGGGAATGTGGACTCTGGGATAGAGTCCACGTCTTAATTGCGAGCGGGCGAACCACGGCTGGCGTAGGCCCGAAGGCATTTTGCTCGCGGATAAGGCAGAGAGCTTGAATCGCAGTTATTCTGGCTCCTAAGCAAGAGTCGTTTTATATCACTGACCTTTCATCCTCTTTCAGTCTCCCTTGATTTAACACCTGCACTGCCGAGAAAAATCGAACACCACCCTGAACTGCAAGAGGTATAGATTCTCATGAGCCCTCGCAGTTTGCGGGGACTCATGAGGATCTATGCCTCTTGCTGAAAGCACAATGTATCCATGTTTCTTTGAAGGCTGTACGGCGATCCATGACGTCACATCTACAATGATTTAACTCCTATCATTCGGAAATACACCAGTGTGTGAAATAAATTTGACTAAAATAGTTCAAGGGTAGTGCCAGAATAGCTTGGCGCCTCTAGGCGCCAAGCTATTCTGACACTACCCTTGAACTAAAGCCATTGGTGTATATCCTTATCTGTAAGTACTATAATGTAGCTTGCAGTGTACAAATTTGAAGCTATTAGCCCCAGTATGATATGAGTTTTGTTTTTTTTTAAAGTCTGCGTCTACTAGCAGTGAAGTGATTAAACAGTTTGAATTTATTGATAAACATTTTCATAACTTCAGAGCTAACAGAAAACAACTGATGTTCGCATCTTGTAGATTTTGACATGGCATAAATAAATAAATAACTTTTTATGAAAACTGTTTCGACCGAACCAATCGTAGCAAAATTCATTTTTAAGAAACGTTCATGTTTATTTGTTTTGCACAGAAACAAAACTTATGTGTGCATCTTTGTCTTTTTACATGGTAGTAAAACAATCTCCACTTTTATGAAAACGCAAGTACAACCGACTTTGCATAACTCATTCAGCCCGACGGCCGTATTTCCCAAATTTTGGAGGTGTCATCTAATGATTATGCACCAGTTGCAGGAGATGGATCGACCATGATAATTCAAGGGCAGTGCCAGATTAGCTTGGCGCCGACAGGCACCAAGCTAATCTGGCACTACCCTTGAATTATCATGGTCGACCCATCTCCTGGTGCAGTGCGTCAGGGTTGAATGGGTTAAAATAATGTTGGATATAACAAAACTCAGATACAGTAAACTCCGGATAAAACAAATGGCCAGGTGACCAATTTGTCTTGGCGTTGTATACGATGTTGTTATAAGCGAAGAATTTACGTTGAAAAACGGCTGTTGGGTCCTTTTGAAAAAAAGTGTTGCTATATCCGACTTGTGTTGTATATTAACTTGTTATAAGCGGAGTAGACTGTAGACGGCAAGTTTCATAAAAAATATGTCCAAACCACGTTTAAAAAAATTTAATTTCCTTATAAAAATAACTTTCGATGTAATAAAATTGCTCCCTTAGCATTCTGTAATTTTCAAAGTTTACTGCATGCTGTATTGTCAGACGGTTCAAAGGTTCAAGTACAGCAAATTCTAACACCATTCAATATTTATGACATGTGAACCTGCGTCTTGGATCTTCTGTTATTCTGCCAGCCGGTCCATAGTTCTTGGCGGTGGCTCTACAAGCAGATTTGTTTTACTGAACTCGAGAAGCTATCTAGAATCGATCAGCCAGAACCGCTTTTGTTTGTTCGAATCTTAAAATCCAATTCTACTCATTTGGCTTTGACGCTAGGGGTCAACCGGTTGTGTGCGTAATATTCCCAGAGCGACGAATCATTCCTTAAACGAGTTCCATCTGCAAGAGGCCCCGGATAGATTTTCACGAGCACTTGCGAAAGCAGGGGCTCGTGAGAATCTATCCATCTTGCTGAAAGAGACTGGCTCGAATGCAGAGGTATATGAAAATTTATCCACCTAACTGGTAGAGATTGGCAGAATAAAGGGGTATATGAGAATTTATCGCTCTTGCTGGTAGAGATTGGTCGATCACAGTGGTATATGAGAATTCATCCCTCTTGCTAGAAGATATTGGTCCGAATGCAGGGTATATGAGAATTTATCCATCTTGTTAGGAGGGATTCGGCCCACTTAGCGTTCTCGGATCGAGTGGACCATTTGGATTTGAGAACTGTGCGGTTAGAGTGGGGTGTTGGGTGACTAGATGAGAACACCCCTGGGTGGAGCGGTGGGGGGGGGGGGGGGCGGGGGGGGGAGGGTAGAAAGAAGGAGGAAATGTGCGCAAATCATACTCTTCAGTCTCGCTCTCGGCCTAGGGGGACTGATGGGCCAATCAGCGTCGATGACACTAATTGATCTAATCGGAATCGACCAATCACCTGCCTTTGCTAAGTGACCGGAGAGCGCGCGCGCGTGGCGCGTGGAGAGATGACGGGTGCATGCCGGTCCGTGAAAGTGGCCCTTACCGTAACAGGTCCCTCGCCGATTCTCAGCGGTTCTAGCAGCGGAGACTAATACAGCGCTCGGGTGTGTAAGAGTGGATGTTTTAGGGGGGTACATATAATTTATCAAACGTACACGCGGCAGTTATCTGTCATATACTACGGTTGATATCGTTCATATACCACGGTTGTTATCCTGTCGTCTATCTACACAACTGCACGTCTCAGTGTCGAAATCTGCTCACAAGTCTTCATGTGGATCCGAGAGAGTTCTAAGGACAAACTTTTCTCTGGACTGATTTTACTATTTTTATTCGCTTAGCGGACGAGTCGGTAAGTCGCTTACAACTTCAATATTTTCTCAAGTAAGTTAGAAGCAGGTAATACAACAGAACCTGTTTTGTGCGACCACTATTATGAGAAATCTACAGCTAAATCTAAATCTCTGGCTACAGCCACCTAAATGATGGTCTTTAATGACAGGTGACACTTTCTGCACTTCAAGACTTCTCTTGAGAGAGCACCTGTCTTTTAATACCAGATTTTTCATGCAAATAACATATTTGTGCAAAATTCATTCTACCTTAAAACTCATTCTACCCCAACACCGAAATCCCCAAATTTTGCCGTTGTTGTCTGACGACTGCATTGCAGTGCAGGAAACCGATCGACCATGATAGTTCAAGGGTGATGCCAGAATAGCTTGGCGCCCATAGGCGCCAAGCTATTCTGGCATCACCCTTGAACTATCATGGTCGATACTTATCTTGCTGTGGTGTGTCTGGGGTAGAATGAGTTTAAACAAAAAAGCGTTCCGGGGTTAAAAACTTGCGCAAGAAAATATAAATGACTAGTATACTTGTGTTTTTTTTCTGTCCAAGATGACACTTTCCCCCATTTTTTTTTTTTTTTGCGGAATTTTATTTTCTGGCCTGCTCCTAGTTTTATTTTTCCTCATTATGTTTGACTTGGTCAACACATGTTTTCTACTTCCTTGTCTGAAGCTGCGATTAATTGCCTATGGAAAACATACTTTCAAAGTGTTATAAAAATCATTACAAACTACATTTTCATATTGGTTGACGGCGCTTGAGCAAATGATTTTGTGGAGGAATTTTTACGGGGGAATTTCTTTTTATTATTCGTAAGCTGAAATGTTTAACTATTAAAGTACAGTGTGAAAATCTGATGCATAATCAGTTGTGTGTGGATTCGTTAGTAGGTTGAGGATATTTGAAAAAGTGGTATCGTTTAATTGGTCCTGCACACTCTGACATTGAATAAAAACGGAAAGGGTAGAATATTAAATGATTTTTAACCCGATGACTTCTACTGACGATAACGCTCGGCGGAAAAGACGCGTAACTACCTGACTACGTAACTACCTGATTACGTAACTAACTAACTACGTAACTACGCGTCTTTTCCGCCGAACGGTATCGTCAGTAGCAGTCAGCGGGTTAGAGCGTTTCTACAACACATTCTCGACACTGAAAACGCAAAGGTTAAAATATCACAGTTCAGTGGGTTTGTTTTTTTTTAAATTCCTATGACTTCACTGACGATGCAACTCCACAGAAAAGACGCATGATTACGTCATCAAAAGCGGTCAAGGAGTTGAAGTGTTTCTTTGCGGAGATTTTTTTCTATGAAGATAATGTTCGTTCACCGCTGTTTGAGTTACGCATTCCTCTCTATCTGCATTACGCAAAAGTCTGCCGCTGTAGTAAAATGGATCAGAGCTTTTGCTACAAAAAAAAAAATTATCTTCAGCGTGTACGCCAGCTGCCGGGTGTGTGATTTGGAACCCTACGGCATTTCAGTAGGTGTGCTGGTCTGTGATTTTGGACCTGGCGGCTGAAAGCCGCCAGGTCCAAAATCACAGACCAGCACACAATTACGCACTGCCTGCATGACATGGCTCATTACAGCGGATTTAGTAACAGCGCTCCGCAATTAAAACTGTGGCACAACTTTCAGTTTTATGGTCAAACGATTTCCGAGACAGCATACGGACCTCGGTGAGATGGCCTAAGTCGCCTGCTCGGCGTTGAAAACGCGTGTAATCCTTGGGCTTACGTCGGCCGCTGTTGGCACGCGCACATGCGTGCGCGGGCCAAGGGCGATCGACGTCGGCCCCGAAGACCTTGTGCTTGCTGAGTTATCTTACACTAAAAACTTAACTGGGCTTAAAGCTTTTGTCACAACGGGTTTCAGTGTCCAAGGGCTTGAGCAGTATAATTTGGTCGCCCACTTAAATTCAATCACGTGTGATCCAACACAGTAGTCGCTGAGCCCTAGCCCGTGAATGTTCGGTATGACAGTGTGAGTGAATGCGCGTGATCACGTGAGCGCTGTGGTTCAGCGCGGCGCTTGAGCGATTCATGGAAGCGCTATTATGCGCTTATTATTATTATTTTATTATATTATTATTATTATTATTCACCCCAGATGGATTCGAACCCGTGATTTTCCGGACTAGAGTCGAACGCTTTTAACGAATTACCACCCAGCTTCCCGGGTTATCTTTTAAGCACTGCAGACGTGTAGTGGGTGACAGATCGACCCTCTGGGATAGCCCAAGGGTCGTGCTTGGCCAGCTTGCGACATCAGAGTACTACTATATTTTTTCTCCATAGAGGACGCAAGACAGAATGCAGAAATGGTATCGTAGTTAGCAATATGTCCTCGTGCAAATGTGGAACTTAGTTTACGGGGGTAGGAGGAGGAGAGGGGAGGAGGAGGAAAAGTAGAAGAAAAAAACAGCAGCTTGCAATTTTGATAGCAGGGGTGGTTTGGGTGAGGCGTGGGCAAGAGGGAGAGAGGGGTGCAGAAACTGATGATTAAATTCAAGTACGCAATCAACTAATGTGTCTGAAAACTCAAAACATTTTCAATTTCGTATAGTTGCTTACTTCCAAAGCCAGACGAAAAATATGGTAAAATGCAAAGAAATACATAACAAAGAAGAAACATGCTAGAAAGGACAAGTACAGCACAGCTTGTTTAATGTACAACACAGTTCATCTCATCAACTTTGTTGTACTTTTCCTTTGTAAGTGTTTTTCTTTCTTGTTTGTGTAGTTCATTTCTTTACTTCGTCACTCCCCTTCCTTTTCTTCCCTTTTCTTCTGGGATACGGGGGTGGGACGGGTGGGGGGGGGGGGTGAAGTAAAAAGAGTTGGGTCGTCTGGAACCCCCACTCACCAAAGTTCCGCTCTTGACCTGCTGAAAAATAGTTACTCTGTCCCGTGAAGGCAAAAGATAAGTCCATTTTTTGTGAAAAGCAAGATTTTCACTGTATTACATTGGAAATCTTGCTTTTTACAAACATAGACTTGCTGTCTTTTGCCTCATAGAGCAGTCAACGACGTAATACCCATGGCGGTGCAGACCCCTTCCCTGTGTCCCTGAAATTTATGTTCACCAAACGACTAAAAGCCACAACTGTCCAAAGAACATAGACACAAAGTGGTCTCAGCAAGAGGCATAGATCCTCATCAGCCCCCGCAATTGCGGGGGCTGATGAGGATCTATGTCTCTTGCAGTTGGATTTTTTTCTCACTTTATCTCGGCGGTGAAGTGGTTAGTATTTGTAACAAAATACGATGTGATTCAGTATGAATCGCACATGTGTGCTTCTCTGTCACCTTAAGGCTCCAAGAGCATTTGAAGGCCAAAATACCCACTACATCCGTCACTGTTCAGACACACTTCTGTAACAAATGGTTACGAAACGCTACACACAGGTCTAGTTATGGTTCATTTAAACACATGACAATCCGCTTCAGCACACGTCGTCTTTATATCAAGTAACCTGACAATGACTCCACTCCGTTCTATAAATACAACGGTATCAGTACGAGAAGCAGCTAAAAATAGATTGACATGCTAACGGCAGCGCAGAATAAATAAGAGCGATTACGCGTGTCCTTTTGCTGCGTGTCCAAACTGCTGTTAAAGTTCATTAGGTGTGTCGACAAGGCATAACAAACACAAATGGTGCTGAAATGTGTCTTCAAATTTACGCGTAATGGTACTTTAAGGGCCTTTCGGGTCCGACCCCGTACAGAGAGGCTCAGAATCATTACAGACAGTAAACGTGTACATTATGGTCTATCGACCCAGATGTTCTCAATATTTCTCGAAGTTTGTTACAAGCAAAGTAATTTGTGCATAAAAACTGGTCGAGACCTGGGGGCGGTCCGTGGCGCAGTGATTAAAGCGCCTACCACCAATGCCAAAGGTGCGAGGTTCGAAAACGGGTTCCGGCGTGGGACTTTTCTCCTCTGGTAAGTGTCACCGTTAATTCGGGCGGACCGTCGGGGGTTCTTTCTCCGGGTACTCCGGTTCTTCCACCCCCCACCCAACCCAACACCCCCCACACTTTGGTACCGGTTTCAGGCCACTTTACAAATTTCAAATACAAGCGATCAAAAATCTCTGTAACTTCAGTAGCTGAACTGGCCCCTCGTCTGTCTTGTACTGTGTTTGTCTTACATGGCGTAAATCCGTGTCTGTTACGTGAGTGTGCCGCGTGTTGGGTTTCAGTTCGCGGCGCCTTGAGTCGATTCGCCCAAAATTGAGAAAAAGCGCCTATATAAATAATAACGGTATTATTATTATTAAAAAAAACACAAAAAACTTTGTCATATCTGGCTTTTGTTGTTAGATATCACTATTAATGTTGTAATGAGTGAGGTCGGCCTTAATCACATAATTTATTCAAGAGATCTGATGTGTTGCCTGTGCGGGGTTATGCGCTTGAACCATTATACATCAATAATCTCCGTCAGCCAACATTCCTCGTATCCATCAGCAAGAGGTATAGATCCTCATGAGCCCCCGCATATGCGGGGGCTCATGAGGATCTATACCTCTTGCTTAGTCACAGTTACGTCTGCGTTTTCACAGTGTAGAATGATCAGGCTTTTAATTTATGGACAATATCCGTATTACGATGTGGGGTGCTGCTGACTGACTTATTCACGAACCCTCACACCCGGTGTCAATAGAGAGCTGATGGCATAAAGCCAAGCCCATGACAAATGTACTGGTAGGGGGGGGGGGGTGGCTGGGGGAGGAGGGGAGAGAGGCTTATGGTTTGTGCCCTAGTCTGTGATTTTTGATCTTATGGCTCCGGCTTTCAAGGTCCGAAATCACAAACCAAATGGCTTATGATTTTGATCATGCAGCCGCTCAGCATAAACTCAGACACCCAGCACACATTTATGCCATGAACTAATACTGCACAAAACGACCCATTGTACTCTGTGTGCTGATCTGTAATTTTGGAACTTACAGTTGTAATGCGGTAAGGTCCAAAATCACAGACCAGCTAGCCTAACCCCTCCACTGCCGGTAACATGCGAACACCACCCAACCAGATCCTGGGGGCTCATGAGGTTCTGTGCCGGCTCTTGCTGACCCTATTCATATCCGTGTTTTTCCTTGGACTGATGGGATTATTTGGTGCTGAATTTGCCCCGCTTTCAAATACTCTGTTTTTATTACCACTGGCGCTGGAACTGAAGGGATTAATCACGCAGCTATTATTAGGTGATGGGGGTTAGAATGACTTGTGTTAAATCATGTGGAAACAGGAATAGGCTCGCAAATGCATCGAGGTTACGCGTCGAATAAAACAAGAAATATTAAAATGAGTGCTGTAAGTAAACCCATTGGCTGTCGCTGGGGCTTTTTGTCGCGATGATTCCTGCTGGGATGCCGACAGCCAAAGGACAATGGACGGTAGATTTAGCGTACAGTACGATGTGTTTTCAACAAATAGCACCAGATAAAAGCAATATATTATATTGAGCAACATTTTGCTTGATATAGTGCCGATAACAGGCAGATGTGACTGCGAGACCCGAATCAAAATGTTCGAGTCGTAAGACGAGGACATTTTGATTCGAGTCAAGTAATCACATCTGTTGTTTATCGGCACTTTTGCGGCTCAGTGATTGCGGTGTTCAGACAAAACACATGTATGGCAGACGACTGCATATCGCTGTCGACTCAGCGCGTAGATTTCGTCTGACTATGAAGACATCAGCGCATTGTATAACCGTGCTTGTTACTGAGTAAATTCTACTTGTAACTAGATCACGCATAAATGCGGAAAATGCCAGCAGGTTTGTTTATTTAGTTCTTTTCTCAGGTTGTCGATATCGCCAGCTGACTTCTCGTCAATTTCACTTGTCAGTCCAGCGACTCGCACTTTTCCTGGCGTCTTTTCTCCGTTCGTGTGTGTGTGTATAAGATATAAATTTCGAGCGTTCATACACACAAACAAGTAATTCATTACTACTACAAATAAGGAGCTTGTTAATGTTGCAGTGTGAACATATTTCGCGTTTCCGTTTTGAAAATGCAAGCATCATCAAGATCGAGTCTTCTTGGCGCGCAAGGGTTATTGGGAAGGAAAGTATATCAAGTAAATTCAAGAATATTAATTTGCTTGTTATACAATATATCAATACATGTGCCAAAGAAGAGAAAACTGTATGCAGTGGGTACATTATTTCATATTGCTTTCTTTTTGACACTTTCTACAGAGTTTTGACTCGTCGGTCCTATTTAACACTCCTGAATGTTACTGAAACTAGAAAGAAATTCACAAAGAGGAAAGAAGAGCACGCTCAGACAAGACAATCATAACGCAGTAAATTGTGTTGTGATTGTCTTTCTAAGCGTGTTTCTTTCTTTGCTTGGATTTCTTTCCATTTTACACCTTTGGCAGTCACCATTCTGGTCTGAAGTTCTTAATAAAACTGAAACTATAAGCTCTGAAACGCAAATTCTTCTGTTGGAATGCAAGAGATAGGCCGATAGACCAATGTGTGGTTACAGGGACTAAACATCTTCATGTGTGGCAACGGCAACGTCATGATATATTTTAAATTACGTCATAAGTCTATTGTGTATAAATGTATAGTCCTTTGACGTCAGTCTTTCCCCCCCAGCAGCAAAACGACTCCTGGCCCACGGCGGCCGCAGTGGGCCCGCGCACAGCCCCGTGCGCGGTACCACTGCGGCCGTCGTGGGCCCGGGGACCTTCGCTGACTGGGTTGAACCACATTTTCTCCGCTCTTCTAAGCAGTGTAAAATAACAGGTAGTTATTAGTGAGTCGACAGATAGGTCAGTTGGGTTAGTAATCTAGACACTCGGTCATTATTTTTGTCACTGAGTATATTTTTCTTTCCATTCACCCGTTCGATGCCGAGAAAAATTGAACACCATCCAACTGCAAGAGGCGTAGATCCTCATGAGCCCCCGCATTCGCGGGGGCTCATGAGGATCTATGCCTCTTGCTTAAACCACTTTGCGTCTGTGTTACTTGACGGCTGGGGATCTGTGACGTTGAACTCACGATAAAAAAACAAATACGCAGTCTTCGTCCATTAGCAGAGAAGGGGTTAAACACTCGCATGAGTTCACGGAACAAGGCGATCACGCTACAAGAACTACTCTTTCGCTGGCAATGCTGTTCCGGGAGATGGATCGATCGCGATAGATTCAGGGTAGTGCCTGGTTAGCTTGACGCTTCTCTCAGCACTACCTTTGACTTTCATGGTTGACCTTTTTACTTCTTGCACATTTTGTTTAGAATAGGATCCTGAAATGTTTGGTGGTTTGGCTGTGGATTTTGTTTTTAAGGGTTTGTCTATTTGTACAGCGCAAAAAGTAACCATTCACTCAAAATTGGGCCAAGAAGGAATTCTAACCCTTTGGGTGTCGGTAGCGGTTTTAATCGAGATGATAACTACAAAAACCATCTTGGCTAAAACCGCTACCGATACCCAAAGGGTTAAACGGAATAAACTGGTCTACGTCAGTCTTCCCCCCCCCCACCCCCCACACCCCCCCCCCCAACCCACGCCCACCTCCACCCCCACCCCCACCCCCTACCCCCACCCACCTCCTCCTCCCCCATCTTGTCCTATGTCGACAAAAGTGTCGAAGAAGTCACGTCACCAGTTTCCACAGACACGCGAATTCTGACAGGTGGGTTTTGTACCTGACTGGTTCTAATTCACGATTTAATGGACATCACCCACCCCACCCATCCCACCCCGTACACCCCATTCCCTTTTTTAGTTTTCTTTCGACGTCTACCTTTTTGTGTGTGCGTGCCTTTTATTTACGGCCTGTATCTGTAGAAACATGAAATTCATTAACCTCTAACGTTAAGAAAATGATACTTGTACGATTCCAGTTATTGGACATTTGTCGTCAGATCGCCTTCGCTGCTTTCACAGCGTTTACCCCTTCACTGCCGAGAAAAAGTGAACACGATTCAAGTGCAAGAGACATAGATCCTCATGAGCCCACGCAGGTGCGGGGGGCTTATGAGGATCTATGCCTCTTGCTGATGCCACTTTGTATTGTACCAATGTTCTTTGGCCATCTGGCGTTCTTTGGTTGAATTAACACAGATGTTTGAAACGCAGTCTTCGACCACTGACAGTGCAGGGGTTAAAATCATAAGAGCCAGCCGACCAACCAACCTTGCAGGACATCCTGAGAGAGAGAGAGAGAGAGAGAGAGAGAGAGAGAGAGAGAGAGAGAGAGAGAGAGAGAGAGAGAGAGAGAGGAGAGAGAGAGAGAGAGAGAGAGAGAGAGAGAGAGAGAGAGAGAGAGAGCGATGTACCAATCTCTGAGAAGGATGACATTCGCTCAGACGTAAAATTTCACTTTCTCCCGTCACTCGTATAACAATGAAGCCTTCGCTTTTGTCAAAATGGACATCGTGAGTTTTGCCAAGTAACTACAGAAACATATTAGCATGTTTGCTATGACAGGAAAAAAATACACTTTATGTTGCTCCAAGTAGGGGACCCTTTTCATTTATTGTAAAAGCTTTATCAGAGATCCGCGAACCTACAAATCTGTGGGATAGAATGTAAGTTGACTTACCTAACCTTAAAGCGATCTACCCTAGGGCAGGCTTTGATTTCTGAAAGTTGCCGAAGCAACTCTTGCCTCAACTAAGACTTTTCTACCCTTCTTTCTACAATCCACATGTGCAGGTACACGTAACAGAGGTTTCTTACGGAACACTCTGCTACGCACACAGGAGATGAAGACCAAAAAAATCGTTCATGTAATGACATTCAAACTTTATAAAATAAGATTAACCCTACGTGCAGCATTTTTGTGAGGCAAGTTATAGTAAGAACCTTATGAGGGAGCTTGTGAAAAGTATTAACCCTATATTGCTTGGAGCAGATCGCTTTAACCCATATCATACTGAGGCTAAAAGCTTCAAATGTGTACACTGCCATATGCAAGCTACATTATAATACTTACATATGAGGATATAGACCATCGACTTTAGTTCAAGGGTGGTGCCAGAATAGCTTGGCGCCTCTAGGCGCCAAGCTATTCTGACACTACCCTTAAACTATTTTAGTCAAACTTATTTCACACACTGGTGTATTCCGAATGATAAGGGTTAAGTCTGACTGGTCGTACCTACGTTTAGTTTTTTCATTGACCTTGCCTTTAAATTTCGTTTCACTGCGGGCCCAACCTAAAAAAAATCTTCAGGTCAGTGTCCGATTATTCAAGTGTCCAATAACCATAAACTGGCACCGGCCATTCTCAGCAGTAAATGGCTCCATCATGTGTGCTGGTCTGTGATTTTGGATCTTACGGACGAAGGCCGTGAGGTCTAAAATCACAGACCTGCACACGTGACTGACCAGTCATAAAATCGACTATGTAAATGTCATGTTGACCTACGCTTTACAGCATCTGTAAGTATCACAAGTCGTAAATATGCTGGTACCAGATTTCGGCCAAGACCGCGTTGGGTTGCCGTATAAAATCACAGACGGGCGCAAACTATTTACAACATGTCGTATTTACAGATGGACGGAGGCGTATGCCGAGGTTCACAGGACACGACGCATTCCACGGTACTTCCGAAATAGGTGTGTACTATGAGACGAGTGGACAATGACAAGTGAGTCATTGCTCTGATCGTAAACTTCTCAAGAAGTACCATGGCAAACCGAGCCTGTTTGAAGTCTTGGCGTCTCACACCCGAGTATCCCTTTGCAAGAGGCATAGATCCTCATAGGCCCCCGCATCCTGCGGGAGCTCATGAGGATCTGTGCCTCTTGCTGGCAGCATAACCGTCCGTGCTTCTCGTGTGGAAGAAGTGTATGGTCTGTGCTCAGTGTTACGATGCCCGGAGTAAATATGTTGCCCTGTGAAAACAAACAAAATTAAGTCCGTTTTCTTTTTTCTTTTTTTCTTCTTCTTTTTTTTTCTCTTTTTTGTTTGTTTGTTGTTGTTGTTGTACAAAGCGAGATTTGCATTGTAATACAGTGAATATCTCGGCTTTTCACAAAAAATGGACTTACTATCTTTCGCTTCCAGAGGCCAACATGATTATCGACTCTGAATGTCCACGATGCTGAAAGACATTACAAAATCCAGACCAAAAAGGTGACTGCCAAGGGTGTAAAATGAAAAGAGCATACAGACGATGAAAGAAACATCCTTTAAAAGTCAATTTCAACTGACACTATTTAGTGTGTTGCAACTGCCTTTCCTAAACATGTTTTTCTTTTCTTCGGGATGTTGGGTGTGAGGCATTGTCTCAGCAAACTTCGAACTGAATGTATTGGTGATCTGAAACCTTCTGAGATAGCACAGTTAGCATTCAAAGAGCCATTGTCTTCGTTGACCAAGACCATAGCGGGGTCTATTGTCTCGGCAGAACTAGATCCTATCCTAGACATTGTCTCGGTTGACCTAGACCTTACCGTAGCATTGTCTCGGCTAACCAGAACTTCGCTTTTGCCGCCCATTATCCAAACCTATTTCCCCGACAAAGCGAGTGTTTGCTTTGGCTAGCGTGGGACATTTACCGTGCATGATCTTTTCTGATTGCCTGTGTGTGGGACAGTGGCCCAGAAAACACTAGAACCTACCGAACAGCTTCCGCCTACTAGAACTGGCAGACGACAATTGGCTATCAACGTAACTGGCAACGGCTTAGTCCAGTTTTGGGTTTTCGTTAAAAGACAGACATGTGTATCTAAAAGACAGACATATATCTTTAAATGTTAGAACCAGCAGACGACTAATGGCTACGAACGTAACTGGCAACTTTGTCCAGTTTTCGGTTGCCGTTAAAAGACAGACATATGTATGGATCTTCCGCCTATTTTGCAGTACTAGAACCGGCAGACGACAATTGCTATGAACGCAACAGGCAACTTCGTCCAGTTTTCGATTGTCTTTAAAAGAAAAACATGTGTATGGATTTGGAACATCGTACTTACTACTATACGACTCAGCTGAGCTAGAACTTGGAACTGCTAATACACATTGCTCATTGAGCACGACGGACAACACTGTTTCAGAGACCGGAAGACATTTTCTATCGCTTATAACAGGCGATTTCATATGTCCAAAATGTACTATATATTTATTATTATTATTATTATTATTATTATTATTATTATTATTATTATTATTATTATTATTATTATATTGCGTGTATTACTATTATCATTATTTTTATATTATTGTTCATGTTTAAGCTTTTACCATGCTGAGTTGATCCATTTAGCCAATTTTAGCTAATGTAACAGGAAGACCCACAATATTTTCTCAAAAGGCATAATCACGGTTCGCCTTTAAGACCTCCCAATAATAGCTACAGTCCGGTAATGGAACATTATTCTTTTTCACTCCCAAAGCTAAGTGTTCACAGGCTGGGGGAAAAAAATCGTCTATTTATTTATGACCATTGTTATTTCGTCAGAGATGGTTCTGCTGCGATACCTGGAGAGTGGTGCCTGATGTGCTTGTCGTCTGATCTATGAAACGTGAAGGGTTGTTCTTTGTTAGCTTTGAGGCTTAATTTCCAACACGGCGTTTCTCAACAAGTTTATTGTCTAGGGGCGAGTTGCATGAGTGAGCTCAGACCTGCGCCAGCCACTAAGCAAGGTGCTCCGCTAAAGCGGAGCACCTTGCTTAGTAGCTGGCGCAGGACTAAGCTCACTCATGCAACTTGCCTCAGACTCTCGGTTACATCTGTGTTCATCACCCAGGCAGAGCAGGGTTTTTTTTTTCCCCATTGACTGCCAGTGATCGCAGATTTTGATTTTTGAAAGCTTTGGTACTGAGTCAGCGACTAAGAACTCCACCATCCATGAAACGTGCATACAAAGTGATGTCAGTGAGAGGCGTAGATCCTCGTGAGCACCCGCAAGTGCAGGGGATCAAGAGGATCTTTCGTGCAGTTGGAACGTGTTCAGATTTTCTCGACAGCGATGGGGTTAATGGTGTGAGCGGGTCGACCGATTAAGGTTTGCTGCAACATCCGTTGTGTCTTTATTTATTGTCACAAACACCGCAAAGGGCGGAAGCTGTGTCTTGATTTAATTTTTCCCGGCGTACGCGAAATCACCTTTAGCGGTTATCACCCTCGACACTTTCGCTGTCAGAGGTCATTAACCCCTCCACCGCCGAGAAACAGTGAGCACGAACTCAATGCAAGAGACACAGATCATCATGAGCCGCCCCCCTTTTTGCGGGGGGGGGGGGGGGGGGGCTTATGAGGATCTTTACCTCTTGCTGACTCTCTTGCTGCACCACTTTTGTCGGCTTTCATGTCTCTATACTCCTTGGACATCTGGGATTCGTTGGCTTTGAGTTAACTCATTCAGCCCGACGCACGTATTTCCCACATTTTAGAGGCGTCATAAATTATAACGACTATGCGCCTGTTGCAGGAGATGGATCGACCGTGATAATTCAAGGGCAGTGCCAGATTATCTTGGCGCCGACAGGCGCCAAGCTAATCTGGCACTACCCTTGAATTATCACGGTCGACCCATCTCCTGCTGTAGTGCGTCAGGGCTGATTGGGTTAAAGATATCATAAACACAATCTGCGACCACCGGTAGTAAAGGGGTTAACCCTCTTGTGCTTGCAGCTAAAGGTATTGCCTCACAGCACGTGTAAAGGGTTAACGTGATTTTTGAAACTATAAAAAGACTGAAAGTCCGATAACCGTTTCTATTTTAAGTGACGCAGATATTAAAGGGCCAGCAAGAGACATAGATCCGCATGAGCCCCCGCGAACACGGGGGCTCATGTGGATCTATGCCTCTTGCAGCTGGCTGGCGGTTGCTGTCTTGTGGCAGGGGATGGGTTAAGTTATCTCTTCCACCCGCGCCGTGTGAATGGATAGGTGTACAAAGTATGTACACCACTTCTCCAACGATGCCAGGAAATCTGTGATTACCGATGATATAATTAAGGCCCTTTTAACGTTCATTATGATGGAACTTCATGAGGCGTTTGTTTGGTTTTTTTCTTGGTTTTGTTTCTTGGATTGTTTAATACCGACACTGTCAGTGGCCACACGCCATGTCTCTGATACTGATAAAGAGTCCTGGCCGTTTGCGGAACTTGAATACAAAATCGTGCCAGGAAATGATTTCCGCAAAAGAGAAGTAGGTGAAAAGAATGCACGGATGTGAAACAATCGGTGAATTAACAGGGCATACAAACATGCGATACATGGCTTGTTTGTCTGCCCTTTTTATTCATGTATTGTGTAAATAATAATAATTTTTAAAAAAAATATTATGTATTGTGTCAGATGCGTGCGCTGTTTTCTACTTTACCAAAAACTAGACATTTGCAATGCGCCTGAATTGATAATTGTTCAGGTCATATTCCACAGGGAGTAGTTGTCCATGTTCCCCGTAACCCGCCCGTTAGGGCCGTCCATTGTCACTTCGGTGCCGTGGACGTTAAGCCCCAAACTAACCAACCAATTATCTGTAACTCATTCGAGACGTGTCGCCTTTGGATACGCGGCTTATGCCGCGTATCCGGAGGCGGCACGTCTCGAATGAGTTATCTTCTTTGACCATAAGGCACGCCCATATGCCTCATTAAGCAAGACTCTCAACGCGATCGACACACAATGCATTGAACACTTTCTATTCTATAGGCCCGGGTTTGCGTAACCCCTCAGGTGTGTAAACAGCAGTAAAATGATGCATGTCCGAATAGAAGTTAAGCGTGAATGCATTTTTAACCCATTCGAAGCCGGAGCACAGTCAGCGACACCGGCACGCAGATGCGGGGGCTCATGAGGATCTACGCTTCTTGGTGGCTTTATTACTATCCATATATATATATATAATTATGTATGATGGTGCCACTGACATGATTCCTAGCGGTTCACAAAGAAGAGCTTTAGCACAGACACAAGTTTATGATTAAAGTGAAGCGGGACAGGGAAAAGGTGCCTGCTTCCTTAATTCAGTCGACTATCTCAAAACCAGCCGGCGCCAGCGACCAGCGATAGATCGACAGCGATAGCCTGCTCGAGTGTGCTCTTTGAATAACTTGGCGCCTTGACACACTGAAGTTTATGATTGAAGTGAATCGAGACGAAAAGAAAGGTGCGTGCTTCCCTTTAATTCCGTTCACTTTTTAAACGTCTAACGTCATCTGGCGGAGATGGACCGACTGGGATAGCTAAAAGGACGCGCCGGATTAGCTTGGCGCCTACAGGCGCCAAGCCAATCTGGCACTACCCTTTAGCTATTTATGCATGTCCATCCCCACCGATTGTTATATAGTGTCCAGCGGACGAGTAACAAATGTGCCATTGGAAGGGAAAGAATTCGATTTGTGCTTCAGCCGTAACCTATTTTTGTCGCCTGACATTTGTAAAATTGGCGGCGTCTGTTTGTAAGTGTTTTGTATTTGCAGTGGAGTTTTTCCCAGTGAGGAAAGACCAGCGAAGAACATACGGATGAATGTTGTCCAGTTGTTGTTTTTTAATCATTCAGCTGTTTCTTTATTCATAAAGGTATGTGCATAGGCATGCAATAGAAACGAGACAAAAATCTATATAAAATTTAAAAAAAATGTTAGCATTAAGTTTCACCTTTCTTTATAAGAAGAAAAATGGAAGTTTACAGCCGCGGAAACCGAAACACACTTTTGCGCATGATCAGGCCATATAAACATATGATCGCGTGCGTATACGCGCGTGTGAGTGCGCGCATACACACTCACACACACACACGCACACGCACACACACACACCCTTACACATCCACACACACAGGCCCGGCACACACACACACACACACACACACACACACACACACACACACACACACACACACACACACACGTGCGCACATTCTGACATGGGCACGACTAACAGAACCAGGTGAAGGTATTTCTCGGTGCATGAGCCCGGTGCACACGGAGTCAAGTGTACTGACTGAAGAGGTAACGTGTACTTGAAAAGCAGTTCTGTGTTCATAGCATCAGCAGGCTCACTTCATCTGCAATCGCGTCGCTTCTCTACGGCTCTCGCTGTCTTTTCCACCTCGATAGATCCAGCGGAACCTGTTTTGAGCGAACAACCTTATTAGAGATCACATGTCATTAACTCATTCAGCCCGACGGCCGTATTTCCCAAATTATTGAGGCGTCATCTAATGACTATGCACCAGTTGCAGGAGATGGATAGACCATGATAATTCGAGGGCAGAGCCAGATTGGCACTACCCTGAGAGGGAACTCTGGGAAGACTTCTGATGGGCTGACTGGAGCGTGAATAATGAACCCGACCTGAGCACAGGCAATATTTTCAAGATTTTATTCGGATTTCTTTCGGTCCTATCTGGTTATGGAGGAATAATGCAACAATCAACATGTGAAACATTAGCTCATCTGTGCACACGCACGCTCTCAAATGAATGTTTTACACGTCCATTATCGTATAAGTAACAGAAACAATAAAAGAATGCATGCATGAATTACATTACGTACACATTAAAATTATAGCGAAATTCATGAAGTCTCATTACAATTGGTCATTTATTCTTCGCCTCACGGCAACCTCTTACTGGCCAATCTCCTTCAGTGTGCGTTGCCGCGCACCGTACTTTCTGCAATGCTCAGGCTGGAACGCTCAGTGACTGTTGCCCACAGCGTAAACCAATTCAATACCAAAGCACTCCTAGTTAGCAAAACGACATCAGGCCAAAGTGGGCCGCAGTCGGTCCGCGCACGCACGTGCGCGGACCGACTGCGGCCTATTTCGGCCTGACGGCGTTTCGCTCACCGGACTCAGCCTTGAGCAAACATTTAGCAATCCCCCGTAGTGTGCGCTGCCCACTCTCACTGCAGACTCTTGTTATATAATGCAATCACTTTGAAAAAAATATCAAAAGGTGGGGGTTCCATGTCAGTGCACAATTCACGTAAACGACACGAGCGCCGATCGATCTATTTGTGGTCCGAAATCAAAGCACAATGGTTTTCCGTGTTTCCAATATGGAAATTAGTGCGAGGAAACAATAGCGGAGAGAGAAAAGCAAACAGGGTGGCCCACAAACCCTGTCCCGAAAAAATGGCCAAAACAGAGGTAGTTTTAACCCGTTAAGGGCCGAGAAAACTTGAACGCCACCCAACTGCAAGAGGTATAGATCCTCATGAGCCCCCGCAGTTGCGGGGGCTCATGAGGATCTATGCCTCTTGCTGTTACCCCTTTAAATCAACGTTCCTGCGGCAGGTAGGGATTTTTGGGCCGAAATAAGGAAGACTGCAGAAACAGTCTGATGTCCTGAACAGGTTAACGTAACTCAATTCAGTTGTACACTGATATAGGCCCTATGATTGTGTGTTTGCATGTATGTCCTTAGGGTCCAAAATCCGGCACAAAGCGGCACATTTTTAGCTTCGCGGGTTGTTGCCGTTTCTCTTGTTGTTGTCGATGTTGTTTTGCAGTTTTTCAACCTCTCTCCTTTTTCTCACCTTCGTTTTATGTTTTAGTAAAGTCACCTTTTCTGTCGTGTGCGTTCTGAAAAGAGTTGCATATTGATACTCACACTAATAGTATAACACTCACAGGCGAGAATTTCATCACTTTTTAGGTACAAAAGCCTGTTTATGTGCTTAGAAAGTGCTAGCAAGCTGACGTTTTAGGTGATTTTTGTGAGGCATTCGATCATTAAAAAGCACTGAAGCTGTTACACCCTAGCCTCTCCCATGTGCAAGAGGCATAGATTCACATAAGCCCCATGCAGTCGCAGGGGCTTATGATAATTTTTGCCTCTTGCTCGCATAGATTAGCCCCCATTTACACCCTCACACGGAGGCATTCACCTGGGATTAAGTCTAAAATATGACTCATTGCGAGGCACACGTTCATCCAATGCAACTTTCCTCGCTTGGGCAAACATCTCGCTGATCGCTACCCGTGTTCTGAATCTGATTGAATCCAAACAGTCGTCTTCAGTTACGTCACAAATACCCGTCCCGCTGGACCGAAGGATCTTGCGCAAATCCTCGCGTAAGCGGTGCCCGGATGAGCGCAAGTGAGGCCCGGATGTGCGCGTGATGGTCTCGCTCAATGCACGTGCAGACGTACGCTGAAATGTCATCATGCAATCAAACGCTCCTTCTAATTCTGACTGAGGAATGGAACCCCTCTTGACCAGCAAGAATCATAGGTTTTCATTAGCCCCAAGAGCTCATGAGAATCTATTTCTCTTGCTGATCATGTTGATGACTTGATTTGTTCGCCGAGTGGGACTTTTATTCCTGTAAATCTTTGCGTCTAGATTAATTTTTTTGTCTCACAGTGTAATACACGTATGTTGTCCTTTCGTCCGTAGTTCGTTACAATCATCAGTTAACTCATTCAGCCCGACGGCTGTATTTCCCAAATTTCGGAGACGTCATCTAATGACTATGCACCAGTTGCAGGAGATGGATCGACCATGATAATTCAAGGGCAGTGCCAGATTAGTTTGACGCCGACAGTCGCCAAGCTAATCTGGCACTACCCTTGAATTATCATGGTCAACCCATCTCTTGCTGTAATGCGTCAGGGCTGAATGGGTTAAGGAGACAATGGATGGGGTAGGGGAGGGGGTGTGAGGGTGGGCGAATGTTTTACGTTTCTCTGTCTCTGTCTCTCTCTCTCTCTGTCTCTGTCTCTGTCTCTCTCTCTCTCTCTCTCTCTCTCTCTCTCTCTCTCTCTCTCTCTCTCTCTCTCTCTCTCTCTCTCTCTCTCTCTCTCTCTCTCTCTCTCTCTCTCTCTCTCTCTCTCTCTCTCTCTCTGCCTGTTTCGACTGACGACTAACGATATCGCATGTTCAAACTGTCCGGGTTTTTAGTACGCACAGTTTCGACCTACTTCTGATTAACAGGCATCGTTCATTTCCACTCGTGGGACAATACCAATGTTAAAATAACAATGATGATTTTTGTGAATATGCAAAACTGAGTCTTGACAAACAACAACCTCTTTTGTCGTGATTATCATTTTATGTAGGGTTGTTCTCCCTCCCTCTCTCTCTCTCTCTCTCTCTCTCTCTCTCTCTCTCTCTCTCTCTCTCTCTCTCTCTCTCTCTCTCTCTCTCTCTCTCTCTCTCTCTCTCTCTCTCTCAACTCTCTCTCTCTCTCCCCCCCCCTCTCTCTCTCTCTCTCTCTCTCTCTCTCTCTCTCTCTCTCTCTCTCTTTCTCTCTCCCTCCCTCCTTGCCCTTATGTGGGAACTCGGGCAGATTGGTTCCAAATTGGCGGTCACATGCATCGTCAGACGTTCAGATTCCCGCGGGAAACCGTCTGTAATGCCTCATTGTCGGAGAAGGATGTTGTGGTGGCCTTGACCCTCGGTTGATGACACCAACATGCCGATGGCTTAAGACCTCAATGCGCAACAGGTTATCGGGCAAAATAAAAAGGTCTCCCGCGACAGGTTGACCCGAGGTTACAAAAGTGACACTCTTCAGGGTAGATCCGTCGTTACTCTTTTTTTCATTTTTCTTTTATTTTTTTTTATTTTTACTGCCTCCCCATAACTACCGGGCGCCATTTTTTCACTTCGGGGCTCAGTGGCCTTCTGCGCATTGGGATTAATCCGTTTAGCCTCGATACACTACATCAGGAGATGGATCGACCATGATAATTCAAGGGTAGTGCCAGATGAGCTCGGCGCCTGATGGCGCTACCCTTGAATTATCATGGTCGAACGTCTCCTGAAACTGGTACATATTTGTTAAGTAACGTCCCTAAAAATGTGGGAAATGCGACTTTGGTGTTAAATGGGTTGATAAGCTACAACGGAGTTTCATTAACTCTTTGACTATCGGTAGCGCATTTTGTCGCCATGATTCCTGCGGGAATCATGGCGACAAAAAGCACTACCGACAGCCAAAGGGTTAGTCCCATCCTGGCCACCGGACGCACATTTTGTTTCTGAATCCGTCGTTCATTCGACAACCAAAAACCGCAACCGTCCAAGGAACATGGATACAAGTTGGCCTCAGCAAGAGGCATAGATCCTCATGAGCCCCCGCGATAGCGGGGGCTCATGAGGATCTATGTCTCTTGCAGGTGGATCGTGTTGACTTTTTCGCGGCTGTGAAGAGGTTTAGTGTGAACCTTCAGGGACAGTGCCTGAATTACTTAAAGTTTCAGAAAGCTTCAAAGAGTCATCATGAGAACTATCCATATACTGTCACTTCCCAGAGGACAACCCAACGAAGAAAGAAACACGCTTAGAAACGACAGTTGCAACACATGTACAATTTATTAATATTGCATGTTCCCATCACGAAATGATATGTTGCAAATTGTATGCTTGCTTGTATGTTTATTTTACTATAAAGTTGAAATAATAATAGATTGTTGTAGCTGTTTTTTTCTAAGCGTGTTTCTATCGTTGGGTTGTTATTTGCATTTTACACACTTGGCAGTCACTTTTTTGTCTGGATTTTGTCATTTCTCAGACCACCTACATTCGTGCATGATCTAGAACCAGCCAGCAGATGTGCCATGGGAGGACGAAAGACGGTTTTGTGAAAAGCGAGATTTTCATTGTATTACAATGAAAATATCGCTTTTCACAAAAAATTGACTTACTGTCTTTTGCTATCCTAGGGCACACTTCCGTTTTACCCCCACCCCCCACCCCCTCCCCCCTTTTTTTTTTTTTTTTTTTTTTTGCCTGTTTGTCTCGATGAGCGGCAAAGGTTCTCAGACGAGACGACGTCGGCTTTAATCCTTGACATCCTGAGTATTTTATTGCAAGAAATAAATTTGAATATGATAGTTCAAGGGTGATCCCAGAATAGCTTGGCGCCTGAGGCGCCAAGCTATTCTGGCACCGCCCTTGAACTAAAATGGTTGATCTATCTCCTAATTATTATTTATTACATGGTATTTATATGGCGCATTTCTCATATTTATAATATATCTCAATGCGCAGAATGTAGCCGCGAACTGAACCCAACAAGCACGCTCACGTGAATCATGCGCATTCATTCACACACTGTACATAAACACAGAACATTCACGTGGTGCTAAGGGCAAGCTCAAGCGAGCTACTGTAGTGACGTTATTTGGAAATCGTTTTGTATTCGAAATTGTATTAAGTTGGCTGAAACTGATACCAAAGTGAAGGGGGAGGAAGAGCCGGAGTACCCGGAGAAAGAACCCCCGACGGTCCGCCCGAATTAACGGTGACACTTACTAGAGGAGAAAAATCCGACGCCGGAACCCGGAATCGAACCTTGCACCTTTACCATTGGTGGCAGGCGCCACGGACCGCCCCTAATCTGCAGTGCAACCTTCGTAGAGCAATAAGCATTTTTTTTAATGGGATTTAATGGGTTAACTGATGCCGGCGTAGGGCACTGGGGGCCGTTTTGTTTTGCTTACACTGTGTTCAAGATAAAACCATCCATCTTTGGACTGCATCGGTGAATGCGAGGACGCTTGAAGAGTCACAGAAAACGACTAGGTGTCTCCAGAAAGAAGCATGCGAAAAGTTAAACGCGTGCTGTGATTGCCTGAAGATGTACAAATTCGTCGTCCGAACGTGGACTGCATACACAGTTTTGTGAAGGGGAGTGTTGATGTGTAAAATTGAGATGGGGTTCGGGGACACATGGGAGGCTGGGGTGTGGTGGTTGTGTTGGGGGTGGGGTGGGCATTGGGCGAGAGGGGGGGTGCAGGGGGGGGGGGGCTCATGGTCATGGCGTCATGTTCAATATATTTGGTTATAATCACGATTCACGAAAACTAGGAGAAAGCTAGTAGGGTCGTGTTATCTTCGTTCGCGAAGTCAAGCCAAGAGAGAGAGCACGTAATTATAAATAGCCAGCACCGGCCAACGCTAGTCCTAGCTGCTTTTTGGAGGGGCTATTTTAGTCCCAGGCAATAACTTCTCTGCAATGTAGAGAGACAGTTGGTTAGCAGTTGCCGGGTTTGGAAAAGTTTCCATCAGCTGGAGGCAGGACCTCCCAATGCCCACAACTTTTCACCCCTGTTAAAGCAAAAGACAATCAGTCAATGTTTTGTGAAAAGCGAGATTTGCTCGTAATACAATGAAAATGTCGCCTTTCACAAAAATGGACTTGCTGCCTTTTGCCTTCACACGGCAGCTTTTTTTTTTTTTTTTTTTTTTTTGGCCAATGACGGATGTTCACGGATCACGGTGTCACGATAATTATAAATAGGACACTGACCTGTCACGATGTTAACCTGTGACCCTCCCTTCCCCCTCCCGCTTCAATTCCAAGTTATATTTGAGCTCAAACCACTTTACCCCCTGTAAAGTGAAAAGTCATATTTCATGGGGGCGTAAGTGCACGGCCTGGCCCACCCTGGTTGTCTCCGCCGTTTCGCTACCGCTGATAAGCGGTAGCGAATCGAGGGAGACAGCCAGGGTTGGCCAGGTCAACGCATATTTTTACGAAAAGCGAGTAATGAGACGAAAATCTCGCTTTCACAAACGGACATTCTTTTCTTTCTTTCTTTTTCTTTTTCTTTCTTTTTTTACTTTTTTTTTTTTTTTTTTGGGGGGGGGGGGGGAGAGAGAGAGACAGAGAGAGAGAGAGAGAGAGAGAGAGAGAGAGAGAGAGAGAGAGAGAGAGAGAGAGAGAGAGAGAGAGAGAGAGAGAGAGAGAGAGAGAGAGATTTTGATTATGAAATCTCGCTTTCAACAAAAATGGGCATCCTGTTTCTGACTTCCCTGGGCAGGTGTGCTTGGTCTGAGCACGTTAGCCATTACATTCCCATTTCCATTTACAGGCTGCACTCACTGGCTGTAATCCATAACTTTAAAATCACAAACATGTATCGGCACCCAAATGACTACAGAGATATATCTTGCCAGACAAATTCTTAAAGAACATATCAAGAAAGAAAGAAACAGACACGCTTAGAAAAGACAATTACAAACAATATATATATATTTTTTGCATTGTATACGCTTGTCAGCCACCTCTTTGCTCTGGACTTCAAATTCATATAGCATTTTCTTTTCTCAACACCATTGTCCATGTTTGTAACTCTGTTATTGTAATTTGTGGAATGAGCGAGTGAGTGAATGTAAGCAGCACTGGTGGTGGCAAAAATGTGAATTTCCCCATGAGGGATTAATAAAGTATTATTGTATTGTATTGTATTGTATTGTATTGTATTGTATCTATTGGAGACAGATGTATGATAACATTTCAAGTGTAGTGCCTGATTAGCTTGGCGTCCCAAAGGACGCAAAGGGAATAACGCACTACCTTAGTCCATCAGCCTAAAATACAATTTCCAAATCTGGCTCCGAAAAAGGAACGGGATAGTTTGACTTTTTCTGGAGCATGCCAAGTTTGCCCGTAGGGCGCTCTCCAGGGGTAGAACTGGTTTCCAATAATATTGCGTTTAAGTGCTCGTTGCCACTTTTCAGTCGTACGCCGAACCCCAGGCAACTTCCTCGTTTTGAAGAACAGCTGGAACCAGTCTCGGTCAAGAAGAGGCGTAGATTCTCATGATCCCCTGCATCTGCAGGGGAGCATGAGAATCTACGTCTCTTGCAGATGTGAGGGGATGGCTGCATGACTGTTTAGCTTGATTCACGTGCACTTGGGAAAAAAGGGAGCAAACTTGACCTTTGAATGCGCCATTCGTGTCTAGGTCAGGGTGAGCAGACGCGTACGAATTTGGGTTATCGTGTCATGGTGATGAATTTGATCTGAATGGGGATTTGAAGTTGTTTCGAATATGTAAACTGACGTGCGAAGTGCAATGAAAACATGTCTAACGGAAACACGCCCGTGATTTTTTTTTTTTTTTTTTTTACAAAACCCGAAAGCAGTTAGTGGAAAAATATCGTCTCACTCACTCACTCACTCACTCACTCACTCACTCACTCACTCACTCACTCACTCACTCACTCACTCACTCACTCACTCACTCACTCACTCACTCACTCACTCACTCACTCACTCACTCACAAACAATCAATCAATCAATCAAGCATCAAGCAAGTAAGCAAGCAATAAGTTGGTGGCAATTTTGAAAATGTGTCTGGTCTTATCT
The DNA here is from genome assembly GCA_036245525.1 of Semisulcospira habei. Lineage (NCBI taxonomy): Eukaryota > Metazoa > Mollusca > Gastropoda > Semisulcospiridae > Semisulcospira > Semisulcospira habei. The sequence continues at coordinate 123,154,725 of BTPG01000007.1, read as the reverse complement.
CACCCATCTCAGTGCCACTTATGTCGATAAAAAATGAACTGCTAAGGAGAAAACAAGCATTCAATCAACCTCAATACATTAATCAATCAATCCACCACCCCCTCCCCCCAAAAAAAAAGAATAAATAAAAAATAAATAAATAAATAAATAAAATAAATATTTTTAAAAAAATTGATAGGTAAATAACAGTTTAAAGACCTGTTCTTAGTCTTTTAACAAAAGTCACTGCTTGAAGTAAATGCGGGTACATGATACTCTCACAAATTATATGATAACGAAATAAGTACACATAAACTGCGCGTAATTTGTTACAAGGACCTTTGTCGTCCAACGCAAGCTGCGGCTGATGGACCAATCTGAACCGTGATAGCTTCAGGCGCCTTTTTGCTTGTCGGGCACTTCAGGGGTCTCCAATTACTATCTTGTTCTGTGTGTTTGCCACTGATATCGTCTGTTTGGTTTCTGCATGGCTAAAAGCATTCGAGCTTTTAGCACTGCAGGCGCCAAGCAGAACGGTAAACAAGGCAATTGTTACTTTTTGTTTTCACAGAATGCGGTCGGGGAAACGCATTTTTTTTTTTCCCGGGTGTCGGAGCTTCGGTTTCTGCTAAGGGCACCGCGAGTTCGAATCCTGATGGGGTGGAAATTTGTACTGACCCTTTCTTTTCGGTCTGAAATTATCTCCCTTGCGACGTTAACCCTTTTGCTGTAGGAATCACCTCGACAAAACGCGCTACCGACAGCCAAAGGGTTACATTTACTAACCTCGACTAAAGCGTTACCAACAGACAAATGGTGAAATGTACGAAACACCACGACAAAAAGCGTTACCGACTGCCAACGGGTGAATACTGCAGAGATAACTACGACAAAAGTGCGACCGACAGCGAAAGGGTTAACCCGTTCATCCCCGACGAACTACAACAGGAGATGGCTCGACCATGATAATTCAAGGGTAGTGCCAGATTAGCTTGGCGCCTGATCAGGCGCCAAGCTAATCTGGCACTACCCTTGAATTATGATCGGCCCGTCTCCTGCAATGAATACATTGTCGCTAAGTGACACGTCTACTGAATTTTTGAAAATGCGGCCATTGCGTTAAATGGGTTAAAACTACAGGCGTCACCACCACAAATGCGCTACCCGGACAGCCAAATGGTCAACATCAAACGTTTAAAACCCCGTGCACAAAGTTTCATGTCGGCAAGATTAGCGCAGGCACGGAGCTGTTATTTCGCTTTATCTCAATCAAATCAGCGGTTATGAGCCGTTCATTGCATGAGCCGTTACATCAGCCGTTACTCAACACGATCTTCTGAGCTGTGTCGGGTAGCAGTCGAGAATGATCTACGTCTCTTTCACTTCCGGGGTCAAAGGCGAACGTTTAAGAATCGTTCGCCTAAAGGGCCGCCGTTGGCCCGATGACCTTGTGCGCGTTGGGAATAAATTTCACCCGGGAAAACTGACCTCTCAATGACCACCAACTCCTCCTTTTTGTACGAGGGGGTACTCATCATTGCAAAAGTCTAATTTATTTAGTTGCCGCGGTGGCTTTTGTATATAATATACGGCTGGAAACTGAGGTTTGGGTTCATTGAAAACTTCAGTTTTCCAGGTAAAATTCGAAGTATGTTGAGCGAGGTTTAAAGCATATCACACATGTCACAAGATTTAGATGGGCTGACCACGACACCTCAAGGCTGGTTAATTAGTGCCTGAACTGCTCTGCGCCTTCAACGTTACAAGTCACTGACGCAGTTTTTTAATAATATTTTTTCATAACCAGACCATTGCCACAGTATCGAAAGGAAGAAGTCTGGTAAGTCAGACTTCTGATGCCGGGTCAGGTGGAGCGCGTATGGGCCATACCCGAGCGCAGACGACCCCATCCTGACTGAACTGAACTGAACTGTAATGAGTAACATTTTCAATTTCTTGACGACATCGTTCGGCGGAAAAGACGTTTAGTTACTACGCGTCCTCTCCGCTGACACAGCATGCAAAGACCATCGGGCCGGTCGGCTGCAGTGGGCCCGCGCACGTTCGTGCGCGGGCCCACTGCGGCCGACATCGGCCCAATGGCCTTTGCGGCGTACTGGGCAGCGGTATCGTCAGCAGCAGTCAAGGGAATTAAAACATCTATGCGTCATATCCGCTGAGCAAATAATTATCGTCAACAGCGGTCTATGGTTTAAAGCTATTCAGGGTACACCACTGAGCAAAGATGTTTTTATTTTTTTAGTTGAGCTAGCGTGATCTTACTACCTAAAATCCGTCATAGCCGAACTATCCGCGATATGAAAGGTTTGTCGATCTATCCGCCGCTTTGTGGCGCTGGCAGTGAAAGCGTAGCGACATCTGCTTTAATTTGCGGCTTGCGTGCCTTTCATTTACAAGCTGTTTGCAGCCATTCCGGTACGTTGCAGGTTCTCTGGTAACTCGTAATAATTACATGCACTCTATCAAATGGGGTTAATTAATCACTGCCAGCAAGATGCATAGATTCTCATGAGCCCCTGCGAATGCAAGGGCTCATGAGAATCTATGACTCTTGCAGATGTTGGGAATGATTCAAGAATTGTGAGAAAAGCGTCCGTGCTAAGGGTGCCGATGAAGAAACAAACAAGATAGGTCGGAGGCCAATAACTCCACGTCTGCCATAGGCATTGATTCTCACGAGCCCCTGCAGCTGCGTACTGACTGAGATCTGTTCCATTTACATCCTCAGCCAGAGGGAGTCTTGAATCCGGGTTTAACTGTCTGAATGAGTTGGTGTTTGTTCATTAATTGCAGGTTTTTTTTTTTGTTTTTTTTTTAACTGAGAGAAAGACAGAAAAAGACTTGTTTCTTTAACAGTGTTAACTTGACCTATCCAGTACACGGGAACTGCAACAGAACTGAAAGCATTCAATTATATTATATCTCTATCAATAAATATTGCGTTGGATGTTAACACATTTGACCCCACGGCAACATTTCGCAAATTTTAAAAGTATCATGTACCAGTTTACAGGAGATGGATTGACCATGATAATTCAAGGGTAGTGCCAGATTAGCTTGGTACCTGATGGCGCCATGCTAATATGGCACTACCCTTGAATTATTATGGTCAATCCATCTCCTGCTGTAGGGACTCGTGGTTAAATGGGTTAAGATAATTACATTTTTTTAAACTGTGAGTTTACTTGTAAACACAAACTTCTTCTTCTTCTTCTTCTCGAACGCCGTCACACTTGGAGTTTGGCTCTCAAAATGAAATCTGTGGTCTTCTGTAGCGCCTCCACAGGCCCGTACAGTTTCTCTTGTAGAGTGGCGGGCTTCGGCCATATCTCCTCCCTCAGCGGCTGGTGGTTCCCACAGTCCTGGAGGATGTGCTCTGCGGTCTGCTCTGCTTCTCCACAAGGGCACAGGGGAGATGGCACGAGGTGGAAGCGTCGGTGCAGGTGGAAATTGAGTCGGTTGTGCCCGGTCCTCAGACGAAAAATGGTCACCTGCTCTTGTCTGGACAGCTGATGGTAACTGTCTAGGGGCCGTTGTGGTGGTCTGTACACAGACTTAATGATGGTCTTCATCTCTGTGAAGCTGACTCCATTTTCATCTTGTTCTTTCTCTGCGCCCACTTTTGCCATTCTGTCGGCTTCTTCATTGCCGTAGATGCCACAGTGTGAAGGGATCCACTGCAGCACCAGTCTGGTGCACTTGATGTTTTGCAGTGCCTCTTGTAGACGTGGCAGTTTGCTTGCTGTTGCTGCCTCAAGGACAGACATGGCATCAGTAAGGAAGACAATCTGGGCATCAGGGTCTGCAGTGCCACTAAGGGTGTTAGTTGCGCGGACTAGGGCTTCCACCTCAGCTCTGTAATTTGTGCAGTGAAGGCCTGTTGGTACTGCCTCTGCCTGCCATTTTCCGTTTGGGTACTGAATGTACACCCCAACCCCTCCATCCTGAACTGCATCTGAACACAAACTGAAAACCGAAATGTATCTTGAAAATAGAGATTTGCGACGGTCACATCGAACTGTATTTTGCGTATCAAAACTACGTCAAGGTGCAAGACACCGACGAAATTCTATGTGGTAGATTTCTACCAGACGGCGTTTTGACCCTGACAGCATTTGCAAACATTTCATGCATGGATTTAGCTATTTTTCGGTTGGATTTTGGTTACGTACAACTGCTAAATAAAACTGCACCGGCAAAAGGCATAGGTCTTCACGATCCCCTGCGAATGCAGGGGATCGTGAAGATCTATGCCTTTTGTCGGTATTGATTAGTCCGCTTTAAATCAGTGTTTCTCACATCGAGAAGATTATCAGGTTTTAAGCTTGCGACTTATAACAAGGAACGCAATCTGTTTGAGCGCTACTTGTCAAGCGCATGGTGAATAGCCTTCTCTCCCCTTTTAGCGGAGAACTCTTTTCGGTTGAAGTTTAGCAAGGCATGCAGGGCATGATGAATGACCCCTTATCGCAAATTTGGGCGTGGAGAGAGAGAGAGAGAGAGAGAGAGAGAGAGAGAGAGAGAGAGAGAGAGAGAGAGAGAGAGAGAGAGAGAGAGAGAGAGAGAGAGAGAGAGAGAGAGATAGAGAGAGAGGGATTATGCAATAATATATAACCCTGCAGTTTTTTCAAGTTATTCAGGCACTACCCTAGAAATAATCAGTCATGGGCGATCATCCGTATCTCAGTAGTACTACTATCTGCTTAGCAAATAATCCTCGGGTCGATGTCAGTCCTAAATTGTAACGTTATAGGCGGCGGCCCATGCCGGCACGTGTGCATGTCCGATGACCTATTCAGTCACTTACTCGGCTACTACGTAGACTGCATTATGTCTCCAAACTGCGGAAACATGGTCGCGAGATATATACATAGTTACAAATATTTGTAATAACTATTTTCAGCATAATTATTTGATATTGTTACTACTATAATAATAATAATAATAATAATAATAATAATAATAATAATAATAATGCTAACAGTATTTATTACGATAGTTGTTATTTTGGTCAACGTAATTGTTGATGTAATTTTTTTTTTAAGTGTAGTCTCATTACTTGTGATCGGACTCTACTTTCGGTATTCGAATTTGTGCAGTATTCGAAATGGATCATCGTGGTGCCATAATTGACCATCTCCTCCAGTAGCAAAACGTCTTCGGTCCCATGACAGCCGCAGTGGGCCCTAAGACGTATAGCTACTAGGGGCATGGTTAGTCCCTTTCTTTTTTACTTCAACGCCAAAGAAACCCAGTCGGCCAAAGAAATTGGTGTCAGGAAGAGGCATAGATCATCGTGAGCCCCCGCGATTTGCATCGAGACCTGCCGCCTACGGATACGCGGCGAACCGCCGCATATCCGTAGGCGGCAGTCTCGAATGAGGGCCCACGATAATGTATGTTTCTTGCGCAGAGTTGGATTGTGTTCAGTAGCTGTTGTTGTTTTGTTTTGTGGTTTTTTTTTTTTTCTTTCTTCTCTCTCTCTCTCTCAGGAGTGATGGGGGCTAATGACCCAGAAGTAAATCTATCATTTCCCCGGTAAGTCAGTGCCAATGTTTGCGCACGCCGGCAGAACAGGTACAATGTGTGCCACACCGCTGGGGACTTCCGGCCTTATAGTTGAAGGTGTTAACACCTTCACTAATGACAGACAGTGAACACGACTCGTCTGCAAGAGACATTGATCCTCACGTCCCCCCGCAGTTGCGGGGGCTCATCTTGAAAATAATAATAATAATAATAATAATAATAATAATACATTGTTCTTGTATAGCGCTGTTCTCCAGGAAAACACTGGACTCACTGCGCATGCACAACAGCACACCCTGTCTCTCAGACACACGCACGATTATACACTACTTTAAACCACCCCATCTCTTCCCAACACTATACATTCACTTCCTCTAGGATCAGAATAAAAGGCAGTCAACAATAGAGATTTTCGTCACATCGAACTGTATTTCGCGTATCAAAACTACGTCAAGGTGCAAGTCACCGACGAAAATCTATGTGGTAGATTTCTACCAGACGGCTTTTTGACCCTGACAGCATTTGCAAACATTCATGCATGCATTTAGCTATTTTTCGGTTGGATTTGGGGTTACGTACAACTGTGTAAATAAAACTGCACTGGCAAAAGGCATAGGTCTTCACAATCCCCTGCGAATGCAGGGGATCGTGAAGATCTATGCCTTTTGTCGGTATTGATTAGTCCCATTTAAATAAATGTTACTCACATGCCTCTTGTTGAAACCACAAGTCATCTTCCTGACGAAAGGGGTTCTTTAACAGCGTCGACTTAACAAAGGTTTTACCGAGGAAGACACAGACTGCATCAAGTGGAGTTGACGGGGTTAATTGACAGGACTGACAGGAAAAGAAGGATCGGTTGTTACATTTCAAATGAAAGTCATTTCTCAAAGCGGATTACCATGCACTATTAAATGAGTGTGCATTGCATTACACGTGTGTGTGTGTGTGTGTGTGTGTGTGTGTGTGTGTGTGTGTGTGTGTGTGTGTGTGTGTGTGTGTGACTGTGTGTGTGTGTGTGTGACTGTGTGTGTGTGTGTGACTGTGTGTGTGTGTGTCTGTGCGTGCGTGCGTGCGAATCAGAATTGTATTTTGTGTCTTAGCATGTGTAGGTGACATTAGATACAAAATCTGTGCATGTGTATGTGCGTGTGTATGCGCGTGCGTGTATGTGTGCTTGCGTATGTGAGTCCGTGCGTGCGTGTTTGCGTGCGTGTACATCATAATTTTATTTTATGTCCATGCACGTCTAGGTGATGTTAGACACACAAAAGTGTGTCAGTGTGTGCATGCGTGCGTGTTTCCGTGCGTGCATGCTCGTATGTGTGTGATTGCGTGTGTGTGCATGTGCGTTTCAGTACAAGTGAGTTTGGTACATGTGTTGACAAGTTTTAACCCATTCAGCCCTGACGAACTACAGCAGGAGATGGGTCGACCATAATAATTCAAGGGTAGTGCCAGATTAGCTTGGCGCCTGTCGGCGCTAAGCTAATCTGGCACTGCCCTTGAATTATCATGGTCGATCCTTCTCCTGCAACTGGTGTATAGTCTGGTGTATAGTATAGGTGTATGACGCCTCCAAAATTTGGAAAATACGGCCGTCGGGCTGAATGAGTTAACGTGATAGGTGTAAGCAAGTGAACACACTCATATTCTGATCCCGTACTCGCAAAATATGCACTCGTATGATTTTTTTTAATATCGTTTGAATTTTTTAAACCCTCAAAACCCTTCTTCTCTCTGTACTCCGCTAAATAAACAAGTGCAGGCCGAGCACACACACTTTTTTTTAAAACCTCACTGACACACACTTTTATGCAGCAAAAAGAAATTGCTAAAAAGCCGGATATGCCATAAAGAGATTCCATTTTCGTCTAGGCCCCAAAGTTTACTTTTCTGTCCTGCACCCGACAAGCCTGCATTCAACGCAATATCTGCAAGAGGCATAGATCCGCATTTGCCGGGGCTCATGAGGATCTATGTCTATTGCTGGATCATTTACATCAGTCGGACACTATTTTCGGGTGTTTTGCGGTGTTTAGACAGCTTTAGCATGTTAAAAATTGTTACTACAGAATGTTCCTAAATAGGACATGTTTGATCAAATTTTTGAAGTATAGCAAGGAAGCAAAGACGACGTGTGATTAAGCGAAAGGTCACGGTTGCAAAATGCGTAATTTTGAATCTGGAAAAATGACGTAATTTCTTAAGAATTGTGTCTGTCGATTCGGTTTGCTTCTTCTTGTTGTTCGCTTTTTTTTTTTTTTTTTTTCACTGGCAGTGCAGCCAAGCCCTAAAAAATTCTTGCTGTTGGTGGTATGTAGAGCAGTTTACAACCAAGAAACCTAACTTGTATGCGTGTGTGTGCGTGTGTGTGTGTGTGTGTGTGTGTGTGTGTGTGTGTGTGTGTGTGTGTGTGTGTGTGTGTGAGAGAGTGTGTGTGCGCGCGTGCTTGTGTGCGTGTGCGTGCGTGCGTGCGTGCGTTCGTGCTGTGTGCAGCGACTGATGTTCATAATAATTATTACCTTCATATTTTTTTCTGTCCTATTTTAATTTTTGAAGAGTACAAATGGTCCGCACGGAACCTGGCCTCTGTTACTAATTACTAACTCCGTTGATAAATAAAAATGATGAGTTCTTCATTCGCTGGAACCCATTAAAAAAAAAAAGTTTCATTTTAATACATATCAATTTTTATTTTAAGGACTACAACTTTGCCTGTCGCTTCCGTTGAGTCTCGTACCTGAAGTGCCTTTAGGGTTATTTTTCTGTTTTTGGGTTGATTCTCTCTCTCTCTCTCTCTCTCTCTCTCTCTCTCTCTCTCTCTCTCTCTCTCTCTCTCTCTCTTGCAAGTCGTTTTATTCACATTATTTGTGTGGCTGGTCTGTGATTTTGGACCTTACGGCCGGAGGCCGTAAGGTCCAAATCACAGACCAGCACACACACTCACTCACATCCACCACGCGATCAGTCAACAGGGAGAACTGAAAGTACACGCCCCGTTCGGTCACGGCGGCGCGGGAAAGCTTATCGTGTTTATGTTTCTGGATTTCTCGACATTTTTCCCCAAAGCGTTTGTTTTTACAAGATCCGCGCTATAAAGATAAGATTGCCGCCTTTTAGATCTGCACTCGGCGTGTTTATATCTGAGGACGCGTGACGGATTTGATGGTTAGCAGTTGCTGGGTAGACTGACTCGGCTCATTTGTCAGCACAGGGCCAGGGAGCCTGCATTGGAAAGTCGAACAGTATAGTTCGAGACGCGCCACACACGGATCTACGCGGCAATTTTGTATGTGCCACGTTTCGGAACCAGTTGAGTCCCTAGACACAGTTTCTCTTTTGCCTAAAGAACTGCTGTCTGGGGAAGTAAACTCGATTAGGCTTCCAGGCCCTGTGGTTTCAAATCACAAATACACACGACTTACATTTTTTCGCGGGGCTTTATGTAATCAGTTTCTTGATTTTCGTGGTTGCAGACGTGAGCAGTGCATCATGGGAAGTAAGGGAGAGAACCGTGATGGACAGGTCAATCCGCCCACGACAGAAATCCAGCTGCAAGGTAAGGCGATTGATTTGGTATCGAACCTGTGTATTTCCATTTCCAGAGACAAACAGCCCACATTTTATGATAGGGTTTACAGTGTGAACCAAAGCTGTACTGACTTTGAATCGCATCTGCTGATGACGTACGTTGTTCACTGGAACACCTTTCTTCATCCAGTGCTTAAAACCTTCACTACCGAGAAAACGTGAACCAAAATACAGCTGCAAGAGTCATATAGATCCTCATGAGCTCCCGCGACCGCGGTGGCTCATGAGGATCTATGTCTCTTGCTGAGACCAAAATTGTGTCCGTATTTCGTGAACGGTTTTGGTTTTTGGTTATTAACACATTCTGCTCCAGGACCGAAATCAGTCCTCAAATTTTGAAGTTGCCCTTTTAAGGACTGTATTGTAATTCTAGAGACAGATGGAGCATGATAGTTCAAGGGTGGTGCCAGAATAGCTTGGCGCCTATGGGCGCCAAGCTTTTCTGGCACCACCCTTGAACTATCATGCTCGATCCACGCCTTGCTGTGGTGTGTTGGGGCTGAATGAGTTAAATGAAATACGATTGTAGAAACACTGAAAAATGTACGTACGGTGGCAGGGAGCTGGTGAATAATCACAGCGCTTTGTGGGGAGACATTTTGAAGAGAGAGAGAGAGAGAGAGAGAGAGAGAGAGAGAGAGAGAGAGAGAGAGAGAGAGAGAGAGAGAGAGAGAGAGAGAGAGAGAGATGATGATGATGATGATGACGATGATGATGATGATGATGACGACGACGACGACGACGACGACGATGATGATGATGATGATAATGATGAGATGATGATGATGAAACGTTTTATTTACAGGATAAAGTTTTAGGCGAAACGCCTCTCTTACAAACTGTCCTGTTAGAAAATAAACATTAACAGCAAAGAGCAAGAGAAACACAATAAACCGAAATATGAAGAAATAACCTGAAAACAAATACACAAAAGTAATGCAAATAATGCGCACACATCACATCAATAACTGTGACAATGAATAGGTAGTAAGAGAGAGAGAGAGAGAGAGAGAGAGAGAGAGAGAGAGAGAGAGAGAGAGAGAGAGAGAGAGAGAGAGAGAGACTGCAAAGCACTAACTTTACACAAAAGTAATGCAAATAATGCGCACACATCACATCAATAACAATGAATAGGTGGTAAGAGAGAGAGAGAGAGAGAGAGAGAGAGAGAGAGAGAGAGAGAGAGAGAGAGAGAGAGAGAGAGAGAGAGAGAGAGAGAGAGACTGCAAAGCTCTAACTTTTAGAGCAGAAAACACGACAGAAAAGTAGAACCACAGTCAGTTGACAGCTAATGACAGAGGGGAAGTGGGCTTTCAGCTGTATTGCGGAACAGATGACACAGAGTTCAAATGTTTTATTCCAAAAAGTTGCTACAGGGTCCAAGCGAACAGCACCCAACTGCAAAAGGCAAAGAACCTCATGGATTCGCACATATGCGCGGACTCATGAGGTTTTTTGCCTCTTACTTAGAACCGGCATTTATGTCCGTGCTCTGTATACTGATGACATTCTTTGGCTTTGAGTTTACCATGGTTTTAGGGGTACAATATGCGTCAGCTGACAGTGACGTGGTTAACCAGTACTTGTTATTGTTGTTGTTGGTCTGATAAGCTTGCATTCCTTAATTCATTCGAGACGTGCCGCCTACGGATACGCGGCGGTTCGCCGCGTATCAGTAGGCGGCACGTCTTGAATGAGTTAACAATTTATAGCAAAACTGTCAAAACTATTGTCAGAGATGCAAGAAACATTTCGCTTAGAAGCCTAACAATTCAGTGTCCCAGCAATTAATCCTAGTTCTTGTGTCGCGGTGCAGAAGTTTTATCCGGCAGTACTTTTTAATGTCATCAAAGAACTCTCGTATTAAATCTCATTAACAAAACTGTTCACGTGTTGGTTCATACATTTTCAGTAAAGATACTCGTGTCATAACAGTCAGAGGGATGGGGGAAAGAAACACAAAAATAGCGGGCTCGTCCGGGATTTGAACCCGGGACCTCTCGCACCCAAAGCGAGAATCATACCCCTAGACCAACGAGCCGCTGTACTCAGCTCTGTTTCATGACAAAACTTATACAACCCTCTTGCCAAATGTTTGCCTGTCTCACGTCGGTCATGGGATAAAGCTCATTGCCAAGTCAGAACAAGGCCTTCGGGCCGTTGTCAGCCACAGATGGCCCGCGCACGACAGTGCGCGGGCCATCTGTGGCCGACGACGGTCCGAAGTCCTTTTGTTTACCCGGCAGTCAGACAAGAGATCAATTTCACAAAGTGACACCTGGCCGGAGGTTTCCACTGCTGAGATCTATGCAGTATTTCACACAGAGACGCTTGTGCTGATAAGGTGTATGTGACTTTACAGCTTGCGGCTCAAGGCCGTAAGGTCCATAATTACATACCAGCGCACCTTGTAAGCGTCATGTGTTGTTAACAGTTCTCGGGACACTGATCTGGTCGGATATTTTATAGAGGAAAGATGAGATGGCCTCGTTCACATTCACGAGTGGCCTCTTCCTGATTGTGTATTTATGCTCCTGTCGTTTGATCTCGTCAATGAACTGACATCTCTCGATAGGTCAACACTCCATTGACCTTTTGAACAATGCGGTGAAATGCCAGTGTTGAAACACACCCATCTGCAAGAGGCATAGATCATCATGAGCCCCCTCGCGGCGGCTCATGAAGATCTATGCCTATTGCTGGCATTGTTTACGTATATGTTACTAGGCAGTAGAGCTTGGATTTTGAGCTCTCATGGCCTTTTATTTATTTATTTTGTTATATTGTATACATTTACAACGTAGTACGTCCCAGTCCAATGGAAAACGATTTATGGATAGGTTTTAAAAAGTCACAAGTACCCTTTTTCGCGTTTCTGTAGGTCACTGTGATAGTTGTAGAATATGTTGATGTAAATGTGTTTTAGTGCCCGCTATTGATCATTGTTCATTACATGCTACGCACGATGAAAGTGCACGTAAGTGTGTGTGTGTGTGTGTGTCGGGTGAGTGCGTGTGTGCGTGTGTGTGTTTGGGGGTGGGGGGTGGGGGTGCATTTGTGTGTGTGTGTGTCTGCGTGTGTGTGCATGCGTGCATGCGTGTGTGTTTGTGTGTGTATGTGTGCGTGTGTCCGTGCATGCACGTGTGTGTCTTACCGCTAGTACATGTACTCATGTGTTTGTCTGTTCATGCGTGTATATGTGCGCTCTAAGGTTTGTGTGCGCGCATGTGTGTTTGCGTCTGCGTGTGTTTTTGTCTGTCTTGAGCGTATTCGTGTGCCCATGTCCGTATGAGATCTACACGAAGAACGTCTCTTTACTTACCAAGCCATAACCTCCAACAAGTTCCATCTGGCGTAGTGTTTAAAATGCAGGCCGAAATGTTTGAAATTAAACAAACAAGCATGTTCCATCTCTTCCAGCGGCCAAAATCTGTCTCTGAAATCACCGCAGTCCCCTTTAGGGAGACTGACTAAAATGAATGAAGCCAGCAGGAGGTATAGATCCTCATGAGCCCCGCAACTGGAGGGCTCATGAGGACCTATACCTCTAGCATTGAAATGTTTCTTTCGTTCTTGGCGTTTTCTTTGCATTTGACGCGCCTGACAGTCACCTTTTTGGTCTGGATGAAGTGTTGTTCATTTATTTTAGCTGGGTTAAAACGCGCCAAACATGCTGTGAATTTTACTCCTGGAAAACTGACCTCTAAATCACCGCAACCCTCACTTTTACCGAAGGGACAAAACGCATCATTGCTAATGTCCAAATTATTTAGTTCCCTCGGTGGCTGTAGGTTATATGCAGGAAGAAAGGGGAGCTTGGGTTATGTGAAAGTTTAGTTTTCCCCTTAAGATTTGATAGTATGTTCGGCGTGCTTTAGAGTTTTGAAATTAAACACACTTAACTCATTCAGCCCGACGCACGTATTTCCTAAATTTTTGGAGGCGTCATCTAACAATTATGCACCTGTTACAGGAGATGGATCGATTATGATAATTCAAGGGTAGTGCCAGATTAGCTTAGCGCCGACAGAATTGAATTATGATGGTCGATCCATCTCCTGATGTAGTGCATATGGGTTAAGCTAGATTTAAAGAGTGCAGCAGATGCAGATATGGCCGTGTTTATCTGCTTTTAATAACCTTTCTGCGGAGATACGAAACTAAACTTAACACAAAATCCTCTATCTAAACACCAAAGGCGTTTAGTGCAAAGCCATCAAGTTCTCTTCGTGTCGTCAACAAACGTCACGCAACGTCATACCTAACGTTATACATCCGCAAGAGACATAGACCCTCATGAGTCCCCGCATTGCGTGGCCGCATGAGAGTCTGTGTCTCTCTCTCGGTGTAATTTACATCTGTGTTTCATTAGTTGGTGAAGATCGTCTCTGGTGCCTGTTTTTGTTGAAAGTGTTGATGCCCCATTCATGATTTGACAGTGAAGGCCTGTCTGCTGCTATCAGCAATGTTCATTTTATTTTACGCGTAAAGGCTGGGATAGAAATCGACCGTGACAGATAAAGGGTAATGTTTTTACAGTTAAATCCTAAGACGAGGAAGTGAGTCACATAAATGAGCTTTGTCCTGCGCCAACCGCTAAGCAAGGTGCGGAGCACCTTGATTTAGCGGTGGCGCAGGACTAAGCTCACTCATGCCACTGAACTCAGGTTCTCAAATATCACATACAAGGTAATAATAATAATAATAATAATAATAATAATAATAATTGTAATAATAATAATAATAATAATAATAATAATAATAATAATAATAATAATAATAATAATAATAATAATAATAATAATAATGGCAACTTATATAGCGCTTATCCTTAAATAAACTCTAAGCGCTTTACAAATAAAGAGTGGGAGTGGAGGGGGTCATAAAACCAAAGAAACAACGGATTCTACAATACACACTTGCGCGCACGCACACGCGCACGCACACACACACACACACACACACACACACACACACACACACACACACACACACACACACACACACACACACACACACACAGGTGCACAATGACAACTGAGCTACATTGGGGTATCGAACAGGTGGGTCTTAAGGGCAGATTTAAAGGCAGTGAATGAGGAAGAATGTCTGATGTCTATAGGTAGGGAGTTCCAGACAACAGATCCAACGTGCGCAAACAAGGGTCACCTCTGGTTTTGTATTTGAAGAGCGGGACTGAGAAGGCGCGTGTCACTACTTGAACTGAACGGAGGGAGCGGGAGGGAGTGTATAGTTGAAGAAGATCAGCGAGATAGGCAGGGGTAGAGTAGTTAATAGCTTTGTAGCACAGACAGGCGATTTTGTACAAGACTCGTTGTTTGACTGGCAGCCAATGAAGTTGTCTCAGAATAGAAGTGATGGGCTGATGCTGTGAGGCGAGGACGATGAGACGTGCTGCACAATTCTCAACTCGCTGCAATTTCTGAATGAGAAACTGAGAGAGGCCAGCTAAGAGGGCATTGCAGTAATCAATGCGGGACAAGACTAAGGAGACGACCAGTTTGGTGGTAGCTTCAGTAGTGAGGTAATGACGGATAGAACTGATGCGTCTTAATTCCAGAAAAGCAAGTTTGCAGACATGATTTACATGCTCCTTCATTTGAAGATCTTTATCAAGAAAAACGCCAAGATTGCGAACTGAATCAGAAAATGGAATAGGTGCGTCACAAATGCACATAGAGTCAGGAGAATTGGGCAGCAGTCGAGAGGCACCGACAAGAAGAGCTTCCGTCTTGCCCTCGTTTAACTGAAGTTTATTTTCACACATCCAGGACTTAACATCTGAGATACAGTTCTGAACATCTGAAATAGCCTGACTGGAGCTGTTTGGAGGTGCAGATTTCCGAAGTTGTGTATCATCCGCATACATGTGATGATCGGTTGAATGTGGAGATGGATTGATACAAGACAGTTTAAAGATGCCAGATTATCTTCCATGGCGCCAAATTTATCTGGGAGTACTGTAAGCTACTCACGTGAGGTCAAGACAGCCGTTTGACGTCAGACGCCGAGAATTAAGGCCCCTCGTAAAGAATGGGAGCTCGGATATGACGTTTTACACATATTATGGCCGTGACCTTTTTCCGATGCCAGATCAAGGCCTACATTGTTGTGAGCCAGACGGATTTTCAACATTTCTTGCGTCACGATGTTTATGTCGTAGTATGCGAACAGAAAACGCATTACAATGCAAACGTACGAGCATGGACACTGCGTCATATCGTCATACTTCTATGTGTATACGTCATTTCTGGCGCCGTATTGGGCATGCGTAATACTCCGTCTGGTGTCCACAAGTCGACCTTTTCAGTTCTGGCAGATACAATACAATACAATACAATACAATACAATACAATACAATACAATACAATACAATAATACTTTATTAATCCATCAGGGGAAATTCACTGTCTGCCCATATAACACATGGCATCATCATTCACTCATTCAATTAATTAAATAACCTATAACTCTCGGTTAAAGAGATGAACTGTAACAAACGTACTGTTACCTTTGTAACACTCTTGGCATCAGAAACATTTATGGTTTATGCCCCCTGTGCTTCTGGTGTCAGCAATGTTGCAGTGAACTACTGAATGGGCTAGTACTAAACAACTAAAGAATGTTGACAGACACTATCTACTGATATTACTGTTGAAAAGGGTAACAGCCTGAGGGACAAAATAGTTGGCATAACGTGATGCCGTACTACTTTTGGTTACTCGAAGTCTGCCACTTCGTTCGATGCGTCTGCTGTCGAATTCATATCTAAGTGGGTGTGTCGTTTTGTCATCAAGAATGTCAGCCAGTTTGTTCGTAATCCGTCTGTTGTAAAGTGTGTCCAAAGTATCTTCTGCTCTACCAGTCACCCCGCCCACTTTCCTGATTACTTTGTTAAGACGATCTTGATCTCTTTTACATAAATTTCTACCCCAGCACGTCAGTCCAAAAGTGAGAACGCTAACAATACTGGAGCAGTAAACATCTGTAAAAGCTGAGTGCTTACATTAAATGATCTGAGTTTTCTCAAACAGTAAAGATGGCTGCTCACTTTGAACACAGCACACACCCTACCGTGGTTGAACTCAAATTAATTTACGGCAACCGAACACTGCTGTTTCCGGCGGACAGCACTCAACGCCCAGACAGATTTCTCCATCCATCTAGTAGGAACTCAGATTCAAATGGTTTCAGCAAATGGTGGTGTAGGCCCGCTTGAGTATTTAAGCCTCTTGCAAACGGCATGTGTTCCGGGCATCACTACTGAGTTTAACACTTTCAACCCCGGCATTTCAACCCACAACAGCAAGACCGGACGACCTTATAGTTCAAGGGTGCTGCCTGAATATCTTGGCGCCTACTGGCGCCAAGATATTCAGGCATCACCCTTAAACTATCGTGGTCGACACCATCTTCCACATCTGATTAGTATTCATATCAGTACATCTATCAAAATCTAGGTGAATCGGTCTTAGAGATGTATGTGTTAATCCTGTTAATTGAACTACGTCGTTTCGTCATCGCAGGAACACAGATCTAAATACAACAAGATTCGCTGTATTTTCTCACATTCACTGGTCCCCGAGGATCTAGGCCACGTGCGAGTCTGGTTGTGTTTCGGGCTGACTGGTGTTGATTGGCTGAACTGCATGATTTTTCCAAGAAACACAGATATATATTTGTCAGTAACATATCCATGAGGATCTTCACCCGTACGATCTGGGTTGTGTTTCTCGCTGACTGATGCTATAGTATTAGAACTGCTTCATTTTTTTTACAAAGAAACACAAATATAAATTTGTGAAGTGCAGTACCCACCTTACAAACCTAAACGGTTTATGAGGATCTACGTTCGTTGCAAGCTTGGTTATGGGTTGGTTGGGGTTTTTTAAGGTTTTTTTCCGGCTGATTAGTGCGCCTATCTCCCTCTACACATCCCGCGGCTCATGAGGATCTATTTCTGATGCAGGCTGTGTTCTGGGCTGATTGGTGCCATTCGAACTGCATGATTTATTCTACAACGAAACATAAATATAAATGTGTACAATAAGATTCCCATCTCCTCACACACCCAGCGGGTCATGTTGATCTACGTCTCATGCAGACTGGGTTGTGTTTTTGGCCGATTGCTGCTATTCCAAATGCTTGAGATCTTCAACGAAGAGACATAAACATAAATTTTGCAGTACGATACCCATCTCCTCATACATCCAGCGGCTCATGAGGATCTACGTCCAGTGCAAGCTGTTTTTTTTCTTCTTCTTCTTTTTCTTCTGATTGGCGCTATTAGAATTGTATGAAATCTACCACAAAAACCCACATAAATGTGTCCAGCTCTGCCTATCACCTGACGCACCCACGGCTCATGAGTATCTGAACCACGTGTGAGCTGCGTCGTGTTATTGTCTGATTGGTGATATTAGAACCGCGTGATTTCTTTCGCCCGATCGCCGGCTATTGATCAGTAACGGGCGGCCGATGGATGAACCATGTACCTCTTCCCGTTTGAATCGCTATTGGTAACAGTGACCCTTAACCGACCGCAATGGCGCCGAGGAATAGTGTCTGTAACCCACTTCAGCGAACAGGGGCGCCCAATGCGCGGGACCCCAGGAGCAAAAGCTCTTCGGGCCGACAACGGGCCACAGCTGGCCCGCGCACTACGGTGCGCGGGCCAGCTGCGGCCGTCGTCGGCCCGAGGACTATTGCATACTGGAGATAGGCAGAGCTCCTGCAAGCCCGAGAAGCACAGCTCATTATCTTCGCGGACTTTATAACCATTAACTCATTCAACCCCTAAGGCCGTATTTCCCAAATTTTGGCGGCGTCATCTAACGACTATGCACCAGTTGCAGGACATGGATTGACTATGATAATTCAAAGGTAGTGCCAGATTAGCTGACAGGCGCCAAGCTAATCTGGCACTGCCCTTGAATTATCATGGTCGATCCAAATCCTGCAACTTGTGCATAGTCATTAGATGACGCCTCCAAAATTTGGGAAATACGGCCGTCGGGCTGAATGAGTTAATGTAGATGTATATTGAAACACATCTTTTGGGACCTCTGAAAAAGTGTTGTTATAAGCGGCTTTTGTCATAGTCGACCATGATATAAGCGGAGTCGATTGTACAGTAAACTCTTGGAGGAGCCACAGTGTTTTTGTTATATCCCGAGTTTGTTGTAAGCGAAGTGACTTGCGTTGAAACACAAAGATAGCTGTCGAAACCTCTGAAGAAGTGTTACTATACCCGGCTTTTGTTAAATGCGACATTGTTATGAGCGAAGTCGAGTGTATTTAAGGATCTGTACTAGACACAATTCTTACTGATGAGCCCCCCAAAAAAATTCGCAGACTCAGTTACATAGATGGACGAGGCATAGATCCTCGTCTGCCCCCGCTGCTGCGGGACTGTCTGAGGCTTATGAGGATCTGTGCGCAAGGTTGACTTAGGATTGTGCCTGCAGCGCCAGTGGTTTGTATTTGACACAGTTGGTCTGTTTAGAGATGCTCCTCTGGTCGTCAGTGGTGGGAAAATTCCTAATGAATTCTTCTCCTCCAAGGTTGTGAACGTTTCAAGCAACGTACGAAATAAAAACCATTTTGGAGTTATCCTCTGAGGACTGCATTACAATTCAGGCGACAGATCGACCATGATAGTTCAAGGGTGGTGGCAGTCCAGAATAGCTTGGCGCCTACGGGCGCCAAGCTATTCTGCCACCACCCTTGAACTATCATGGTCGAGCCATATTTTGCTGTGTCGCGTCGCGGGCAGGACGAGTTAATTCATTCACGAAGTGCCACATCCACATCGCCAGCCCACAGAGAAATACTCAGCTATAGAACAAGGCGATCATCTACATCCTCCAATATATATATGAGGATGTAGATGATCGTCTTGTTCTATACCTGCGTATTTCACAGTCTCTGTGGGCTGGCGATTTGGTGCCTGATAGGCGGAGGCAGGGGATCTAACTGTTTGTCTGTCCAGCGCTGAGTAATTCCCCTTGGTATGTGTACAATTCTGCCAGCGCTAGCCTCACCTATCTGGTTTGTGAGAAGAAAATTAATGGTCTTTGTGTCATTTTTTTCTTCAACTGGAAAATAAAGTTTCTTCATAGTTTCAAATCGTTTTATTTCAACCACTTCCTGATTACGTTTATTGCTGCTGTCCGGACGTCAAGCGAAGTATGATCCTCATTAATTGTCACTGAGATGCCTGTGATTTTGGATCATGCGGCCTCAGTGTAGCGGTCAGGTCTAAAATCACAGAGCAGCACACCTTCCACGTCACAATATCAGTAACCTAAGACACGTATAGTGGTATACGTACATGTAAACGTAGCCTAATCAACGAAGAAAGTGACGTAAACACCATTAATGCGATCGTCACACGTTTGGATCAAAAGCTGGATTGGATTATAATGAAATGTTTTGCAAGAGAAAAGCTGGATTGGAATATGTCTGCTGCCACTTTTAGTTGCATCAGTGACGGAAAGTGGCAACGAACCCGACTTAGCGCATTCAAGCAAACACTCTTTGATCCAGTGGTGACAAAAACCACGCACAGATGACATAAAAAGGCTTTTACGGCCGGCGCGCATATACCCACCAGGTTGTGTGGCGGTCATTTACACGTACTTAAATTAAAGCGTTCAGTCTGGAACGACTACAGCGGGAGACGGGGCAGCCATGACTGCTTAAAGGCAGGGACTGATTAGCTTGGCGCCTAAAGGCGCCAAGCTAATCAGTCCCTACCTTTGAACAGTCATGGTCGATTAAACTTGCAAACCAGATAGGTGAGGCTAGGGCTGGCAGAATTGTACACAAACCAAGGGGAATCACTCGGCGCTGGACAGACAAACATATAAGAGACCTGATGCATTCTTTTTTGAGAATGCAAATGATCGTCTTGTACTATACCTGCGTATTTCTCTGTGGGCTGGCGATTTGGTGCCTGATAGGCGGGGGCATGGGATCTAACTGTTTGTCTGTCCAGCGCTGAGTGATTCCCCTTGGTTTGTGTACAATTCTGCCAGCGCTAGCCTCACCTATCTGGTTTGCAAGTTTAATCGACCATGACTGTGTACGATCAAACTTGGCATTGAATTAGCATTAACGCCGATTTGTAGCAGTTATTGTTTGCCAGTCATTTACTCTTACGCTTTGCTTACTTGTTTTCTCATTATTAACAAGCGTGATGTATGCACTATTACACGCAGCTTAATTGCGAGTTCCATTTCATGCGGATAGATTTTGTTTGTTTGGTTAATTGGTTGGTTGGTTGGTTTGTTCGTTCATTCGTTCGTCAGTTGGTTCAGTGTCGTATAGTCGTATGGTCGGTTGCTTCGTTGCTGTCTTTCTTTCTTGGTTTGTTGGTGTGTCCCGTGTTGATTGTTTGTTGTATTTGTCTGCTTGTTTGCTGGTGCATTTCATTGTTTATTAACTTCGTTTATTTAATAAGACTTCTTCGCTTACGTGTATATATACATTTTGCTTACAAATCTACATATAATCTTATCATTTCCTCTCATATCATATGCCGTATCTCATAACCAACACTAAGTGGTAACACTCTCCGTTATTACATTTTTGTTTGTCTGTATGTCCATGTATACTGACGAGCAAAAGAAATGCGACCTTTTGGGTTCCGGAAAGGTCGCATTTATGCACTTTAGTGTTTCCGATGGTTCCGAAAAGGTCGCAGCCGCATTTTTTGCCCGTCAGTATATTCACAGGACGCCGACAGCTCTACTACAAATCAGTGTCATCTTCAAAACCGCTGACACTGAGTTGAGATCTGTTATCTCTGTGTCTGTGTGTCGGTCTGCGATTTTAGACCTTACGGTTTCTAACCGTAAGGTCTAAAATCACAGACCAGCACACGTGTCTCTTAGTGATGGCCCGACTGATATGGGTCAATGACTGAATCCGCAGTAACGAAAACCTAATGCGGTCACGTGTTACGTTGTGAGATTCAGTGATCCGATTGACTGACTCACTCCCCAGTAAACAGCGGTCAACCATCGGGCTGACGTCGGCCCTATGCTTTGTGCTAACTGTACGGTCGGTGGGCCTTACTATACTGAAATTGAGATTACGTTTCCGCGCCGAACGACGACCAACGAACGAGAGCGAACTGAAGTCAGGCCGATGCCGCGGACCCGCGGCGGCCGGCCGGGCGGCTTGCGCGATACTGAAGCCAAACCCGGGGCAACACTTGAAACATCTCCAAGAGGCATAGATCCTCATGAGCGCGCCGGCTCCGGGCTCATGAAGAGTTATCTGAAGCTGGTTATCTGCCGCGTGACTTCGATGTCGTTCGTTTCAAACGAAACCTCACTTATACCTTAACGTTGACGGTGCAATATTGGGCGAGTGGATTGTATATGTTATAAAACAAAGTCAGTGTCTTCACGGTGGCTCGTTGGTCTAGGGGTATGATTCTCGCTTTGGGTGCGAGAGGTCCCGGGTTCAAATCCCGGACGAGCCCGTGATTTTTTTTTTCCTCGCCTCCTCCTCCACCCCCTTCCGACCCCTTTTGTCCCAATGTATACATACATATTTATCTTTTACTTCTAACAATAAATGCGGCCGATACGTCATCGGCTGACTCTCTTAAACCTGTTCATCCTGATACACCCATTGCTTGACATGCGTTTCACTATGATAGTTCAAGGGTGATGCCAGAATAGCTTGGAGCCTGAGGCGCCATGCTATTCCAGCACCACTCTTGAACTAAAATGGTGGATCTATCTCCTAATCAGTAATGAAGCCTTCATAAGACAATAAGCAATTAAAAAAAAAACAACTCATCCTCAGTCAGGCTGTAATGGGTTAGTCTATGTTTGTCTTGTACTGTTCGACAGTTTGTCTTTAGAGTAGATGCGTGTGTTTCGCATTAGCGTGCGTGTTGGGTTCAGTTTGAAAAGTCCTGGCAAATCGAACGGCACATCTGCCGGAATGCGCCTGTATTGATCAGTGTTCAGGTCGTACACTAGTCCACAGATAATAACTGTCCGTCGCCTGCAGCCCGTCGGACGTCAGGGCCGTCCATTATCACTCCGGTGCGTTAAACCCCTATATAATCAAAATATATGACTTCCTCAATCAACAGATGTAAAATAGAAGTGATCTCTGCGAGCCAGAGGCATGGATTTTCATGAGCCCCTGCGACTGCAGGGGCACATGAAAATCTATGCCTCTGGCAGATGGGGGAAGGGTCGTTAAGGGACTTCTGCCTTACCTCTACAATATTGACCTGCAGGCGCGCTCGCGCTCCTCACGTGCATAGCACCGCCCCAGGCTCATTAGTAGCGCGTGCTGCAATATTTCCAGGATTTATTTCATCTTCATATCGCATGTCGACGCCTTAAGTAGCTAAAAAGGTTTTTGTACGACGATTAGTGAACAACTCGTGCCGAAAATTATTGCGCTACAAATTATGCTTCCGTGACCCACTTTCAGAGTCGAAAAATGTATATCTTTTATGCACTGCTGGCGTATTACTAAACCACATTGACTTTGACGACGAATACATTTTTAGATACAAAATTACGCGACAAATTGTGTGTGAGAGCGTTCGTGTGTGTGCCTTTGTGTGTGTGTGTGCCTTTGTGTGTGCGTGTATTAATGAATGAATCAATGCATTTTATTGAAGGTCTCTTCACTCCTTGGTGATTTTAGACCAGTACACACACACACACACACACACACACACACACACACACACACACACACACACACACACCGTGACTCTCTCACACACACACACACACACACACACATGCACACACACAAACCAGAAACTGAACTGATGATCTAAACTATTTAAAATGCATTACAACAGTTTACCTATAGGAATTTGACATATTAATTTAACAATAGTTGTTGCTATGCTTTTATGTAAAATATCTTTGATGATTCCTGCATGATCATCATTATTTATATCATTTTATATCATGAATTGTGATTGGGCATTCGAGTGTTGTATGATTAATAGAGAGAGGTTCTGAACACTGAACATTCACAAGTTATATCTTTAGAAAATTTTGTTTTCCAGGAGTTTTGTGTGTGTGTGAGTGTGTGTGTGTGTGTGCGCGTGCGTGAGAGAGAGAGAGAGTGTGTGTGTGTGTGTGTGTGTGTGTGACACAGAAAAAGTCTGTCTCTGCGTGTGTGTGTGTGTGTGTGTGTGTGTGTGTGTGTGTGTGTGTGTGTGTGTGTGTGAGAGAGAGAGAGAGAGAGAGAAGTGGTGTGTGTGTGTGTGTGTGTGTGTGTGTGTGTGTGTGTGTGTGTGTGTGTGTGACACAGAGAGAGAAGGTATGTCTGTGTATGTGTGTGTGTGTGTGTTCGCGCGCGCGCGCGCATGTGTATGTATGTGTTTATGTGTGCCTGTATGCGCGTACGCGAGTATTTGTGTGTATGCGTTCGTGCGCGTGCATGAGTTCGTGCTGTGTGTGTGTGCGCGCGCGTGCTTGCGTTTGCGCGCGCGCTTGCGTGCGTGCGTGTGTGTGTTAATGCATTCGTGCGTGCTGCGTACGCGTGTGTGCCTAACAGTCATTGACCCATCACAAAACCTGACATGATTTGAAGGGTATAGTCAGAAACAGACATCATGATATTTCCTGCTGTCATTTTTAAGGTCACCGTGTCTGCTTCTTCCCTTAACCCACTCTGGCCTGACGCACCTCACCAGCGGACACATAGACCATGATAGTTCAAGGGTGGTGCCAGAATAGCTTGGCGCCTTCAGGCGCCAAACTATTCTGGCACCACCCTTGAACTATCATAGTCGATCCTGCTCCTGACCAGGTAAAATCTTCTTCAGAGGACAACTCACAAATTTTAAAATTTCCATCTTATGACTTAAAGTGTTAAACGCTGTTGCGGTTTTTATATCTTAAAGGTGCAACGTCAAAGTAAGAAGCTGGCACATTTAGAAGCAAGCACAAAATCGGAACACTGGGGTAACGTGAAGGTCAAAGGATATTCATGAAAGAACACGGAAAACAGCCCTTCCTTAAAGCCATAAAAATAATGAGTTTTAATTGATCGAGACGCAGGTTTTCCCAACGACAAAAAAAAATTGCTGTTGCTTTTCACAGGCGCTCGTTTATGCTGGTACGTGTGCTGTAACAATTATCGTGCCAGGTAAAACCGGTACCTTCACAAGGTATTATCTCTAGTATACCTTTGTCAAGCTGATGGCGCTGAGCATTCAAAACAGGCTTTCGGCAAAATGGCGACATTTTACCAGAAGCCTGTTTTTGTGTCATGATTTTTTTTTTAATCTAACTCTCTTTTTTGTTGTTATTCATGGGCGTGTTACCTTATGTCGAGTATAGGGCATATTTTGCTTCAAACCCCACGCCCCACGCCACGCCCCGTTTTATTTTCTTTTTTTAAATTTTGGCTCATTGGCAATCATCCGACGCCACAAAATCGCGTGAAGTTATCAAAGCACAAGATGCGTTTGGAAGGACTGTTTATACGTGTTTGTAGAAAAGCGTTAGTCACAAAAAATAAAATTATACAGCTGAGCTATAAAAATGTACATGTAACCATTACGTTTGTGTACACCTGGAAAAAATAGATATTTTAAAGCCTGTGAGTCGAGTAAAAAAAAAAGTATACGTTTGGGTTTGAAAGGTATCAAAAGTATTAATTAGCTACTACTCAAAAACAATTGATTTCAAGTTTCCTCATTCTATCATATTTTATTTGTTTCCTCATTCTATTCTATTCTGTTATATTCTATTCTAGTCCATATGTTTCCTCATTCTATTCTATTATGTTCTGGTCTGGTCTGGCTTGGTCTCTTTTGTTCTATAGCTATTCTATTCTGTTTGTTTCATTATTTTATTCTATTCTATTCTATTCTAGTCTGTTCTATTCTATTCTATTCTATTTTGGTCTGGTCTGGCTTGGTCTCTTCTGTTCTATAGTTTATTCTATTATATGTGTTTCATCATTCTATTCTATTCTGGTCTGGTCTGGCTTGGTCTTTTCTGTTGTAAATGTTTCATCATTCTATTCTAATCTATTCAGGTCTGGTCTGGCTTGGTCTCTTCTGTTCTATAATCTATTATATTCTAATTGCTTCATCGTTATATTCTATTCTATTCTGGTCTGGTCTGGCATGGTCTCTTCTGTTCTATCTTCTATTCTATTCTGTTCTATTCTATGTGTTTCATCGTTCATTTCTATTATGTTTCCAGAGAAGCATCTGGACGGCAATGTGGAGACGACCTACATCATGAAAGACGGTCACAAAGGGGAGACCATTGTGCTGCCCGAGGGCGGGAATCCACTGGAGGATGACGGGAGAGAAACATGGGCGAAGAAGATCGACTTCCTGTTATCAGTCGTCGGGTTTGCCGTGGACCTGGCCAACGTCTGGCGGTTCCCCTACCTCTGTTACAAGAACGGCGGAGGTGAGATTATTCTGTTAATTGCAAGAACACCGAATTCACTGAGAGCGAGAACCCAAATGCAAGAGGCATAGATCCTCACGAGCCTCACGTGAAGATCTATGCCTCTTTTTGACCTCATGAACATTCTTGTTTCCCAGGTTGATACGTTCATCTGGTTGTGAACTTGCGATGGATTTTACACGCACAATTTACAGGCGCTGGCGGTAATGGTACTAGCCTGTCTTAATTCCGGTCATAGGTGAAATGCGTCCAATCTGTGTGCGCAATGATAGGAGTTTTCATAAATCAGATTCAGGTCAAAGATAGAAGGCTGAGCCCCTATAGTGAGGAAAGAGTAGGATGCGCCCCATTTTAGTAAAGACGAAATGTAAGGTCTCCCTAGATCACTGCAGCATGCGTCCTCGTAGCAATTGCACTGTTAATACCAGATAAGTACCTGAATACTGAGGACCGCAGTTAAACCCTAATAACTAACGGTGTCATAATGTGGTTGTTAACTCTTTATGTGTCGGTAGCGGTTTTTGTGGCGATGATTCCTACAAAAATCATCGCCACAAAAACCGCTTTCGACACACAAAGTGTTACATAGCCAACTCCTTGCAAGCCAGAGGCATGTGTTCTCGTGAGCCCATGTAGCTGCAAGGGTTCAAGAGAATGTACACCTCTTGCAGATGGAGCAGACTGAATGAATCCACGGAATGTTTGAAGTCCGTGCAATGTTTGACCTACTTTTGATTTAGTGATAACCTGAATTCCTGTATGTGAAAAGCGTACTGTCCGTCAGTCTTTGCGTTAATTGGAGGTGGGATACCGATTCCTGAAGCGAATAATACCTCTGCTCTCACAACGAGAGAGGCAGACGATATTTGCAAATAGTATTCTTATCTAAAGCAGACGGATTGTATATATATATATAATTATGTGCGTTTTCAGTTAAGGTGACATGTTTGTTTCATTTAAAAAGAAAGATATTCAATTGTGTGATGGTCAATGAAGTTTATTTATTTTTTTATTTATCATTGATTGATTGATGGATTGATCGATGGATTGATTGATTGATTGATTGATTGATTGATTGATTGATTGATTGATTGATTGATTGATTGATTGATTGATTGATTGATTGATTGATTGATTGATTGATTGATTGATTATGTACGGTTCCATATTGGTGCAGCCGAGCTTCACGACTATCTCTTGGAGGCAGATTTCAGCAGTGTACAAACTGTCGCCTCAGATATGTGCTTAACTCATCCAACGCTATACGACACTTCCGCAGCTATTGATGGAGAGCGCCTTGTATAGCTAATCCGCTGTGCTGAACGTTACAGCTGTAAACCATAACTTATGTCCAATTTACAAACCAGCACACACATCTATTTATGGAGTACACATAGATCTCAGCAGTGAAAAGCTCCGACCAGGTGTTACTTTGTGATATCGATCTCTTGTTCCACCACCCAGTAAACGCAAGGTCTTCGGGCCGACGTCAGCCACAGCTGGCCCGCGCACGTCCTGCGCGAGCCATCTGTGGCCGACGTCGGCCCGAGGGCCTTGTGCTAACTGGGCTCTGAGCTTTATCACGATCCCATGACGTCGACAGTCAAACATTTGTCAAGAGGATTATATAAGTATTTTCACGAAACAGAGCTGAGTACAGCGGCTCGTTGGTCTAGGGGTATGATTCTCGCTTTGGGTGCGAGAGGTCCCGGGTTCAAATCCCGGACGAGCCCGTAGCTTTTGTTTGTTTGTTTGTTTTTGGGGGGTGGGGGGGGGGGGGGGGTTCTTACCCCTGAGTCCCTTTTGTCGCCGTTTACATCTTTATCTTTCACTTTTATGACTAAAATAATGCGGCAGGTGCGTCTTTTTTTTTAATTTATTCCTCTTTACTTTTACTTATTGTTCCACATATCCAACATTACAGACTAGAACACACAACAGGTTGTGTAGATAAGCTTTTTATGCCAGAAGGTTATCTCTTCTTTTTTTTATCTAGACCAAATACTGACTGCCTAATCCAAACCAAGCATGTGACTGCCAGAAAAGAAAACGAAAAAAGAAAGAGACACCTTTCGAAAGGACTTTTACAACAAAATGTATTACATTTTCGAAATTCCGAGACATACAGACACAAACACAACGTAGTACTTATCTTTCGAGTAGACAAGAGATGTGTAAGAGGCAGATTTCTGCAATGTACAAACTGTTGCAGAGATGGGTGAACGAACGAACGAACGAGAGAATGAATGAATGAATGAATCAATCAATCAATCAATCAATCAATTCATGACCTTTATTGTCCATTAAACGACATGGATAAAATGGAAAATTTTCTTCCTGCTCGCAGAAACATTATTAATAAGACATAATGACTTAACGAAGATAATACTAGTACATATGTGTGCCAAAAATTCAGATATGTGCAAAACTGAGATTTCGCACCTTACGGCTGAAAGTCGTAAGGTGCGAAATCTCAGATCAGCATAAGCAGAGCTGAAATGCCCAAGATCACAAAGGCGATCGTATAATCGCCTGTATTTGGCAGGACAGACGTTAGAATGCGTTATTATTGTAGTCGGTAATGACCCTATAGTGAAGATGACCGTGTTAACGGATGTACCGAACGATCAGCACGTGCCCAGATGGCCGGAGATAAGATTTTAAGTGGGATAGGGGTGAAATGGGCTAGACTGATGTCAGAAGAGCATCCCGTGGCCTTGTCACATGTCAGCCTCAGCAGGCCCTATAGGGTAAAGGAGTTTACACTAAATCAACAGAATGTCAAACATTGCACGGATTTTAAACATGTGGCTTCACCTATCCCGCTCCATCTGTAGGAGAAGTATATTCTCATTAACCCTTGGCGTCACGGCCCTGTTCCCTTGTTTCAAATCCAAGTTGATAATGATTAACCATGTTTTCATTATTTGTGTAATTCATGTATATGCTGTGCCTTTTGTTCATTTATTTGGTATGCTCTGCTGTTTTGCTCAGCTCTGCTCTACTTTGTTCTGCTCTGATCTGCTTTTTTCGGCACTATTTTGCTCTACTTTGCCCTGTTGTGCTGTACTCTACTACGAACAGTTTTGTTCTGTGTTGTTTTGTTTTGTTCTGTTCTGTTCTGCTCTGTTCTATTCTGCCCTGCTGTGTGGTTCTGCTCTAGTCTAATTTACTCTGCTCTGCTTAGTTCTGCAGGAACGGCGCCATCATCGGCCGCAGTTGGTCCACGCACTGTAGCTAACTGTGACCGACGTCGGCCCGACAGCTCTTTGTGCTTTATGTGATTATTGACAACGAATGATAAGATTCACAAAGCGGGATTTCTTTCTCTCAAGAATCAGTTTGCATTCAACAAAGGTGTTCTTCTTTTCAAGATTCGGAATGACAACACTCCGGAATATCTAACCCAGCTGCTGGTCCGGTCACAATCCCGCTATGGCGATACAAACAGCCTGTATGTAGTACCCAAAACCAGAATAGACTTATTTAAAACCAGTCTAGCATTCTCGGGGGCGACTTTGTGGAATTCCCTTCCATCGCAAACGAAGACCACTCCAACGGTATCATGTTTCAAGAAAAGTCTTATTAAACATTTATCTTCGCAGCCATAACTATCTGCAAGCTTTGCTTTCTATACGTAGATATTATTGTTAGTAATGTACCCATTTTACTGCTGTGTATGTATAGTGCTGCTGTGTTGTTGCCCCTTTTTTTTTTTTTCTTCTTTCTTCCTTACCATTGCTCCCCGTCCCCCAACACACCCGTAGGCGTTGGTCCTATATATATTAATGTAATGTAATTGTTGTGTTTGTAGATGTAGCAACGGAAGATTTGAAAAATGACATTGCCTCTGGCATTGTTAATATCTTTACCGTTGTAAAATAAAGATTCATTGATTCATTGCTTCATTGATTCATTGATTTTCTCTGCACTACTTTGTTCTGCTCTGTTCAGCTCTTCTTTGCTCTGCTCTGCTCTGTTTTGTTCTTCTTTGCAGTTTTGTTCGTTGCTGTTTTGTTTTGTTCTGTTTTGCTTTCTGCTCTGCTCTGTCGCTGTCGTTTGCTTAACTCTGCTCAGCTTTGCTCTGCACAGTTTTATTCGGTTTATTTGTTTTTCATCATCAAACTAGAACTAACTCGCTGGAGACGTGCCGCATATGGATACGCGGCGAATCGCCGCGTATCCGTATACCGCGCGTCTCCAGTGAGTTAACCATGTTGACCACTACGCTGTGCAGGAGCGTTCCTGATTCCCTACACACTGATGTTGCTGGCCGGCGGCATCCCGCTCTTCTACATGGAGCTGGCCCTGGGTCAGTTCAACAGGAACGGCGCCATCACGTGCTGGAACAGCATATGTCCGCTCTTCAAAGGTCAGCGCTTGTCCCATCAAACACGAGGTCATTGGGCCGTCATCGGCCGCAATTGGCCCGCGCGCTGTCGTGAGCGGGCTAACTGTGGCCGACGTCGGCCCGACAGCTCTTTGTGCTTTATGTGATTGTTTTTGTTGGTGAGGATGATGACGGTGATGTCCGTGTTGATGGTTTTTTTGGATGAGGTTTGGGGTGGATGGGGAGGGTGGCCGAGGGATGGGGGGAGGAGAACGGGGTGAGAGGGGTTGATTGGTTTTTGGGAGAGGGCGATTTCTCCTATTATTTCTATTATTTCTTTATTTCCTTTTTTTTTGGGGGGAGGGGGTTGAGGGGGGGGTTGAGGGGGGAGGGGGGTTGAGGGGGGGGGGGGAGAAGACGGAATGAACAGTAATGTTTTGAGCAAGCACCAGTCCGCTCCACATCAACCCCGTCAGTGCAGGCGGACGCAGATTTTGAAAAAAAAATAATAATTAAAAAAAAAAAAAAGTACTCAACGTCAAAGATCCAAGCCGTCAAAAGAACATGAATAAAATGTGATTTCCAAAAACAAGGCATAGCTCTCCACGAGCCCCCGGGTGGTGGTCACGTTTTCTCGGAAGTAAAAGAGTTCAAGATCAGCGTAGTAGTGTGTGTTCGTGATGATTATGACGATGATGAGGAGGAGGAGGAGGATGGTGATAATGACTGGGATGGGGTGGCTATGTTTGTGGTGTTAGGGGGTGAGATGTCTTACGGGAAGGGAGTGACTGATCGCTTGAGGTGTGTGTGAGAGGGGGGGGGGGGAGGGGGGCGGGGGGCAGGGATAAACGAGTTGTCAGATCTGTCCATCATGTGTCTCGTCTTGAAATGTCAGATGTTTCTTAACCCATTCAGCCCTGACGCACTACAGCAGGAGATGGGTCGACCATGATAATTCAAGGGTAGTGCCAGATTAGCTTGACGCCTGTCGGCGCCAAGCTAATCTGGCACTGCCTTTGAATTATCTGGTCGATCATTCTCCACCAACTGGTGCATAGTCGTTAGATGACGCCTCCAAAATTTGGGAAATACGTGCGTCGGGCTGAATGAGTTAAACATACATTTTTCGTGTAAGGTCACCTATTTTGGTTTTTTAGTTGGTTGGTTGGTGGGTCGTTGCTTGGTTGCTTGATACGGACGAAATATATATTTATCTTTATGCCTGCAAGGCATGACGTTTCCATTACACTTAGTTTCTCAATCCTCAACCAGCCCTTCAAACACACGGAAACAGTTCACGTAATTCTTTGCAGCTGCAAGAATTCCTAATGTATAAGGATATTTGTTTTCATCCCTACGTCACACGACCAATCTCTTTAGAGCAAACTTATGCCACATGACCGAGCTACAAAAACCCTTGTAGCGACAAATGGCGGACTTTTTGTAGCCCTCTTTCTGACGCGTCTTGGACGTCAGAATTGTTCTATAAAAGATCACCAAAACGTTCTAAAGTACAAAGTTACTTAGTGTTGTTCGAAACAGCAGGCACACTACTGGAGACGGCACCGTCATGAAATATTTTAAATTACGTCATCAGTCTATTATGTATAAATATATTTTTCTTTTACGTCAGTCATCTCTGGCCTCGATCCGGGTCGGAAGATTTCTTCTTGATTTCTTTTACGAAAATAGTGGAGGAATGAAAACAAATATGTTATTGGTTGCAGGGGCTTGCTGCACGGACCCTTGTAGGCCTTCGGGAGGCCAAAGAAACCATTGTACCCCGAAGGCCGAAGGCCTTCGGGGTACAATGGTTACTTTGACCTCCGCAGGCCTACAAGAGTCCGTGTAGCAAACCCCTGCTGACCAAAACTTATAATGTCTCATTATTGAACATATCAGTTTATTTTACATCCGCAAATAGAGTTACTTATCGAAGTCTGCGTCTACGACTGTTTTCGAGATGCACGTCTGAGCTAACATTTAGGGACACGTATTTGTTTCATATGTTCTCAAAAGAAGTTACACAAGACTGTCCCATTTAACGGTCGCAGATTTTGTTTTTGAAACTTTGTTAAATCAACGCAAAAGAACTCCATCCGTATACAGAACACGAATAAAAATAAAGTGGGATCAACAAGAGGCGTAGATCCTCACGAGACCCAGCGGGTACGGGGACTCATGAGGATCTATGCCTCTTGCCGACTGTTCTTCAGCAGGGAAGAGATTAATGGATTTTTAACTGATGTTGTCGTAATGTATAAAATGGCAGATAGGTCATCCTTCGCATCACTTTGACACCTTGACTGCCGAGAAAAAGTAAAGGCGGTCAAACTCAAGATCCTCCTGAGCCACCGCGGTCGCGGGCTTTCAATGCTAAAATTCACCGAAACGACGTGTTGTAAATGTTGTCTTGTTTCATCTGACTTTTCTACCATTCTTTTCACAATCCATGTGAGTAGGCGCACATAACAGAGGTTTTCAGCCCCTGGTACCCGTCGTTGAAGCGCTTCCGCGAGCAAAGCCGAAAGAAAGAAAAAAAGAGCAGACAACTCTTTCATTTGAAGACATTCAAAACTCATCAGTTAGCCCTGTTGTCCAGCATCATTGAGAAACACAGCAAAAATATGTATTGAAGGGTCACTACCGCCGTAACTGTTCAAAGATACACTTCTGTAACCAACGGTTACGAAACGCTGCACACCGGTCTAGCTATGGTTCATTTAGACACAGCTTAATCCAGTTCAGCACACGTCGTCTTTATATCAAGTAATTTGACAATGACTCTCGCAGGTGCAATTAGGACCAAAATAAATAGGCATAAAGAACACATGACTAACAAGAGACATTAATCCTCACGAGGGTTTGTGTCTCTCGCTGCTGGGTAGCGTTCGCCTCGCACCGCAAAAACTAAAGTGGTTAACCATATCGACCATTAAGAATTTTGTTCCAGTCGCTAATACTATAATCACGGTCGCCCCAGCTTTTTTCTTCAGTGGGGGATTGAATAGGATAATGAATGACTGGTCAGGATTTACGCAAGGCACTTCTGCAAGACTGGAAGCCTAGTAACGTGCACGTGACTTTTCACACAAGTTCTCTCAAGTGTCCTTCTGCCTTATTCCTCCTCCCCGGTCGGGGCACATTTTCTTCGTCTTCTTCTTCTTCTTTTCTCTTCTCGCCATTTAACACACTCCGCATTGCCATGAGCGTGAATTGAATCCTTAAAACCGCGACGGACTGATCGACAATCTTGTAGCCGTGAATTTTGCGGATTTAGATCAGGCAAGCAAGAGGCAGAGATCCTCATGAGCCCGCGCTGTCGCGGGGGCTCATGAGGATCTATGCTTCTTGCAGTTTATAATGTCGTTAGCTTGCCATGACAATCAAAGGGTTAACCTCTCGTTCTGGCTGGCGAGAGAATCATTGGGGAATGTAAGGCGCCTGACGTAGTTTTTTTTTGCCTCGGCGCGTAAGTGTTCGTATCGATTTTTAATTGGCCTACTCTCCGCCTGCGTAGTGACTTCCGGCCCCGTAGAAAGGAGTGAAGCGGCGGGAGCGAGCCGCGTCACCGCAGGCCGTCTCCTTTGGCTCGGCGCGCAAGAATTGGTCTAATGAATGACCCAGCCGCTCGGAGGCCCTGTGAGGGTTAGGCGGCCAGTCTTCATCCCGTCTCAGGTTTAACCCTTTCGTGCATATAACTACCGGTGCTGTGTACAGTGCCGGTTGGCTGCATATACATGAGAGTTATAAAAATGTCAATCCCTGATAGCGTATTCGGCGAAGTCAACTGAAAATCCCATGAAAGAAAGAAACACGCTTAAAAGGGTAATTACAATACAATTTATTAAATTTTTCTCTGCTTATCTTTGATCAGTTTTCACGTCACACCTTCACTTGCCGCTCTTCTGGCAAATCAGAGATATATAAGTAGCGATTTTTTATGACCAATTTGTAACAAAATTGTTTTAATTGTCCTTTTTAATTGTGTTTCTTTCTTTCTTGGGATTTTCTATGCATTTTCACACGCTTGGTAGTCATATTTTTTTGTCTGGATTTCGCGACAAAACCTCATTTCTGAAATTATTTTGTAGTCTATCACAACACCGTTATTTAGAAAGAATTTTGCAAATCGGAGCAGTGGATCTAACACACCAGAGTATTGAAATAAACATTTGTGATGTCATTAATTTTCTAACACTAAAATATGGTGCGGAAATGTAATGACGCCACAAAAGATACTTCAATGTTTTAATGTGGCCGAGCTACTGATTTAAAACAAAAGAAGTTCTGCTGTTAGTTATGTTGTGTGTTGCTGAATACGAAATGAGTCTCTATGTTGTTTTGGCTTCGGGTCTCCTTTAAATGTTGTAGAGTAGCTTAACTCATTATCGGCTTTCCGCATCAATAGCTGCGAAAGTGTCGTATAGCGCTGCCGATGACAACGCCATACGACGCTTCCCCGGCTGTTGATGCGGGGCCCCTTGAATGAGTTAACGTTTACATTATAAAAACAACCTTTTAAATAATGAGTTTCTTGTGGCCCTATCTGCGAACAAAGACCCATCGGTCCTTGCGCAGAGTTTTACCGATTACATGTATTTGTTTGATTTGCTCGAGCTACCCAACACTATTTAAGACTGAGTCTCTTTTCATGCCTGCACTGATCATACCCATTTTTTAAAATTATTCTTTTTACATCTGTCCGCATGAAAAAGAGGGGGTCGTTGAATTTTGGAAAGTGCCTCAGTATATCGCGGTGTACAGGGGAGCCCAAAAGTCAGACCGCTTTACTCGCGATCGCGTTATTGTGTTGCTGAATTTACATACATACACTTGTGGGGAGAAAAGCCACGTTGATGAGCAAAAGGTAGTCTGGCCGACGTAAGCCTTAGCTGGCCCGCACACGGCAGTGCGCGGGCCAGCTAAGGCTGACGTCGGCCCGGGGACCTTTTGCTCACCGCGCAACTCCCTCGTGGATGCTAGTGACCTTTGTGTGATATATCAGAAACCGTGGTATACTGGAACGCGTAACGCTGAGGCTGAGCTGTACTTTTGGAAACCGTCGCAGTGTGGAGTAGAAAAGTGTGTATGTTCGTCTCTCCGTGAAGAAATTTATGAAGGGAAATTAAGGCCGCCAAGCCAGTGATGCGTAACAACCATACGGCGAAAATGAGCGGAAAGGTGCATTCTAAGCTCATGTTTAGACACGCAGACATGCATACACGCACGCGCGCGCACACACACACACGCAAGCACTTACCCATACACACACACACACGCGTACGCAGGCACGTATACATACATGCACACGCACACACACGCACACACACGCACCACTTTTATAATACGCGTTTTTCACATACGCGCGCACACACACACACACACACACACACACACACACACACACACACACACACACACACACACACACATAAACGGAAGCAGACACACACAGACACGCACGCACGTACACGGACGCACACACACACATACACACACGCATACACACGCACGCACACGTACACAACACACGCACACGCGCGCGCACACACACACACAAACGCTCGCGCACGCACGCACGCTCACGCCGTTTATATATCAGTTCCAAGAGGCGTCCCGACTGGTAGTGGATGATATGAATTAACCCATTAGCCCCGGCGCACTCAAGCAGGATATGGATCGACCATGATAATTCAAGAGTAGTGCCAGATTATCTTGGCGCCTGATGGCGCCAAGCTAATCTGGCACTACCCTTGAATTATCATGGTCGATCTATCTCCAGCAACTGGTACAGAGTTTTTCAGGCGACGCCTCTAAATTTTGAAAAATTAGGCTTAGGGTTAATATGTTGCTTTCTAAGTTTCTTCTCAACAAGTGTTGGCCAGAAAATGCAAATATATGGAGCAACGTAATGTAACTATATGCAACATTTTTTTTTTTTTTAATGAAGAACTCGACAGTTAGAACGTTCAGGTTTGAGCTTCAAAAACTAAGAAGTGTTTCTTGTACACCTTTGGCTGTCGATAGCGGTTTTTGTCGCGATGATTCCCGAAGGAATCGTCGCTTCAAAAACCGCTGCTGAAATCCAAAGGCTTAAAACAGAGAGCCCAAGATCTCAAGGTACAAACGTACTCTGTGTACCCCCCCCCCCCCCCCCCCACACCCCCCACCCCCCGAAACTGGGTTCATCGTGGTTCAAGGTAAACAAAACATTCCTACAAGGTCTCCTTCGAGGTCACAAAGGCCAAACGCGAAAACATATGTATCAGAGGCGGCCCAAGCGCCAGGCAACAAAAAATACAAGCCCAAATAACAAAATGTCAAACAGCGCTTGTCAGCAAAAAGCATAAATTCTCATGAGCGCGTTCATTTGCGCATTTGACCATGATCTGTAGGGGTACATGAAGCTCTGTGCCTATTGCTTGCAGAGATCGGTGCAGTTTTAAAATATTAACCCCTTGACTGTTGAGAGAAGGGAACACGACTTGACTGCAAGAGACGTAGACGTTGATCTTCATGAGCCCTCGTCCCCCCCCCCACCTCCCCCACCCCCTTCACTTGCGGTGAGGAGGGCTCATGAGGATCTATGTCTCTTGCTGACACAACTTTGAATCCATGTTTTTTTGGGGTTTTTTTCTGAGGCGTCTGGGGCACTTTGGCGTTGAATGAACGAAGATTGCAGAAACACGCTCTGCGTCCACTTGCAGTAAAGGGGTTAAGCCCTGAAGCACTACGGCAAGATATTTTTTCGACCATGATAGTTCAAGGGAGGTTCGCCTTTGGATCGACTATGATAATTCAAGGGTGTTGTCATAACAGCCGCTACAGGCGCCAAGCTATTCTGGCACCACCCTTGAACTATCATGGTCGATTTGTAGCTGTAATTTACAGAGGATAAATTCCAACCGAGTTTGACCGTGGGAGTCTAGGTGTTAAAGTACATCCTCAAATTAAGTAAGCCATCCAGGCTGAAGAACATGAACGAGAGAGTCAGTGTGTGCGTGTTATGGCAGGTGTGAGTCGAAGCAAACAGGTCGCGCCCGTCAAAATATACAGTCTTGTTGAAATTACGGCAGGTGTCTCACCTGTGCCTTGCATAGTTTGTGTTTGCACTCTTCCACGCCCCCCCCCCCCCCTCCTCCAACCTTCTACCACCACCTCCCCCTCTTCCGATCAGACATATCCACCTCCCCACCCCACCCTAACCCCCTTCACATATCCATCCCCCTATCCACCATCTAAAAGTTACCTCCTTAAAAACCCCGTGTCGTTGAAACCATCGTAGACTATTTCGCAATATACATGTATAACCACCGCTTGCGGACTCTTGAAATAAATGAGGCCAGTTAGAGGCATAGATCCTCATGAGCCCCACGCGACTGCTTTGTACTCCAAATAAATACCCAACTTACAACGAAACACGCTTAAAAAAGAAAATTACACAGAGTCGCAGTTTAATACACTTTCTTTCTTTTCTTTGCTTTGCTTTTCAGTACGCCGCCTGGCAGGCAGCCGTTGATCTAGATTATGTGTACTTCATTATGTTAATGTTAGGCTGCATGGAAACCCTATATTGCAAAAACTTCGCAAGCATCGTTGATATATATTATGTCTCTGTCTTTCTTCAGGTATTGGCTGGGCGGTGGTGTTGATTGCTTTCTACACGGATTTCTTTTACAACGTTGTCATCGCTTGGTGCCTCCATTTTTTCTTCGCTTCATTCACCACAGATCTGCCGTGGACATCTTGTGATAATGACTGGAACACAGACGATTGCTATGACGAAAAAAAGAGTGACGCCAACAGAACGCTCAACGTCACGCAGGATGACGTCACAACAGTGATGACAATTGCAGGCAAGGCCGGTGACGTAGCCTACAGTATCGCCAGCAACAACGTTACGATAGCCAACATCACGATGGATCCAAAAATTCCCAGGCTTTCGCCAGCTTTAGAATATTTTGAGTGAGTAGCTGCACTTTCAATTGAACTGCTAATAATTTACCAACATTTTTAACTCATTCAGCCTTTACGGCCGTATTTCCCAAATTTAGGAGGCGTCATCTGGTGACTATGCATCAGTTGCAAGAGATGGATCGACCATGATAATTCAAGGGCAGTGCCAGATTAGCTTGGCGCCCACAGGCGCCAAGCTAATCTGGCACTACCCTTGAATTATCATGGTCGACCCATCTCCTGCTGTATAGTGCGTCAGGGCTGAATGGGTTAATGTTATTATTACTGTAACACACACATCTCATCCACACCACAGACATAGTGCAGATCAATGAATCAACCCCGTGACTGCAACTGACTTTACTGCTTGGTGGAAAAGATGCGTAGCCAGGCGTCTTGTCCGCCAAGCAGTATCGTCAGTGACAGTGACGGGGTTAAAAAGTTTTCAACAAAATGCTTTAATATAATGGTAAACCTGTATTTTAAAAGTATTTGCATTTTTAATCTAACCACTGGCAAATCGAGTATAACGCCAGTTTGTGTGGATTTGAATCATGCACGATAGCACATGTTTGCTGTCCACAGGCAGACCCATGGGTTATCATGTTCATATATCTTGAGACGCCGGGGGTTATATGGTATAACACACGGGTCCTGAAACAAAACTGTATACTGATATTTACAGATCTGTCGCCTGACTGCAAATACTATTTGTGTCGTTATACGATTTATGACGCCATAATTAATGATTGATGATGTCATGGTTTACGTCACACAGGCGTGGGATGTTGTCGTTACACGAGAGTGACGGGATATTCTCGGTGGGCAAAATCAAATGGCAGCTAGTGTTGTGTCTACTGGGTGTCTACCTCATCTGCTACTTCAGTCTTTGGAAAGGCATTCACACGTCAGGCAAGGTACGTATTTGGTAGATCTCTGTTTTTTTTATGGCAAAAGCCAGTATGTCCGTTTTTGAGAAAAGCGAGATTTCCATTGTAAAACAATGAAAATCTCGCTTTTCTCAAAAAAGGACATACTGACTTTTGCCATATACGGGCGTATCTGCGTCATTGTATTCATCCAGGTGCAGCTTTGACCGTTGCCTAGATCGGAGATAATTTCCCCATCGACGGTATTTTGTTTCTGTTGGTATTTTGTATTTTCTTGCACTAGCTTTTGTCACGTAGGAACTTAACAAAAGAACATATAATAGTGTGTCAGGGAGGTTAGGGTCCGGATGAGGCCATTAGCGCCGGCCATTAGATGCCTTGGCGAAGGGCTTCCCCCGTCCCGAGTCGTCTATTTTGTAGCTCAGTTATTGTAATTTGTGGAATGAGCGAGTGAGTGAATGTGAGCAGCACCTGCGGTGGCAATACAAATTTTGCTGTGTATGATTATTTTCTACAACAGCAATTATAAAGTCATCTTGATCTTGATCTTGATTCACCCGCCCTGTTCGCCCACCCATCCGTCTGTCCCACATATCAACATTCTAATAAATTATTTCCGTCCATACACCCATCCACTTACCTAGCCATCAACCTATCAATTATTTTCCTGTTCGCCCTAATGTATATCAATAG
The DNA here is from genome assembly GCA_036245525.1 of Semisulcospira habei. Classification (NCBI taxonomy): domain Eukaryota; kingdom Metazoa; phylum Mollusca; class Gastropoda; family Semisulcospiridae; genus Semisulcospira; species Semisulcospira habei. The sequence continues at coordinate 123,115,276 of BTPG01000007.1, read as the reverse complement.
ATGAATGGGTTTGGCTTGTTTGATCACCCAGCCAAACCCATCCATCTATGGATATACACATTTATTCATCCACCCATCGAGCCATCTGCCTAGTCATCAGTCCAGCCAGCCAGCCATTCTTGTCTAGCATATACAGTAGAACCTGTTTTGAGTGACCATACTTATGAAAGATTGCCTTCATTAAATCATTTATGTGGTTGAGGCAACTTAACATGTTCAGTGCCCGTTGACGGAAACTGTGTTTCTGCAGTCTTCGTCAGTTCAACACCAGCAAGCACTAGCTGTCCCAGGAACATGGATTCAAAGTGATGTTGGGTGTGTTCACAGTTTCTTGGCACTGAACGGGTTAATTATGGTCTTTAATGACATTTGACACTTTTTGCCATTCAAGCCTTCTCTAGAAAGACTTTCAAAACCACTTTTTCTTGGAAAAAAAAAGATGGCTGCTCAAAACAGTTTCTGCTGTTACAAAGAGTGTCAGGGTACCCACATTTTTTGTTGGTATATCTGACGTTTGTGACGGGCGTAATACATTTTCATACAAAAAGTGTGGCAGGGACCTCATAGAAAAATAGCGTTTTTATACTTATTTCTTAAACACCTCCTTCTTTGCTCCTGGCATGTTTTGAACGGAAATGCTGTGTCATACACGTGTGATACAGCTTAGCTGTATCACACGTGTGTGATACAGCCGTGCTGCGTGAACGGCCAAGTGTGCACAACATCGTCCTGTAAAAAGTCTGGTCAACAAATAGGTATGGGCACACGCGATACTGAAAATTGACAAACTTTCAGCTCACGCGCAATGACATCAATTTATAGTGGCCACTGGCACTCTGGCGTCATGTATTGCGCTATTAGGTACATTTGTCTGGCATCCCAAATATTGACATCACATTACAAACTAACTTACGTCAAGATCTTTGCCAAGACACAATGGCTTCTGTGTTGTGACTGGGCATGTGCCGAAAAAAAAAAAAAAACTAACATCGGATTTATGCAAGAAAAAGTTAAGAAAGAAATAGATTCTTACATCGGTGTTTATGTGATACTGAGAATCTCACTCTCGTGCTCTTCAAACCTTATCCTACTCGTTTTTGCTCGTAGGATAATGTTTTAAGTGCACTCGAGTGAGATTCTCAGTATGACCTAAATACCGATGTAAGATTCAGTATTTCTTACACGCCTCCTTCTTCGCTGCCTTTGAGCGGAAAAGCTTTATCACACACGTGTGTGATACAGCCGTGTTGCATGAACGGCCAAGTGTGCACAACATTGTTCTGTAGAAAGTCTGGTGAACAAAAAGGCATATTAAAACTTGACCTACTTTCATCTCACGCTCAATGACATCATTTCACAGTGACGACTGGCACTCTGGCGTCACGTACTGCGCTATTAGGAACATTTGTCTGGCATCCAAAGTATTGACGTCACATTACAAAGTAAATTACATCAAGACCTTTGCCAAGACACAATGGCGGCTGTGTTGTGACTAGGTGTGTGCCGAAGACCAGCTGGCATCGGATTTATGCCAAGAAAAAGGTGAGTAAGAAATAGATTCTTACATCGGGGTTTAGGTGATGCTGAGAATCTCACTCTCGTGGTCTTAAAACCTTATCCTACTCGCTTTCGCTCGTAGGATAAAGTTTTAAAACCACTCGAGTGAGATTCTCCGTATTACCTAAACACATAATTATGTAAGATTCTATATTTGCAAAATCCCAGCCCTTTCCAGGGACATGCGATACTACGCTATCTCATTTCACATGTGAGATACAGCTTATGATGTCTCCGTCACGGCCTCTGACCACTTTTTGCATTAACTGCGTGACGCTAAGTAGAGGCGGAGACAGACGCATTGACTGCATCTGTTGACGTCATTCTGAATTTCACGTCACTGCAGCTGACGAATGCTGTTATCGCAGTTCGAAACAATGCAAGACAAGGACTGCAAAGTATGACGTAGAAGTGTATTGTTGGGAATCTATCACAAACATGCAGGACTTCCTTTCTGTGGGCAACTCTGAGGAGAAGAGCGCCGTTTGGACGTGAAATCTGAGGTGCGTTCGTTGTATTAATCAACTGAATTATGTCGGATCCCGTCCCTTCGCGCAAAGTACTTCATTCGTGCTCAGGCAGACTGATGAAATGCTCGTTAAATCTCGGATTGTATCGGTCGAACTGAGCACTCGTGATTTATTTTGCGTGACAGGAAGTCAGGAATAATAGGGATCTTCCAGAAATCACAAGCAGGCCCCAAAAAATTAAATTAAAAAACTGCGCGTCTTTTGATGCAAACAGTGGCTTAATCGAATGTTTGTCTGGGTTTTTAATCTGTTTTGACTGATTTCTGACAAAAATGTATGAGCTCTATATCCGTCCTTTGTTGTTGTATCTGACCTTGTAATGCGCGCCGTTGACTGTATGTGTTGTCCGCGTATCACGTGCAGGTGGTGTGGTTCACAGCCCTGTTCCCCTACGTTGTGCTCTTCATCCTGCTGTGTCGTGGTGCCACGCTGCCGGGCGCTGGCAGTGGGGTCGTTTACTACATCACCCCCAACTTCACACGTCTCGCCAGTTCAGAGGTGAGTCCTCCATCATAGATTAACTCATTTCAGACGTCCCTCATCCGTATACGCGGCATGAAGCCGCGTATCTCCGTGCAGCTCGTCTCGAAAGTGTTAATTCCTTGCGCGTGCGGCTACTTGTACTGTGTACAGCAAGCCCGTAAGATGTAAAATCGCAGAGGGACACTATTGTCTAGATGAAAAAAATCCATACCAAAGGAGTTACTGCCAAACGTGTAAAATGCAATAAAATAACCCAATGCTTTAGAATATTAACTGGCACCGCATTAGCAAGTGCGGAAATGTGGTATCTTTGCCGGCGGCAACAAATGCAAACGGCTGTGTGGAGTTTGTTATCACTTTATCGTTGACTTTAAAAAAAAGGGTAAAGTTGTAAAATAATGGGAAAATGTCATAACTTTTTTTTTCTTTCGTCCTTGAATTCCAAAATGTGTTTCACTCATTGTTGGTTTATTTATGTCATTTATATGGAAATGTCATAAAAGTCTTCCCTTTTTTTTCTGTAAGACTATCGGACAGTCTCGCTACATTGTTTCCTATAACGCACAGCTCTGCCACGCATAGACAGGGCGATTTGACGCAGAAAGATATCGGAGAGGAGTTTGCTGACTCCCAAGCTTTGGGACATTTGGGTAGTGATACGTCACCAGCATGTCATGTCAAGCCGTTCTTCATTGAAAATAATTGTTCCATGCACAGTCCTTGCGCATTCAGATGATGACTTTATGACACTCACAATATTTCAGCAGAGAGTCAGGCTCCCAATGCGCAAAAAGCCATCGGGCCGTCGTTGGCCCTCGCACAGGCGTGCGCGGGCTGGGGGTGGCCGAGGTCGGCCCGATGGCCTTTTCGCGCTGGGCTGACTCACAAAACCCTACAGAGCAATCTCGTTCCGGGCTTTATTTTTGTGGGGGAAAAAAACTCATCCAACTGCTTTCGTGAGAAGAAATTTATTTCACATTTCTGTGTGCTTGTTTAGTCGTCCGCCACACAAGTGTTTCCAAATCTTCACACCTGGTGTTCAGCCCGGTGAAAGGCAAAAAAAAAAAACGGTAAGTCTATTTTTGTGAAAAGCAAGATTGTCATTGTACTACAATGACATTCTCGCTTTTTGCACAAGTGGACGTAATGTCTTTTGCCGTCGTTGGCCGGGCAAAGTGATTATAAAAGCCTCTAAAAATACTCACCTCTATCGCTTTTCTGTCGTGTCATTTCGTGAGTCTTACTAGGATTTACAACAACCAGTGTTTTTGATTGACATTTCTATTATCTGGTGAAACGCAGTCCAGACACAGATATTTGCACACAAGATTTTCAGTGATATTTTCGTTGATGTTTTCTATGGCTGGACATTATGTTAAAGAAATTTTTTTTTCTATACTTGTGACGCTATTTGGTACACACACACACACAAAAACGATAATTTTTCCCACTGTAAGAAAGATTGGCAAGTGAAGTTGCCTATCGACGTAACCATTATGGTGTTGGATTGTTTTCTAATGAAAGAAAGATTGATGTAAAAAGTGTCGACAAGAGACATAGATCTTCATGAGCCCCCGCAGAATGCGGGGGCTTATGAAGATCTGTGCCTCTTGCAGGTTGAAGACGTTCTGTGTGGAACCGAAACTGGACAAGTTGCAAGGGTTTAAGTCTTTCAATACCAGCGCCTAGAAACACATTTCTAAAAATGTCGGATAATTTATCTTCATTTCCCTGAATCACACGAACACGAATGAGACCAGCAAGAGGCATAGATCCTCGTGAGCCCTCGCGACAGCGGGGGCTTATGAGGATCTATGCCTCTTGCATTAAATGTGTGTGTTGTTCGCTGTGTACCGCCAATGATTTAGGTTAAAAGATGGACACTTTTTGTTGGTGGATCAGAGTGGGAGGGAGAGAATCCTGGGCTGCAGGATTCTCGCCAAACGACTTTATTGTTGCGTTCTGCCGAAATTAGAACTAAGGTATTAGTCGTGTGTGTTGTGTGGGTGGGGAAATGTGAAAATAAGGAATGATGACGAAACCATGAAGGTGTGCTGGTCTGTCAAGTCATTTCACGTATTAGTTCTGCATGCATGCTTGTTTTGTGTTGTGTAATCTGTGCCATATTATTATGCCTCAAAATGCAATATACTGTTTAAACAAAACAAAACAAAAAAAGAAACAAGTAATTGCATGCATGCATCACAACCAGGTTGCGCGTGATTTTAGTGAGTACATATTGGGCATTGCCGAATCAGGAGTTTTAACGCCAGCAATATTTTGCCACCGAAAACAAAAATCAAGCAAACAGCGGCAATAATTTCATGAGAGCTCTTGTTTTATGTCTCGACGTTTGCAAGATAAAATACAGCGAAACCTTTCTTGAGAAACCACTGTTTTTGCAAGAATAAAGTGTTCTTTAAAGATAGGTCCTCTGACAAGATGTTCTGAAGGGTAAAAAGTGTCACATGTCGCTAAAGACCATAATTTAGGTGGCTAGGTGGCTACAGTCACCTAAGTGATGGTCTTTATTTTACTGCCAGATGACCTGTGTTAAGGATGGTAGTTTAAATAAGGTTCTGGTGTATGCCCTGTGGGAAAAAAATTGCCCCTCGGTAGGCTTTTAGTTTCCGTATTCCGGACTGCCTTTTTCGTCCACTTAACCCAGGATAAGCCCTTGAATTTAAGGGACAACTGACGTCAGTCTTGAGCAGCAAGATGCGCAGATTTTCGTGATGATGAAAGGTGTGTAGATTTCCATGTATAGGTCTTTAAAAGATTTTTATCCTGAATAAAAACGTTTCATCATCATCATCATCATCATCATCATCTCTCTCTCTCTCTCTCTCTCTCTCTCTCTCTCTCTCTCTCTCTCTCTCTCTCTCTCTCTCTCTCTCTCTCTCTCTCGCTCTCGCTCTCGCTCACCCGCTCGATCTCAATGGGAAAAAATGACATATTGAGTTCAATTAGCCCAGTTATATGGAAGCGACTAAATTGCCTGTTAACCCATCCCTATTTCCTCGTGAAATACAAGACGTTCTCACAGACACACACACACACACACACACACACACACACACACACACACACACACACACACACACACACACACACACACACACACACATACAATAAAAGAGAGAGAGAGAGAGAGAGAGAAACCCACACAGGCACACACAGAGAAGCACCACACCAACACACACACAAACACACACATCTGCACATACACACACACACACACACACACACACAATCACACCGCATACACACACGCGCGCGCACTCAACAACAAAAGCATACACACGCGCACACACGCATACATCACACGCGCACTCAAGCGTACACACATGCATTGCACACATGCTCGCACACACGCACGCACATACACGCACAAACACACACACGCACCGCACATACACGCACAAACACGCACGGCACGCAAACGCACACACACACACACACACACACACACACACACAAACACCCAAACACACACACACACGAAGACACCGCATACACACACACGCCCCCCCCCCCCCTCACCCCCCCCCCCCACGCAACACACACACGCACACACTGAGTACCCAGAACGTCATCGGGCCTATATCAGACCTAGTCGGCACGACAGTGCGCTGGCCGACTAGGTCTGACGTCGGCCCGATAACGTTTTGGCGCGCTGGGACGCCGTCTCTGTGCATCAGTACTTTTGTTTTCACCCAATAAATACTACTGAGGGTCGACGTCTGCCCTGACGATCTCCTGCACACTGAATCGATGTCTGAGTACACCGGTGCTCGCTTTGTCCTAACCCAGTGATCACACTAAGGCCGACCACGTCAGCCGGCTGCCTTTAGCACATTGGGCACGGTGTCTCGGTACCCCGGTGCTTGTCAGTCGTGTTGTCACCCACTGCAAACGTCAATAAGGAGCGGGCAAGCCCTGGGAGGGGCCGCGTGATTGGTGAAATTGAGCGAGAAAAATGGGGGATAGGATACGGAAACACCGGAGTGGCTAGAAGAAAAAAATCATGTGAAAGGGGGAAGAGTGTGTGTGTGTGTGTGTGGGGGGGGGGGGGGGGGGTGGAGGGGAGAAAATAGAGAGTGAGGTTAAGTTATACGGCAGAGAAAAGTAACCTCAGTAGCAAAATGTCTTCGGGCCCACTGCGGCTGTCGTGGGCCCGTGGACCTTTGCTTTCTGGAGGTAATACCATGTATTTGCAGAACTAAAAATTTATTCTTTTGAAAAATTTATTTGTTTGATTGTTTGCTGCCGACTAACAATTTATTCTTCTGAAAATTTGTTTGGTTGGTTGGTTGGTTGGTTGTTTGGTTGGTTGGTTGGTTGGTTGGTTGGTTATTTTTTCGTTCGTTTGTCTGTTTTGTTCGTTCGCTCGCTCTCTCGCCCGCACTCGTTCGTTTAGTAGTAGTAGTAGTAGTAGTAGTAGCAGTAGAAGTAGTAGTAGAGTAATACAGTATAGTAGCAAATAATAATAATAGTAGTAATAATGATGATGATAATAATAATAATAATAATAATAATAATAATAATAATAATAATAATAATAATAATAATAATAATAAAAACACTATCAGTAGGGCATATGTTCTCTCACGGATTATTAAAGACCGTAAATTGCAGATATCGAATTTTCGTCCTCCGGTCCTGATTGCCTTATCAGAAATACACTCAATTCGTCCTTTTTTTCCGAGCCTAATTTTGAAAGCTCCTAAATTTCCTGTAGTGTCTGGAAATTGCCCCCTTAAATAATCCCTTAGCGGCCTTTTTTTTTTTTTTTTTTTTTTTTTTTTTTGGGGGGGGGGGGTGAATGATTCTGTGACTAACCTGCCAAAAGGCATAGATTCTCATAAGCCCTCGCAGGTGCGGGGGCTCTTGAGAATCTATGCCTTTTGCTGGCCCCATTTCCAGTAGTATTCTTCAGACCGGAAGTTGTCAAAATAACCTGAGGTTGTTTACCCCTTTTCCGCCATGCCAGTGCCAGAACTTTAAAGTGATCTGCACAATGGTGGGCTTTGATTGCTAAAATTCGCCGATACAACGCGTTGTCAATGTTGTCTTGCTTCAACTAAGACTTTTTTAGTACCCTCTTTCTACTATCCATCTACACGGAACACAAGGTTTCCACTGCCCCTTGAAACTAACGGCAGAACTCTCCTCAAGTACAAGAGAGAAGAAGAGCACAAAATAATCTTCTACATTCATACTTCATAATTTTAAGTTAGCCTTTTTATCAAACATTATTTTGAGACGTAGTGAGAATATTTATACAAGAGATTTTGCGAACTGTTAACCCTTTACTGCCCAGGGTCGGATCAGTTACCATCTTTGAGGGGGCGGGGGAGGGGGGGAGGGGTGTCCAGCTTTTTGTTTAGAACCTTCAACCAGACACAATAGGCCTCCCCGACGCTAGACCTTTTTCAAGTGACCGGAAAATCAAACAAAGGGTGGGGTGGGGTGGGGTGGGGTGTGGAGGGGGGGGGGAGGGGGGGGGGGCGAGTAGAGGAAGAAGGCGTGTGTGTCAACACTCTCGGCACTCGCCAAAATATCAAACAACGGGGGAGGGGGGAAAGGGGGAGCGGATGGGGAGAGGGGGAGGGTGTAGTGGCGTATGTGTGTCCAAACTCGCCCCCCCAAAATCAAATAGGGAGGCGGAGAGGGTGTTCCAAACAAACAAAATAGGGACTTTGTTATAGCGTTTTAAACAATTTTGAGTCGGAGGTGGGGGGGGGGGGGGGCTAGGATTCCCCCCCCCCCCCCCCCAGATTCACCCCTGCTGCCTAGAGCGGGTCGCTTTAAGTCCCTGAAACTACCGCAGGCTCACTGCCGCCTAACCTAACATGGAAGTGAAAGTGGTAAGCATGAGTTTTTAGATTTACAAGCCAGGGGTTAAAGCATAGATCCAGCAAGAGGTATAAAACGGAGTCTCATGAGCCCCCGCGAATGCGGGGGCTCATGAGAATCTATGCCTCTTGCAGTTGGGTCGTTCGTAAATCGCATTCCTGTGGTACTGGAGTGGTTAAGGCAAGACGCGGATATTTGCCGTGTTCTCGTATTAAGAATACTGGAGCAAGTCACAAAAAGGTTGTGAGCGACCTTAAGTGGCATTTGACTGGCTTTGATGAGGACAAGCTTACAGAAAGGTCGGCTAAGTGGCACACGTTTACAAAATTCACGATCAAAGAATTCATGAACTGTCTTGACAAACTGCGATGAATGCCAGCAGTTACAAGTCACTCTTTTTTTTTTTCTTTCCTTTTTTTCTTTTTAAATAAATTATTATTATTTTGTACGTCATGTGTGTTTCTCGGTTAGTTTGTTGGTTTGGTTTGCTCTGATTCCGTTTGATTTGTTTTGTTTCGGGGTATTTTCCTGTTCTGTTCTGTTCTGTTTGTTTTGTTTTTTCTTTTGTTTTGTTTTGTTCTGTTCTGTTATGTTCCTTTCTGTTCTGTTCTGTTCTGTTCTGTTCTGCTCTGTTCTGCTCTGCTATTTTCTGTTCTGCTTTGTTTTGTTCTGTCTGGCTCTGCTCTGCTCTTTTCTGTTCTGCTCTGTTCTGTTCTGTCCTGCTCTACTCTGCTCTTTTCTGTTGTGCTCTGTTCTGCTCTGCTCCGCTCTGTTCTGTTCTGTCCTGCTCTGTCCTGCTCTGCTTTGCTCTGCTCTGCTCTGGTCTGCTCTGTTCTGTCCTGCACTGCTCTGCTCTGCTCTGCTCTGCTCTGATTTTTTCTGTTCTGTTCTGTTCTGTTCTGCTCTGCTGCTCTGCTCTGTTCTGTTCTATTCTGTTCTGTTTCCTTTCCTGTCATTTCCTTTTGTTCCGTTCCATTTCGTTTCGTTTCGTTTCGTTCCGTTGCGTTCCGTTTCCTTTCCTTTCGTTCAGTTTAGTTCCGTTCCCTTTCGTTTCGTTTCGTTTCGTTTCGTTCGTTTTGTTTTCTTTTCTTTACTTTTTAAAAATTATTTTCTTTTCTTCTTTTTTATTTGTTGAGGGGCGGGGTCAGTGGGGGTGGGGGGGGGGGGGGAGGGTATGTGTGTTAGTGCGTGTATTTACGTAGTTTCGTCTATGTGTATGTTTTGCTGTTTTTTAAATAATCGCGGCGATCAAGCAGACTGCCCATGCCACAGTTCGTTCCGTCCTCGTTTATAAGGGCACGATCTGCCTTTGTTGCCTTGAATCTGCTATAGGAATGTCTCCCATTTCCCCATCACGATACGAACAAGACGGCCTCGGTGTACGCCCTGGGCTGTCTTCCAGTTCAAGGGACACGACCAACCTTCCTCTATATCCTCTCTGTTTGCGGATTTCTTTCTACCCAGTACGCTATGGCCATCGGAACGAAGTCGGCCGCAGTGGGCCCGCGCACGACAGTGCGCGGGCCCACTGCGGCCGACTTCGGCCCAACAGCCATTTGCGTACTAGGTACTATGAAGACCAAAAACACAACCCAGTATAAGTCCATTTTTGTGAAAAGAAAGATTTGTATTTCTTTGCAATGGAAATATTCCCTTTCACAAAACAAATGGACAGTACATTGTTCTTCACAGTGCACAATAGGACTTGACATATATGAATTTTAAGAAGACTGGAAACTCGATCAAAATCACTCTGTGAGTCGATGCGTGTGCAGGTGTGGACTGACGCAGCCAACCAGGTGTTTTTCTCACTGGGTCCCGGCTTCGGCGTCCTTCTGGCCTTCGCCAGCTACAACCCTTTCCACAACAACGTCTACAGGTCAGGTCAATTCACAGCAGACGATTTCCGGAAATCAGAAGTAGACGTCAAACTTGCACAAGTTTCAACGAAAACAGTGGATTAAAAGCCAGGACAAACATGCGTGTGTCCTGTCTTTTAATCCACTATTTTTGTCGAAACTCGTGCAATATTGACTAACTTCTGATTTCCAAACAACGTCTATTCTGTCCATCTGTATTCTCCTGGGGGAGAGAGAGAGAGAGAGAGAGAGAGAGAGAGAGAGAGAGAGAGAGAGAGAGAGAGAGAGAGAGAGAGAGAGAGAGTGAATGAGAGAGAGAATGAATGTGTGAGAGAGAGAGAGAGAGAGAGAGAGAGAGAGAGAGAGAGAGAGAGAGATGATGATGATGATGAATCTTTTTTTATTCCGGATAAAGCCATTAGGCAACTCAATGCCTGTCTTACAAGCTGTCCTGTAAACAAAAGAGAACACAACAGGAAAAGAAACATAGCATGCAAATATTAATAATAATAATAATCATAATAATAATAATAATAAGATGAGGAAGCAAAACTACGGGGAAAAAACACAATAGGGGAATCATCGAAAGGAGGAAACAAAATGACAATGGAGAATTTGTAACTGCCTCCGATGCAAAAAGCAAGAGAACGAACGCATGCACAGCATTAATATTACACTCATCTAAGACAGTGTCATAGAATCAGCAGCATCAATAGCGTATAGAGACACCGACAAGACAATAGATGATCATTTAGCAAATGCAACGAGAAAGAGAAAAATATTTGACGTTTACGTGTTATCAGCAGTATTATTCTTATATGGCAAACTGTGAAGTCACGCTGATTGGAAGTGAGTGTGCAATGCACGTTTAAAATGGGTTTTATCGGGAAATGATTTAATGTTTAATGGCAATGAGTTCCAGACAGAACTACCAGAAAATAGAAGGCTTGACTTATAGAGATCTATCCGTGGGCGGGGTAAGTGAAGCAAGTCATTCCTCGTATGTAGTTGATGCCGAGGGCTGAAGTTAAATATCATGCGCAGATATTCCGGGGCTTGATAATGAAATATTTTGTGCATGAGGATGCATTTGTTAAATTTGAGTTGTTCCTTCAGTGTAAGCAGGCCAAGGGATTTTATTTTCTCGTCCGTGGAAGTAGGGTTAGGAATAATTAACTTAACTGAACGACGATACAGCGAGTTTAGTTTTTTTTAAATGAAGTTCACTGCATTCGTCCCACAAAGAGGAAGCATAGTCACAGTGGCTTTTAATGTGTGCGTGAAAGAACAATGTACAACAATTTGTACTAAGAATATGTCTAAGTTTAGATAGCAGAAATAAATTCCTGGACAAGGTTTTGCACAAACTGTCGATATGCGGCGACCAGTTCAGCTGGTCGTCAATTACAACTCCCAGTAGGCAGTGCCTGGATACTTGTTGGATAGGTTTATTGCCAAGTGACAGTTTCAGAGGGGCAGGATGTAGCTGACGCTTTTGGCGGGTTTTCTATCAACAAGCTTTTGGTTTTAGAAGTACTGATTAGCATGCGATTTTGCGTACACCAATCTGACACTTCATCGAGACTTTGCTGGAGGATACAATTTAGCGTCGTTTCACGTTTGTCAGATGTATGCAGCGTTGAATCGTCAGCAAAGAGTTCGCATTTAACCTCAGGATTTGAGATGGAAAGAGGTAGGTCATTGATGAATAAAGAAAATAAAAGAGGCCCTAGGATAGATCCTTGGGGGACTCCGTGCCTAACTATACCTTCTTTCGAATACCTTCCGTTTGAGTACACCTTCTGTCGGCGGTTACTGAGGTAGGAGGAGAAAAAAGCTATAGAGTTCGAATCAAGCTTATATACTGAAAGTTTCTTTAAAAGAATGTTGTGATCGACTAAATCAAATGCTTTGGTTAGGTCCAGAAAAACTGCACCATTTAATGTGGAATTGTTTATTGATGAGAGCCAAGAGTCAACAATGTGAACGAGGGCAGTATTTGTGTGTTTAGGTCTAAAACCGGACTGAAGAGATACGAGGAGGCGGTGATTCTCCAAGAATTGGAGTAGGTGTTTATGAACGTGTCTTTCTAGCTGCTTCGATAATAGTGATAACACTGAAATAGGACGGAAATCGTTTGGACTTTTGGGATCTGTACATTTGGGAATGGGGACAACTTTAGCATCTTTCATGGCATCTAGAAAAATACCTTGATTGATAGAAAGGTTGAATATAAATGTCAAGGTGTCAGCTGTGTATGGAAGGGACAATTTCAGTACCATATTGTTTATTCCATCCAGGCCACACGATTTACTTGTTAGAGTAGAAATATATTTACCTACTTCAAACACTGTCATAAGAGGTATGGAGAATGATGCACCTGTTGCAGACTCACAGTGTGTGCGCAGTTTATCAGAACAACTGTAACTATCAGTGCCACTGGAAAAAGACTGTACAAGAGACTCAGCAATATTTAAAAAGTGGGAATTGAAGTCGTCTGGAGTTATGCCTGGAGAGGTAGCAGCATTGATGGAACTCCTCTTCTTTGTAAACAAATTGATTGCATTCCAGACACTTCGGGTATCTTTACCCTCTGCAATAACTTTTTCCGAAAGAGTTTTCTGTGCTTTTCTAACTAAGGATTTTACAAGATTACGTTGTTTCTTAAAATCCGCAAACTTTTTCTGCCGTTTTAAGTCATCTCTTATTTTCATTGCGTGAATGATGTCCTTTGACAACCAAGGCGGAAGGGTAGGGTGTTTAACGCGTTTAGTCCTTAGTGGGGCATGTTTATCGAGGACCCAAAGAAATAGCTTGTACCAAAGCGAGAGGGCTTCATTGGGATCATAAGTGTTATAAATAAGGTGAAAGGGCGTGATTGAGAGGTCATGAAGAAAGTCATCTTTGTTGAACTTTGTGTAAGACCTGTATGTGATGGTAGTGTGGTGTTTGTGCTGGGGTCTATCACGTTTAACTGAAAGATTAAAACAAGTAGGAAAGTGATCACTAATGGCAACATTCGGCACGTGGACGTGTGTGACAGCAGGTGCATTTGTAGTGTAGATGTGGTCAATCAATGTGGCGGATGACAAAGAAACTCTAGTGGGAGACCGAACCATCTGTTGCAGGCCAAATAATGAGGTGGTGCAATTCCACGCCGCATTACCAGTCTTTAGCAGGTCAATATTAAAATCGCGATAAATAAATCCAATTAGTGTGGGGGGAATATTTGTCACATTTCAATTCAAGAAATAAACTTTCAACGTGACAAGACTCTAAATCCATGCGGCGGGTAACGTACTGGCGGATAGAGTTATGAATACCGGTATGACCGGGGGATGATGCATCTCTACGAATACAGTATAGTTATAAATGGAGATCGAGGCGTCACTAATATGTTCTCTGAGTCTAAACTCAGTAAATCCAAATATATGAAAGGGTTGGGGTTGTGAAAGTAAAACAGTGGCGTCGGGCACTTTGTTGTATAAATGATAAACGTTAAGGTGCCCTATCCGTAAATCATGCTTATTCAGCGAACACTGATGTACACGTGGGCTACAGGCAGGCATGATGAAGCAACACGTGGGGGGAAAATGTTTACAAAAGTCAATTAAGAACAAATGAAAACTTCTGAACTCTAACAAAGTTAAACAAAACCCAGGAGAAACTACAGTGCTGAAAACTCAGCCGAGTCTATCGCTTTCGCTGCAGACGTCACGCCCCACGCAGGGAAAATAATAGGTCGTTACGTTCTGTAGGCGAATGAGTCACTGAACGTATACCGTATCTGCGATATATATAAATATCTAAACTGGCTCCTTAGCGTCACATCCCACGTAGGGGAAATAATGTTTTTGTTACGTTCTGAAAAGCGAAATAAATGAGTCACTGGTCGGAGACCGTATAATATACGATACACACACTGGCTCCTTCGCTATATCAAGAAGAGTATATTTCCTCCGTTTTGAAAGAAAGGAAAATGCAGGAAGATAATAATCGCCACCATTTACAGAAGAAAAAGTCACGTCACGAATTAAATCCAAAGTGCTATTTGATTAAAAAACTATATATTCAATGTCGGACACAACAGTTTGCCAGATTGTCAGATTCATATTTCATAATTAATGAGAGGTAAGGTTTGTGCTACACTGAGTGACTGTCTTTCCGTATGAGAGGGAAGGTGTGCGCCACATTGGTTGACTCCGTCGATTCACAGTAGAGAAGCGGGGGATACAACCCATGTGGACTTATAAATACGACATTGAGACATCATGGTACGCCGCGCAAGTTGTCTCCGTCGCTCCGCCAGAACGAATCAAGGGAGACAACGAGCGTGGGTTCAGAATATCACTTCACTCAGTCAATGGACGAACGATAGACGACGCTGATTGTGCCGGTCAAACCACTGGTGAGAATCGAGGGAGGCAAACAGTGTGGGTTCACACTGAAATTCACTCAGACGAGGGTCTCATAGTGCCGCCCATGATACTCTGGACAGGGGATGTAGCCGTACCGGCCATGGCTAGGGGCAACAGGTGGCACAGGGAAAGCAACACTCCAAGTGGCAGGATCACAGGAAAATTTTGGGGAAGGGGCCACGGGGTAGAAAACACGCTGATTGGTCAGTGGCTGGGGTGGATAATGCGGGGTGGGGAGGATGGGTACTTTACAGTTGAAATCTATGGGTAGGTGACCGTTACGGTGCAAGCCTTTTAGAGGCGGCATGGGGGGTCCGTATTGCAGGCGGTCGTCACACATAGTTGGCCGCAGCACAGGCTGGTGGGCAGAGCTAGACCGCATAGACCGCAGGGATGCACGAGCTGTGGACCTAAGGTTGAAGGCAAGTCGCGAGGCCCCCTCAGTGCTTGGATGGAAATTATCATTCTGTCTGTAGAGCAACTTACGTGGGGCCCCACCACGAGACAGAAACACTGGCACGATGTCAATGTACAGAGCCCTCGCCTGATCACACGCCGCCATCAGGTTCCTGCTGGATGGAATGATGGCGCTGTTGGCGGGGTGTCGACCAAAAGCAGGCAAAACAGACGACACTTTTGACGGAGGCGCATGGAAACTTAATTTTCACCAGTTTGAGGAGGGCGGCCCAGGTGTCCACACTGATCACCTGACGGCGTTTGCATGTGTTGATCCCGACATGCAGCATGGCTAAAACAATGTGCGGTGCAGGAGGCTGCGAGTCGAGCCACGCCATCAATTCAGCAATGGACATGCCCGGCACGCATATCTTCTGCATAGGTACAGTCGGTGATATAATCTTGCTAGCCACCTCTCGCAAGATTGAATCACCTATTAGCACAGCAGGGACCCCAGGCAAAATCCTCTCTTTGGTCAAGACATCAGCGGGGATAGGGTGATCCTGATGTTGATCACGCTTGGGGCGGCACGTGTTGCTGAGCGATTCCATGCCTATATTTTTTACCTGGACGGTTGTGCAGTCGTCAACAGAGAGGGCAGCAAAGCGATTGGACACAGGCACGGCGGCGACTAAAACGTCACGGTATGAGGCTCGGTCAGTGTTGTGTGTGGGCTGGGTCGGCGAGGGAGTGGAGGGAGTGAGACCTGAGCTTTGAATGGATAACGGGGAAGCCATACCAACGGAGGGAGTCTTGGCTAGGTTGATGGCAGGCGGAGATTGGTCAGTGGGAACGGCCTGTCGGGGCTGAGAGGAGGTCAGGGATGGGCCAGGCTTGGTTGACAACAGAGTGCCGTCCGCCTGTGCATCTGTCATCTGCTTCTTGGAGGGCTGGGAAGTGATGCGCAGTGAAGTAAACATTTTGTTGTGGTCACCAAGCTGAGACTTGAGTTTCTTGTTTTCAGCCTCCAGTGACTTGACACGACAACAAAGTTGTTCAAGCTGCTGGTGGAACTCGGCCTTGATGTCACGAATCTCAATCCGGACCAGCTCACGCACCTCTTTCTGTAAGTCATACACTGCACACATGGCCGTGTCATGTTGAGAGCCGATCGCAGCACCGAGACCATCAACAACACGGCCGAGTTCCGTCAGCTTCTTGGCCGTGTCAGCTTGGAGCATGGAAGTAGACGGTTGCAAGGCAGAACTGGTGTCTGCGAGAGGGGGGCTACCGCCCGGGCTGTCACACTGGGCACTGGCCACCGAAGGGGTGGCGTCACAGGTATAGCCACTGCGGTCAATGCCGGCTGAAGCAACCTCGGCACTGCCAGTCGCGCTGTTTGAAACTGCACTGGTAGTCATATCATTGGCGCTGTCGTGGTCCTGGTCGATATTAGCACTTCCTGCTACCTGCTCGAGACCTACACCGACCGTGTCAGTATCGTCAGCTTTAGGGAGCTGTGAGCATATAGTGGCGCGTGGTGGCAGGGCCCGTTGATCAGGAGGTTTACCAGACATGCTATAGCTGGGGAGGAGGAGGTTCACGACTGACTCAGTTTGCCGAATTCCTCTTGCACCCAGTCCACACACGCCTTCCCCTGGACTAGAATTGTGCCCGTGGTATAGTAGATGGAGATTTTTAATAGCTTATTTCCATCAAGCGAGAGATCAAGCACTGATTAAAAAAGTTCAGGAGGAAGGTCAGTGGCCAGGGGATGGGTGAGGGAGAGCGTCTTTGTGTGGTCCTTTTGGTGGTCAGCCCATGTAGAGGAAAGCTCAGGGGGTTTGTATGCGAACTGGTATCGTTCTCGTAAAGCATGCCTCCACACCGGCAAGTGAAGACCGTTTGTATCAAAAGTGATCTGATGCCAGTCTTTTGTTTTCTTAACTTTTTCCAAGTCAATGGAGTATTTGGCTTTGATAGATCTCGTGTGCGGGGGCATGGCTTTAGTTTAGTGTCCTTCACTGGAGTTATCTAGTCCGCCATCTTGCTAACACGAACACACTAGACAGTCACACACTGGATTTATTGGCAAGGAGCTGTTAGTGCACTGCAGAAAGGGCACCACAGTGCAAGGAATTAGTTATATGCCAGCATGATACCAGTGCGTGATAGGGATAGAGCTTTTATTAGGGAAAGACACTTGCGAGCGGGAGGTAATTGATCGACGTCAGCGCTCATGTTCCAAGTGACGCACTTGGTACTCTAGTTCCATATGACGCGTCAGCCGCTCTAGTTCAAAGAACGCGTGACGCAAATGTACACAATCATTGAATCAATGTTTTCAATGCCAAAAGAACATTTCAGTTTGTGGACAAATTCGTTTTTAGATATAAAGATTACACGCTCACCTGGAAAAAGCAGAGCTAAGTCAGAAGAATCACTGAACTCACAAAAAGTCAAGTCAGGAAACCCAACAGATCCGTTTCAGTACTCCGATGTTGGACAGAGACGAATGCCGCGGAAAAACGGTATCTTGAGGATCACCGACCAACTCGAAAGTACTATTCCTGAAGGAACGTGAGTTTCTCCAAGCAAGCAAGCACTAATAAAAACACGCACAACTAGTATTCCAGGAATCCGAAAACACACTTGGTGCAGTGATGCACTCAAGGTTAGGTTAGGTTAACGATCGTCGTGGAACAAAAATAGCTTTTCAAGTGCTCACAACGATCGTTCAGGATTATTTAACACAAAAATAGAAATCCATGTCTATTGCACACATGCACACAGTGCACATCAAGAATTTAGTTCCAGATGCATATAATAAATACACATTCCCAGTGGAGGTGTGAAAAAGTAGACTGGACAGTGTATCCTCGGTGGAGAGAGAGAGAGAGAGAGAGAGAGAGAGAGAGAGAGAGAGAGAGAGAGAGAGAGAGAGAGAGAGAGAGAGAGAGAGAGAGAGAGAGAGATACCGAAAATGATAAAATGTATGTATTTTATGAATCAGACAGCATAACGTCGTAGAAAGTGTAGATTAATTGTTGTGTGTTTCAGTTCGGAAATATTTATGGCAAACTGTTAAACAAGGGGTCCCTGGGCTAGTTCTACCACAGGGAAAGTGGGGGGGGGGGGGGAGAGAGAGAGAGAGAGAGAGAGAGAGAGAGAGATGGGAGTATTTAATTTTGGTTGACAACACATTTGTATTGAACGAAACAGAAAATCTGCCCTGTGAAAACAAAAAGACATTAATAAATGAAAAAGAAAAGGGGACACTGCCAGTGCTAATATTTTAGAAAGATTACAAAGTAAAGTAGGTAATAGCACTGTCAGGGGAGAGAAGTGTGCATGATCGACCAGTGATCATAGCTCTACTTTGGTCAAAGCACAAACAAAAAAAATCACCGGCTAAATATCCGGACCCCCGATGGGGGACCTAGATTTATATTTCTTTGCACTGAGTGGCTGGAACAGTGGGATATGTGATACGCCCCCCTTCGGTAGGGGGGGGGGTGAGGGGGGGGGGGCTTCCATATGCATTGCTTCCAATCACTTTCTTAGCGCACCCCCTCTTTCCTATCTTTTTTTTTTTGTGTGTGTGCTTTGACCAAAGTAGATCTATGATCTATGATCACTGGTCGATCATGCACACTTCTCTCCCCTGACAGTGCTTTTACCTACTTTACTTTGTAATATTCCTAAAATATTAGCACTGACAGTCTCCCCTTTTCTTTTCATTTATTACTACAATATCGACTGCAACTCCTTCCTTCCCCCCTTTAAGTAGGTTCTCTCTTAGGGTGCATGGGAATTTAGCTCTAGGTGGAGGCATGGAATGTATGCCCCTGCAGACACCACAGTAAAATGTGGCTGTCATTGCAGGTGGGCATAAATTCCTGCCTCTTCCAGTATTGCCGATGGTGTGCTGAAGAGGTCGCCAAGACCGAAACAGCTGTCCACATCGGCTAAATATCTGGACCCCCGTTGGGGGACCTAGATTTAAATTTCCATGCACTGAGTGGCTGGAACAGTGGGATGTGTGATACGCCCCCCTTCTGGGGTGGGGTAGGGGGGGGGGCTTTCATATGCATTGCTTCTAATCACTTTCTTAGCGCACCCCCTCTTTCCTTTTTTTGTTGTTGTTGTTGTTGTGTGCTTTGACCAAATTAGATCTATGAACACTTCTCTCCCCTGACAGTGCTTTTACCTACTTTACTTTGTAATCTTTCTAAAATGACATTAAGTCCAATTTTGTAAAAAGCGAGATTTTCATTGTATTACAATGAAAATCTCGCTTTTCACAAAAATGTACTTAGTCTTTTGCCTTCACAAATGGCAGAAAAAAAGAAGAAATATGAAGGCTAATGCTGTCAAATTCTCTAATGCAGGCACGCAGGCAGTTGCATGTGTTATAACTTGACGCCACACTGAGAGTAGTGTTCATACGCCTTACAGGCAGAGTGAACCTCTCTCCCATTGTTTCGTGTGTAATTGTGGCTGTATTGATTGCCCCTTTTGGAGTATGTCATCTTCATGTTCATGATGAACTGGGCTACATTTTGGTATCTTTTTTGTGGACCATTTCCTCCAGAGTGGAAAATGCTTTGGCTTTTTCTGTTTTTTGCTCTACTGGCTCAGTGGCAGTCACGCTTGACTGCACCTGCCGTACCTTTGCACCTACTCAGTCTACACGTGAACTCACACAGGCTGTCCTCAGTGTCACAGTTCAACTATGTAAATTGTAGTACCGTGAATACACGCAGTCTGCATGTGAGCTTGTCTGGCCTACCTACTGTGCCCCGGACTGACTGTGTCACTAGTCCATCGTCATACACTGTGTGTACAACCAGTCTACAGATCAACTCTTCTGGTCTGCCTACAGTGACCCAGTCTGTCAGGGTAACCAGTCCATCATCATGCACTGTGTATCAATCCAGCCTGCCAGTGAACCCCTCTAATCTACCGCCCACTGTTCCACAACACAAGTACTCCAGAGATGATTTGTTGAGTATTAGACCTGTGGCCATACGTCTGGACCCCACTCTCATCCTCCATCTTCGGAGTTTGGGGATAGGGTGTAATTTGCCTCGTAAACGGACCCGGAGAGGTGGTACTGAGGAGGAAACAGAGACAAATTATTGTTCACATCACTGGCAGGTCCAACACGTTGCCATGTGCACCCGCAAAGGACATAGTTTCGCCTGAAAACCTCATCTGCATAGACACTAAACCTCAGCAGAAATATTTTAACGTCTGTACTTTCAATGCACAATCAGTGGGACAGCGTGACAAAAGGACTGAGATATGTAATTTTGTGCATGACCAGAACATCGATGTGTTGTTCCTGACAGAGACCTGGCTTAAATGTCAAGGAGACGAGGCGAAGTGTGTGGACATAACTCCATCTGGCTATTGCCTTAGATCCTTCCCCCGTGCTCCACGTGGTGGAGGACTGGCTTTTTTGATCCGTGACAGTTTATTGGAGCATGCCAACATCACATCATCGTTCCCCTTTTCTCATTCAACGTTTGAGCTTGCCCAGTTGACACTTTCTGTGCCGCAGCATGTGCACCTGTACTGTCTGTACCGTTCACCCCCCAACAGAAAGAATAAACTCACAGACACTACGTTTTTCAGCGAGTTTGCCGATTTCATGGAGCACTGTAATTCTTTGGGTGGTAAGCTTGTGATTGTCGGCGACTTCAACTTTCAATTCGACTGTCCTTCCAACACCAACACGGCTCGTATGCTTGATCTATTACAAACCTTCAGTCTGTCTCAAGGCGTGCATCAGCCTACTCATACCAAAGGTCATACACTCGACTGGGTCGTGTATAGAGAGGAGGACTCCATCTTTAGGTCCGCCTCTGTGAGCCACACCATGTCTTCTGACCGTTTTCCAGTTCTGTGTCTTTTGGATATAACCAAACCTCAGCAGCAGCCTGTTACCAAGACTTCGAGGAACCTCAAGGGGATCGACCATGGCAAGTTCATAGCCGATGTTGCAGACTTTGTCGGCATCCGTCCCCACATCTCGGCCGAGCAACTCAACGCTGGTCTGCGGGCTGTCCTAGACCAGCATGCTCCCGCCACTCGCCGCCGGGTGTCGCAGCATCACTCCACGCCCTGGTACCCATCTGTGGCCGCTGACCTGCGCACCTTGAAGCACGAAAGGCGTCAGGCAGAGAGGCGTTGGCTCAAGTCTGGGCTGACTGTTCATAAACAGATTCTGAATGGTTTGAAGCATAAAATCACTCGCTTGACCACCAATGCCAAGACTGCTTTCATCTGCGCAAAAGTTGCTGCAGCAAGTACTTGCAAAGAACTTTTCCGTGTGACTAATGGACTCTTGGGTAAGACCAAATCTGTTCAACTGCCCAGCACACACCCAATCCGTGACCTCCCAGAACTGTTTTCTCGCTTTTTCTGTTCCAAAGTCAGAACAATACGTGACAACATTGACAAATGTGATGATGCTCATACATCTTCCTCATTTGAATCTAAGTGTTTTGCTGGCACTCCTCTTGCATGCTTCAGTCCAGTGACTGAAAAGGTAGTGCTGGACACCATGAATAAGATGTCTCTCAAGACCTGTGAGCTAGACCCTGTGCCTTCGTCCCTTCTTTTTGAATGTAAAGATGCAATTATACCAGTTGTTACAGCTATTGTAAATGAGTCCCTCTTGCACGGCACTGTACCTACCTGTTTCAAAACTGCAATTGTTAAGCCGCTCTTAAAGAAAGCTTCACTTGATCCCAACAGTTTGAACAACTACAGACCCGTATCCAACCTACCTTTTCTTTCAAAGCTTCTGGAAAAGATAGTGCTCACGCAGCTGCTAGACCATATCAAGAATAATGGTCTGTGGCATGTGTTCCAGTCAGCATATAGGTCTGGTCATAGCACGGAGACAGCATTGCTGCGTGTTGTGAATGACCTACTTGGTGCTAGCGATGAAGATCTAATCTCTGTTCTGACTCTGCTCGATCTGAGCGCAGCGTTTGATACCATTGACCATGACATTTTACTTGCCCGCCTTCGTGATGTGTTTGGCATTCAAAGCACAGCACTGAAATTTTTCCAATCCTACTTTGTTGGTCGCTTGCAGATGGTTTCAGTGGCAGGATTTGAGTCCCACCCTGTTGAGCTGCTTTGTGGCGTTCCACAGGGGTCGGTCTTGGGGCCTGTTCTCTTTACTTTGTATACACAGCCCCTGTCGCATGTCATTGAGCGTCACTTAGTTTCTTATCATTTATATGCAGATGATACAGAATTGTACAAACACTCCCTTCGTGAACATGTCGATCAAATGGTGCAGTCTTTGGAGGCTTGTATTTGTGATGTTCAGAAGTGGACCACACAGAACAAGCTCCAGCTGAACAGTGACAAAACTGAGTCCCTCCGAATGATGTGCTCCTCTACGTGCAGTGCTGATCTCCCTGAGTCAATGATGGTGGGCGAGAGTGCCATCTCCTTTTCCAGCTCGGCCCGTAACTTGGGTGTCATTTTTGACAACAGGCTGACAATGAAGGAACAAGTGAAGAAAGTTTGCCAGCTTGCCTTCATTGAACTCAGAAGGATCAACACTGTTCGACATCTGCTGACTGTTGAAGTTACCAAAACACTTGTTACCTCCCTTGTGCTGTCCCGAATAGACTATTGCAATTCTCTTTTGTCCGGTGTTCCGCAAAATCTTCTTGACCAAATCCAGAGAGTCATGAACTGTGCTGCACGTCTGATTTTTCGTGTACCGAAACGTGAACACATTATGCCTCTACTAGCTAATTTGCACTGGCTGCCAGTTTCATACAGAATTCAGTATAAAGTCTGTGTTATTTGTTTCAACATCATCTCTGGTTCTGCCCCTCCTTACTTATCTGATCTTGTCCAGCTGTATACACCGTCCCGCTCACTACGCTCTGCTTCAGACACTCGTGTTTTCCGTATCCCTAGACGTAATAAGGTCACTCAAGGTCATCGTGCATTTTCGTATTTTGGTCCCATTACATGGAACGCTCTCCCAGCTGATGTGCGTCACTCATCATCTCTTTCCATTTTCAAATCCAAGCTTAAAACACACCTTTTCTCTGTTGCATATACGTAAAGACCATTTTGTCTGCCGGCTCATCATGCGTGTGTGTGTGTGTGTGTGTGTGTGTGTGTGTGTGTGTGTGTGTGTGTGTGTGTGTGTGTGTGTGTGTGTGTGTGTGTGTGTGTGAGAGAGAGAGAGAGAGAGAGAGAGAGAGAGAGAGTGTGTGTGGTGTGAGTTTTCGCCCTTGTACATTAATGTATTTTTTGTTGTTGTATGTGCTTGTTTGTGTAATCTGCTTCACTGTTTCATTACTGTGATTGTAAAGCGCCTAGAGCACCTTGGTGATTAGGCGCTATACAAGTTACCTTTATTATTATTATTAGAGAAGTCACTAGGCGTGATATCAAATTTATGACATACCATAGTGGGGAAAATGCATGTGACGTCAAATATAGGGTATCGTGGTGAGAGACATCCGCGTGTGTGACAATGAAAAAACAATGCGTTTGAGGTGAAGGTATGACGTATGCCCAACGTTCGAGACAGATGTGTCTCGTTTTGTGAAAAGCAAAAGTTCCATTTTATTATAATGAATGTTTCGCTTTTCACAGAAATGTAATTACTGTCTGTTGCCTTCACAGTCTCCCGCCCGCCTACCTCTACCCCCAATATATAAATAAATAAATAAATAAATAAATACAGTATATTTCGGATGTAACATTGACCCGGGGACCCAAACGTCCTTGTCGCAAAATCCGAAGTTTGTTATAAGCGAAGTAATCTGTATAGAAAAATTGTTTTCGGGAACTCTGAAGTAATGCTTATCCGAATGTGCTATGTACAACCTTGTTATAAACGAAGTCGAATGTTATTCATTCATTCATTCATTCATTCATTCATTCGTCCCTCTCTCCAGGGACGCCCTCATCACGAGCGCCATAAACTGCCTGACGAGTTTCTTCTCCGGGTTCATCATTTTCATGATCCTGGGTTACATGGCGCACAGAACCAAACAAGACATCTCTAAAGTCGCGACGGAAGGTATGTTTATGCATGCGCATTTTAATACTTCCGGTCATGCGTGACCTTCAGCAAGGACACATTTTATATGCAAAATCTGGTTGATCGCGTATGAACGTTTATGGGTCACGGTTAAAATGACGGAACTTAGATTACATGTAACCCCTTGACTGCTACTGACGATACCGATCGGCGGAAAAGACGCGTAACTACGGGTGTAACTACGGGCGTAACTACGCGTCTTTTCCGCCGAACGGTATCGTCAGTAGCAGTCATAGGGTTAATATCACATATAATTGACTGCATGAATGTACCAGCCTTTGTTGTCGACAGTTTTGGACAGCGTTGTCGGTTTACTACTTTTAACCCCTTTGTACACGCAGCCACTGGTACTTTAAACAATACCGGTGGCTGCATTATGAAGTGGGTTAACGTGGTTTTGTCGCCACCGTGTGTTAACTGCCCCCATCACGGACACAGGCCATTGCTGACACGTAACCGACAATGTCTGATGGGTTTTTATGGTCTCAGACCACGTATTCCTGTATCGTGCTATGAAGCAGTTCTATCGCCGTTGACAACAATGAGTTGTACGCACCACTGGTTGCTTCGTTATTTCTGCGGATATTTTGTCTAGATTCACAGTTAGATTATCTCTTTTTTATTAAGTGAGCGTATTCATTGTTATACGAATTTGTGATCGGAAAGTGCTCATAAAGTGTTCATAATGTGTTCATAAATATAACAATTTCAACTCCCTTGAAAAAGGTTATGAGATCTTGAAAAGCATCATCAACGCCCAAAAATGTATTAATTCATTCAGCCCGACGGCCGTATTGCCCAAATTTTGGAGGCGTCATCTAATGACTATGCACTAGTTGCAGGAGATGGATCGACCATGATAATTCAAAGGCAGTGCCAGATTAGCTTGGCGCCGACGGGCGCCAAGCTAATCTGGCACTACCCTTGAATTATCATGGTCGGCCCATCTCCTGCTGTAGCGCGTCAGGGCTGAATGGGTTAAGTGAGCGTATTAATTGTTATCCGAATGTGTGATCCTAAAGTGCTCATAAAGTGTTCATATTATTGTGTTCATAAATAAAACACTTTCAAGTCCTTTGAACAAGGTTACCAGCGCTTTGGGCAGCATCAGCCACACATTTTACTGATTTGGCTCGAGCAATGTATATGTCAAAGATAGCACAGAGGAACCTGTTTGCAGCAGCCACATTTTTTCATAGACAGATGCTCTCTCCAGAGATGTACTGAAGGGCAAACAGTGACACCTGTCATTTAAGACAGTTAAGTGGCGACCATCCTTATGTGAGTTCACCTGTCATTAATGATCATCATTTAGGTGGCTACTGCCACCTAAATGATGGCCTTTAATGACAGGTGGTCGCTCAGAACATGGTTTCTTGTATGTCCAGGACAGCGCATTGAAGTACTCTTGGACTATCATCGTCATTCCATTCGATTGCAAATTGCTGGAGATCGTAATGTATTACACGTGACAGTGTTTCATCACCTGTCTCTTCTTTTGTTACTGTCCTCAGGTATAGGCCTCGTTTTCATCGCGTACCCAGAAGCCATTTCGACACTTCCGGGAGCGACGTTTTGGGCTATCATCTTCTTCCTTATGTTGTTAACGCTCGGACTGGACAGTTCCGTGAGTGGTGACTTCTCTTGCCTTGCGTGTGTGTGTGTGTGTGTGTGTGTGTGTGTGTGTGTGTGTGTGTGTGTGTGTGTGTGTGTGTGTGTGTGTATGTTTGTAGGTGAGTGTGTGTGAGTGCGTGCGTGTGTGTCTGTGTGTGTGTGTGTGTGTGTCAGTGCGTGCGTGCGTGCGCGGGTCTTCTTACGTGTATGTGTGTGCGTGCAGGGGTGTGTGTGTGTCTGTGTGTGCGTGTGTGTGTGTGTGTGTGTGTGTGTGTGTGTGTGTGTGTGTGTGTGTGTGTGTGTGTGTGTGCATGCGTGCGCGTGTTTGTGTGGGTGCCGTTGCGCAGAAAATTCGTACTTCGTAAAGGTAAACATTTGTGTATGTGTGTGTGTGTGTGTGTGTGTGTGTGTGTGTGTGTGTGTGTGTGTGTGTGTGTGTGTGTGTGTGTGTTTGTGTGTGTGTTGGTACCTGTGTGTGTGTGTGTGTGTATGTGCGTGCGGGTCTGTGTGCATGCGTGCGCGGGTAAATGTGTGTGTGTGTGTGTGTGCATGCGCGCGCGTGTGTGTGCGAGTGACGTTGCGCAGAAAATGCGTATTTCGTAATAATAATAATAATAATAATAATACTATTATTATATAGGCGCTTTTTCTCAATTTTTGGGCAAATCGACTCAAAGCGCCGCGAACTGAAACCCAACACGCACATTCACGTAACAGACACGGATTTACGCCATTTAAGACAAACACAGTACAAGACAGACGAAGGGCCAGTTCAGCTACTGAAGTTACAGAGATTTTGGATCGCTTGTATTTGAAATTTGTAAAGTGGCCTGAAACCGGTACCAAAGTGTGGTGGGTGGGGGGGGGGGGATGGGTGATATCGTAAAGTTAAACATCGACTGATTAATTGCATTTATATTCAACCGGGGCGATTATTTATCTCTTAAGTGGCTCGATCCCCGTGCCAAGGGTGATCATTATTTACTTTTCCAGTAACTCATTTTTCAAAATATTCTGATAGAGAGTATATAGCGTCAAGTGTGATAGTCCTAAAGGCTAAACCCCTTCGACTGCCCGATAGAGAGTATATAGCGTCAAGTGTGATAGTCCTAAAGGCTAAACCCCTTCGACTGCCCGATAGAGAGTATATAGCGTCAAGTGTGATAGTCCTAAAGGCTAAACCCCTTCGACTGCCCGATAGAGAGTATATAGCGGATGGTGTGATAGTCCTAAAGGCTAAACCCCTTCGACTGCCCGATAGAGAGTATATAGCGTCAAGTGTGATAGTCCTAAAGGCTAAACCCCTTCGACTGCCCGATAGAGAGTATATAGCGTCAAGTGTGATAGTCCTAAAGGCTAAACCCCTTCGACTGCCCGATAGAGAGTATATAGCGTCAAGTGTGATAGTCCTAAAGGCTAAACCCCTTCGACTGCCCGATAGAGAGTATATAGCGTCAAGTGTGATAGTCCTAAAGGCTAAACCCCTTCGACTGCCCGATAGAGAGTATATAGCGGATGGTGTGATAGTCCTAAAGGCTAAACCCCTTCGACTGCCCGAAGACGCAGACTGTGTTTTTGAAATCATTGTCAGCTGAACGTCAAAGATCACAATTGGTGAGAAGAGCATGGGTACAACATGATTTCAACAAGAGGCATAGATCCTCATGAGCCCTCGCAACTGCGGGGGCTCATGAGGATCTATTCCTCTTGCAGTTGGGTCATGTTTACTATTTCTCGGCAGCGAAATGGCTAAAGCCTGTCGTACACTCTGCAACAGGCGACTATGCTGTGCGGGAAACGGCGGGGTTTAATTATCTTGGTTTAGTAAGTTCTCAAAACTACCCTGGCCGCACTGTGAAAATTCGGCTCCACTCGACAGCATTGAAGAGCCTGGTTGCGTGGCTCACTCTGTAATATCAGTACCATTTCAGATGCACGATGGAAAACTGATGTTTAAAATAGGAGAAGAACCCAAAAGAGAAAGAAACACGCTTAGAAAGAGTGTTACAACACAATAAATTGTGTTATAACTTTCTTTTCAAAGCGTGCTTCTTTCTCCGTCGGGTTCTTCTCTGCATTTTACACGCTTGGCAGTCACTTTTTTTGGTCTGGATTATTAAATATGAGAGTTTCCATCTGGTCGTGGAGATATGGACGTAAGTATTGCATCATCTTGATAATGAAGCGTGAAGGCAGAGTGATGTGTTTTCAGAAACTGTTAAGAGCCCTGAGAACAGGATGAATGGGGAGGAGGGAAGTGGAGGGAAAAGAGAGGGGAGAGGGAAGGGGAGGGGGGTAAAGAGGGCATTTCGCAAAATAAATCCCGATGATCTGATTTTCTGATTCTCGGTGAAAAAGCCTGGTATTGAAAGATAAATCTTACCTTGGAAATGAACTTTTAATTATCCATTCTACATTTCATCATCCTAATAATTGATTGTACAGGTCGTTTGACATCGTTCCAAAACTGTGAAAAGTTTGCTCGCACGACATAAATTCCGATACGCCAGACGAAAGTGGTATTGAAAATATGGATCAGGTCATGAAAATGGACTTTGATTAACCCCCTTGTGCCATGCCGACACCGGTACTGTAAACAATACCGGTGGCTGCATGCACAAAGGGTGTTAATTAACCCTATATTTCATCATCTCGTTAACTGTTCGGGTTGCCTGACATCGTTTAGAAACCGTGAACAGCGTTGGCGAGGCCGGCCGCGTGGCTCGCACTGTAACACGAATTCCGATACACGATGGAAAAGTGATATTGAAAATATGGATCTGGCCGTGGAAATGGACTTTGGAAATATTTCCCCTTGCCGACAGTCCGAGAACTCCATTAGGCCCGCATCCGGCGCTTTGAAGAGGTGGATCGACCCGACCTACCCCCGGGTGGTGTGACAGAGTGCACACCGGTACCCCCGTCCCCCTACCTTTCTACCACCCAGCCCCATCACCAACAACCCCCACACACACCCTCCTCGCACTCCACCTCCCCCTCTTCTCCCTTATCCGACACCACTGCCACCACCATCACCACCACCACATATTGAGAGCGTTCGTACCTGGCATCGTCAAACTCCAGTCGTTCTTTCCACTCAACGCAAATGACGAATGCCCAATATCGCTCTCGATCATCCAGATCGAGGAACATAATTATCTTCTTGTGCGTAGATAGGAGTGGCTGGCTTCGAAACCGTCATCCACTCTAACACGCTGACCCCTAAGCTCGATATTTTTTTTTTTTTTTTTACAGACTACTTAACAGTTCATCAGATCGACCATAATTGTTAAAATGCCGTGCTAAAATGGGTCATTGCCTCTGCGACTTTGAAGACTACATTCAATATAATTCAGGAGACAGCTCGACCATGACAGTTCAAGGGTGGTGCCAGAATACCTTGGCGCCTGTGTAGGCGCCAAGCTATTCTGGCACCACCCTTGAACTATAGTGGTCGATCCATATCTTGATACGCGTTAGTCCTGAATGGACTAACAAGAGAACGACAGTAGGATTTTCAGTTCTTGAGGAACGCTCTCTCTCACAACTATTCACCGTGGAGTAAATGGTTCCTGCCGAGTGACACAAATCAGGTGGAAGGATGCCCGCAAGAGGTATAGATCCGCATGAGCCCCCCCGCGGACTGCGGAGGCCCATGAGGCTCTATGCCGAAAGAAGATTGACGTCGATCGCCGGCCGAGTGGGGGCCGCTAATTGAATACCTTTTGACACAGGTATGGGACTCGCCGCCTCGGCTCTGGCATTTCCTGTGCCGATTGCGGGAGGTGGGTCGTCCGTATGGGTTCAAAGAAAAATATTGCCTTAATAGCTTGGAACCTCTACGGGGTAGTGCTTGAATAGTTTCGCGCCTCTATGCCCCAGGGTAGTGCCTGATTTGCTTGGCTCATCTCCTGGGTACCACTTGATCAGTTCGTCCTCTCCTCTTGGTATTGCTTCTTGGTATTGATTAAGTACCTCAGAAAGTGTGTGGTGCTCTTGTCCGTCGTGTCCAGATCGTGTTAACTCATTCGAGGCGAGCCGCATCCGGACACGCGGCATAAAGCCTCGTATCCGGATGCGGCTGGCCACGAATGAGTTAAAATTCGGGCATTAGGAACCTGCCTATGATGAGTTTCATGCGTCTGTAGAGCAGTGCCTGTTTTGCTGAGAACCTCAAGAGGCAGTGTTATTGATTGAATGCAAGACGAAGCGATCACGTGATACGCAAATGGGTTCGTTTGCTACAGCCGCCATTTTGTGCAGCAGAGATGGCCTAGGCGCAGAGTAGCGATGGTAAACGTGGACGGTTTTTACAAGATAAAGACGTCAAAGAAATAAATAAATATAATTACAACCGCTGCATTGTTGGAAAGATCGGAGGTCACCTTGAATTTAATGTCGGCGAAACTAAGGTGATATCCGTGACTCCAAGAGAACAAGTGATTTGGGGAAAATACATACTGAGTACACAGTTATGAAGGAATCCGTCCTCAGACACAAAATCATTGCACCAGTTCAAAGCGATGTTAGCCGATAAACACTAACAGCATCGTGATTTGCATATAATTATAATAAGCTCAGTTTATTCCTATTGCCCCTTAGTTGTTGTGTAGGTATTGCACGCAGACTTAAATCACACGCAGGCCTAGGATTTGACTGATGCCGTCACTGACGCGGGTTCAACCCCCACCCCTTCTCCCGCGGTGTTATTTGTTTATTTATTATTATTTATTTTGTGTTTATTTTTTACTTATTTCTTTATACATTTATCGTGTTGCTCTTGCTGTTTCTTTTGTTTTTCTGCTCGTGTTACTGGTCTTTAGAATGGCTGGCTATCTTATTCTTTCATACGTATTTTTATTTCTTAAAAATAATCATGAATTTCCACTGAAAGAACATTTGCGGTCATGTCTGATTTTCTTTTCCACTGGCACCTAGACATTATTTGAGGACAACAATTCAGTGTTCTCAACTTTTGCCATACTTGTTTTTATTTATAAGGATGTTTCTTTGCGAAATGAAACTTTGGGGAAACCCCCTCTCCAATCTATTTATAAATCGATGCCGTAGAGCGGTAAAAGGGTTATACAACAATTTTTTATTTTTTTATAAGCGTGTCGTGCCGCAGTTTTGAAAATATTCTAAAGCATCCTTTATCTAGAACATTTTTTGTATTAAACCTGTTTTAATTTACAATCGTGTTGTACATCTAGGCTGCCCACGTCTACCCAGTAGCGCCGGATATCTTATCGATTGTCGTCTTCTCTCTTCGCTCAACTTTCCTCTCCTTCCCTTAAACGGACAGCAAATGTACGGGGGAGCGTGGAAACCTCACTATTACACCTTCGGGGACATTATCTTTGTTTATCTGGCATAATTATAATCACATCCGAGAGTTGTGCATCCAGGCACACTTTCACCGAGTTCTACCTTCGCTTTTACTGGTGTTCACTGTGTTTACTGCACGAAATGGCCGACTGCAGACGACGCGCGTAACGACGCTGGCTGTGTGACGTCACTTGCATTCAATCTCAAACAAGCACACATATAAAGAAAATCCCAACAAAAGAAAGAAATACACTTAGGACAACACAGTCTATTAAATTTACATGTTAAAACCGTTTCTGCACTTCTCGCAAAGTAGTGCATTGAATTTCTATTATGTCCATTTTGTAAAAGAACAAATACAACACAATTTATTAAATTATCTGGTTAAAACCCGAAAATTTAACAAAATTGTGTTGTATTTTCCCTTTCTAAACGTGTTTCTTTCTACCTGTTTTTTTCTGAATTTTTCAGTTGTTTGTTTGTTTTTTGCTTTTCATTTCATTTCATTGGCAGTCACCTTTCGGTCTTTACATTGTGAAGCACACTTATTCCGCTGCTTTACTGTCGCATCATTTTGTACCAGACAGGCAGAGGTTAGACTTCAGTCTGGGTAGGGGTTTCATTTGCCATGGTCAGAGTTACCCCGATGAGGGCGCCGGTTGTCTGCCCAAGGTTTACCAGGAAGTTCGCCGTATGTGCAGGGATCACGCAAAACGGCCTTGTTGACTGTGGTCTATCGATTGACCAATCACATAAGTGCCTTTTGTCACTCGAGCACTCGAAAAGTTCACCGAATTTTCCTATGACCCCTTCACTGCCGGGACAAGGTGATCAACAGTCAACTGCAAGAGGCATAGATCCTCATTAAACCCCGCAGACACCTGAGGGAGCTGGGGGCTTGTGAAAGTGTCGTGCTCACCGCACGCTCTTGGGGTTCATGATTATGGATGTCTTTGCTGGCGTCATTCTTACACACGTTCCCAGTGCGCAACGGCCATCGGGCCGACTTCGGCCGACGTGAGCCCGCGCACGGGCGTACGCGAGCTAACGGCGGCCGACATCAGCCCGATGGCCTTTTGAGGACTGGGTTCAGACCAAAATGGTGAGTCCCAGAATGTAAGATGCAGAGAGTATCCCAGGGAAGAAAGAATCACGCTTTTAAAGACAATTTACTACACAATGTGTTGATATTTCGGGTTTTAACCTTTGTTTCAAATTTAACCTACAAACAAGTATACAATGCACCTCTTGTATTTAGGTGATGGGAAGATGCAACTATGTTGCATCATACCATCACGAACAGATAAGTTGTAAATTGCGTACTTTCCTACGTTTGTGATGTTTAACAGGCTTTCAGCACGTGCTGGTTGCAGAGATGTACATGTATGAATTAGTCCACTGGGAGATGAATGGGTACAACGTGTGGATGGTTCATAAAATTGCTTAACCCCTTAAACCCCGACGCACTACAGCAGGAGATGAATCGACAATGATAATTCAAGGGTATTGACAAATTAGCTTGGCGCCATCGGGCTTTACCCTTGAATTATCACGGTCGATCCATCTCCTACAGCTGGTACATATTCGTTAGGTAACACCTCCAAACTGCGGCCTTGGGGTTATACGGATTAAGAAATGAGCGACTATCCGTATAATTCACACCGTTAAACCGATTCGCCAATTCTCACGCTTTTAAACAGGAACCTCACATTGTCACCAAAATGTTGAATGTGCGGTTCTGTGCGTAGTCTTCAAACTCATTTCTTTCCCTTTATTCTTAAACATTCAAATTCAGTCGTTTTTTTCTGTCAGTTTTTCTTTTTGTCTTTCATTTTATCTTCCCCCCCCCCCCCCCCCTTTTTTTTTCTCTTTATTTCTGGGTTTTGTTTTTGTGTGTGTGTGGTTTTTTTGTTGTTGTTGTTGTTGTTTTTGGTTGTTTATTTTTTTATTATTATTATTTTTATTATTTTTATTTATTTTTATTTTATTTTTTTATTTTTTTTTTTTGGGGGGGGGGTAAATTCTGACTTTTTTTCTGTATTTCTTTCTGTCTTCCGTCCTTTTTTCTATATTTCTTTCTTTCGGAAAGTCTTTCATCTTAGGAACTGTAAAACGGGGCCACTTTAGAGCGATTTTTGTACACTCATTCTTTTCAGCTGTGTTAGCAAAATATTCATGAATTCGCCGCGACTGAACATTTTGCAAAATCTGTTAGCTTGCCTCGCTGACAGATGCACTTTTTCATTAGCTATTTACACATAAGAGGGCGCTTCTGTGCGTTAGCGGAATCGATTCTGCGCACTGGCTCACTTCCGGTGTAAAACAATGGCGGCAATCACATCGCGGGGAAAAAATCAAACATGGCGTCCAGCGCGTGAGCACGTGCCCGTGCAAATCAATGTCCTCGCGGTGGGTAGTACCTCGTAAGCAAATGGTCCTCGGGCCGACGTCAACCGCGTTGGGCCCGCGCATGGCCGTGCGCGGGCCGAACGCGACGGACGTCGGCCCGAGGACCTCTTGCTCACTGGGGGTAGATTCAGGTGATCGATGGCCCCGTGTCATACCAAACTATTGTCACTGAAAGTGGACCGTGAATAAAAAAAATAGTCGGCCGATAATTTATCACCTGAGATGACTACGGCTATCGGCGAAGGTAATAAAGTAATGATAAAGTAATGAAGATGACTGTAGACGATAGTGGTATTAACACATTAAAAGCGCCCTTAACTGCAGGCCAAAAAAGGTTAATAGTTCACAATATCTCCTTTACGAATGCCGGTTCCTGCTATGATGCCGCACAAAAGGATAACTTTACTTTTGTTTCATTATGAAGACTGCATGTCGTAAAATGAAAGACTTTTCTGCGCTTCTTCTCTCTTTTTTTTTTTTTTTTACGGAGAGTTCCCTACGTTGCGCACAAATGGCAGTAGAAACCCCTCTGTTATGTGTGTCTACTTACATGGATTGTAAAAGGAAGGGTAGAAAAGTCTTAGTTTGGGGCAAGACAAACATTGAGAATATGCTGTATCAGTCAAATTGCTCTGGAGCCGATTGCTTTTAGGACTTGGGAGCTGTCCCCTGAATACTACGTAACAGTTCAGGAGAAGGCGCCAAGCTATTCTGGCACCACCCTTGAACTATCATGTTCTGTGTACATTTTGACGCCTCAGAGTCCATCACCACAACTCTGTCCGTTAAGGTGATCCTCGTCTAGTACTTTACCTCGTGGTCTATACAACTCAAGGGTGGTGTCAGAATCGCTTGGCGCCTAGAGGCGCCAAGCAATTCTGGCACCATCCTTGAACTATCATACGTATGTTCTGTGTGCAGTTTGGCGGCTTGGAGGCTATCATCACAACCGATGATTCTCATCAAGTGCTTTGTCTCGTGGTCTATACAATTCAAGAGTGGTGCCAGAATCGCTTGGCGCCTAGAGGCGCCAAGCTATTCTGGCACCACCCTTGAACTATCCTACTTATGGTCTGTGTGCAGTTTGGCGGCTCGGAGGCCATCATCACTGCGCTGTCTGACGAGTTCCCCGTCTTGAGAAGGCACCGCGAACTGTTTGTGGCCATCCTCTTCTCGCTATACTTCATCGTCGGTCTCGCCAGCTGTGCTGAGGTGATGATGAGCATGTTGCTTGTGGTGGCTGTTATGATGACTTGAGGATTGTGGAGACGACAACGATAATAATGATGGTGACGACGAAGAAAACGATGTCGACAATGACGATGATGTTGATAATTAGTGTTCATGAAGACGACGAGGGTGATGATGTTGGTTATGATGATGATGATGATTACGACGGTGATGATGATTATGATGATGATTACGACGATGTTGACGACAACGAAGACGACGACGATGATGACGAAGGCAACGACGACGACGATAATGATTATGTTGGTTGTCTTGGTGTTGATCATGATGATGACGACCTCACCAATTTTGGTACAATACATCGAAAGGAACTCTGGGAAGACTTCTGATGGGTGGGATGTAGCGCGTCTGCGCTTTTCCGAGCGCAGAGATCTCATCTTAGCTTAACTGTTCTGAACTGATGACGACGACGATAGTGGTGCGAACAAGGAGGGGTATAATAAGGGTGATCGTGACGATGATATTACAATGATAGCTGCGCACGGTGACACCGACTAATAAGGACGACTGCGTTTACGTCCAGAGGTTTGTTTGTTGTTGTTTTTGGGACACCGCCAAAAGATGTTCTACGCATTCGAGACGTGCTGCATCCGAATACGCGGCTTTACGCCGCGTATCCGGATGCGGCGCGTCTCGAATGAGAAAAGGCAAAATTCTTTACCATTGTTTCTTGTACATCAGGGAGGTCTGTACGTGGTGACCCTAATGGACCGGTTTGCTGCTGGCTACTCAATTCTTTTTGCTGTCTTCTTTGAGACGCTGGCTGTGTCCTGGGCCTACGGTGAGTTGCTGGCAATGGGTTGACCAAACCGCAGGCGACGGATCGACCACGATAGCTCAAGATTGGCCCTGGGAAGACAAGAGACAGAATGTCTATTTATTTTGAAAAGCGTGATTTTCATTATATTGCAATGAAAATCTTGCTTTTCACAAAAATGGACACGATGCCCTCTGAAGACACATGACAGAATTGAATTGATTTGAAAGCGAGATTTTCACTGTATTATAATGAAAAAATGGACTTCATGTTTGTTTGTGTTTTGTTTTGTTTTTGGTTTTTTGGGGGTTTTTTTTTGTTGTTGTTTTGCCCGCACGCTCCTGTAGTCGCTATTTCAATCATGTTCTACCCTTGCGCTATCGTGGTCGGCCCATCACCCGAAACTGGTGGGAATTGATAAGTGACTGAAGGGTTTTATTATTGTCAACTTATGATCCCTTCGTTGGTAAACTCGCTGTGTGTTATGCCTAAAGGCATTTCCGTATGAGATGGGCCAGCCATGATAGATCGTGAATAGTGCATGATTGGCTTGCCGTTGGAGCCTGTATCAAGCACCACGTCGTGTGAAGTTATTTGCATGTGATCATAATGGACCCATTTAGACCCGACGCACTACAGTACGGGATGGATCGACTATGATAATTCAAAGGTAGTGTCAGATTAGCTTGGCGCCATCAGGCGCCAAGCTAATCTGACACTATACTTGCATTATCATGATCGATCCATCTCCTGCACGTGGTACAAAGTCATTAGGTGACACCGTTGAAGTCTGGGAAATGCGACTTTGGTGTTAACCCTTTTAGCCCCGGATCCCTACAGCAGCAGATGGCTTGACCTTGATAATTCAAGGTGGTGCCTGATTAGCTTGGCGCCTGAAGGCACTACCCTTGAATTGTCATGGTCAAGCCATCTCCTGCATGCAACTGGTACATAGTCGTCAGGCGGCAACACCTCCAACATTTGAGAAATGGGACCTTGGGGCTAAAAGGGTTAAATGAGTAAAGGCCTGTCTCCCGCCACAGAAGAACGTCAACTCACCTGTTATGAGGGCCTGTGCCCAATGCTGCTCCATGAAGGCAAAAGACAATCTTGTAAATATCTAAAAAGCGATATTTTCATTCCCAAAATAAACGATGTTCGAAAGTCAGAAGTAGGTCAAAATTGCACGAGTTTCGACGAAAACAGTGGATAAAAAGCCAGGACAAACATGCGATATCGCATGTTTGTCCTGGCTTTTTAATCCACTATTTTCGTCGAAACACGCGCAATTTTTACCTACTTCCGGAAGTCGTCTATTCTTTTCTGCGTTGTGTGTGTGTGACTCATGTACAGGAATCTATGCGTCATAAACGTTCTTTTTCTCTGTCAGGCCTGGACCGATTCTCTGAGGATCTGGAAGCCATGCTGGGCCACAAGCCGGGAATCTACTGGAGGGTGTGCTGGAAGTTTGTCGCCCCTGTTTTTCTCCTGGTCAGTGGGTTGCTGCCCGTTCCTGAATTTAGTTTGTGATTACCATTACCATTTACACGTACCGTTTACAATCTTGGGACCACTTATCGGTCGTAGACTGACCCTTTTCCAAAGCAACAAGAGCAGATTAAAAAAAAATAATAATAAAGAAGTGGGATATAGCGACGCTTCCCAGTAAACAGAGATCCTCGGGCCCACGACGGCCGCAGTGGGCCAGCGCACAGCTGTGCACGGCCCCACTGCGGCCATCATGGGCCCGAAGACGTGTTGCTACTAGGGTTGTTAAAATGTTTCAACCACACGTTTGCTATGAAACGTAATTCCAGTACAAGAAATTTCAACAAATCTCTTCCCATGGCATTTCTTATAATCATTTTAGCTTCTGTTGCCTGTTGTGTGTATGATGAATTTATATATGCGTGTGGTACGTAAACAACACAGAACCAGATTCCTATGTCCCACAACAAATGGCAATAAAGAACGTTATCGTTCTCTTTATTAGTATCATTATCGCCATATCCGAATTTCACTGTACAATAAAAACCCGTTTTAACAGCCACCTTCTTTGCAAGAAACAAAATGGTCTGAAGTCCTCTCTCAGGAGAAGTCTCCAAGGGCAAAAAGTGTCACCAGACCCATTGTGGCCCGGGGTCGAAATCGCCAGGAGTTGTTCGTTGAAGACTGTACCATAATTCAAGAGACAGATCGACCATGATAGTTCAAGGGTGGTTCCAGAATAGCTTGGCGCTT
The DNA here is from genome assembly GCA_036245525.1 of Semisulcospira habei. Taxonomy (NCBI): domain Eukaryota; kingdom Metazoa; phylum Mollusca; class Gastropoda; family Semisulcospiridae; genus Semisulcospira; species Semisulcospira habei. The sequence goes on along the minus strand of BTPG01000007.1, from coordinate 123,077,477 downwards.
ATGGGTACCAAACTATTCTGACATCACTCTTGAACTATCATGGTCGATCCATATCTTGCTGTGTTGTGTCTGGGGCTGAATGAGTTAAAGACCATCATTAACGTGTCTACAGCAAACCTAAATAATTTTAATAATAATAATAATAATAATTTTAATAATAACAATAAGAAGAAGAAGAAGAATGGATATTATGAATAACTATATATATATGATGGTCTTAAATGACAGGTAATCTGTCGTAAAATAATAATAATAATAACAATATCAATAATAACAATATAGTAAATAATAATATAATATAATGATAATGATAATAATAATTTGATGAAAATAATAATAATGATGGATATATTACCTGTTACCTGGGCATTCCCCTGACGAAGCCCTTCCTGAGAGGGCGAAAATTTGTGAAAATAAAAGCGTAACTCCTATACTACGTGGTGTATATGGATTTTTTTTTTCATATTCAACGTATTTCACAGTCGCTTGGATCCATATTTGGAGTGTGTGGTGCCAGCATTCTTGGACAAGTTTTATTTTATCTTATATATATATATATATACTTTTAAACAAAGGCGTCGCCCAAAGCCAAAATCCATTCAATCAGGTTAGCTCAAAGGGACGTAATTTTTCATCTCAATTCTGAGAAAGCTCTGTGCTGTACTAATGCCATATATATTATATATGATGGTCTTTAATGACAGGTGATGTGACGTAATGGTGGTCGCTCAAAACAGATGCACGCCGAACAAACGGATAATCCATAAAAAATAACAGCATTCAATCTGTCAATCTAGTTCATCATGGTGTTCGGCCTGGTGAGCTACTCCCCCCTCACGTACAACACGTATGAGTACCCGCTGGGGGCGAGCATCATCGGGTGGTCCATCGCCCTCTCCTCCATCCTCTGCATCCCCGGCTTCGCCATCTACAGCATCATCACGGCCAAGGGAACGCTGTCACAGGTCAGATCACGTCCATGGTTGACGGTCCGCTACCGCCGTAACTGTTCAAATATACACTCCATAAAGTTTTCCCTTCTTTGACACATGTATTGATATATTGTATAACAAGCAAATTAATATTCATGAACTTTCTTGATATACTTTCCTTCCTCGCCTAATGACTCGGACATTTTTTTTTTTCGGGCCAGTAATCACATATGCCGGTTATCGGGACTATAGCAAACAAAATGTGGCTCAATATAATATACTGTAACAGATGGTTACGAAACGCTAAACACAGGACAATCCAGTTCAGCACACGTCGTCTTAATATCAAATAACCTGACAAGGACTCCACTCCGTTCTATAAATACAAGGGTATCAGTACGAGAACTGAACAGCAATAAAATAGACTGACACGCTAACGACTGCGCAGAATAAACAAGTTCGATTACGTGTGTGTGTTTGCTGCATGTCCAAACTGCCGTTAAAGTTCATTAGGTGTGTCGACAAGGCATAATGAACACAGACGGTGCTGAAATGTGTCTTCATAGTTACGCATAACGGTATTTTAAGCCGTTCAGTGGTGAGAAAATCTGAACGCCACCCAAACTGCAACGTGTATAAATCCTCATCAGCCTCCGCATTCGCGGGGGCTCATGAGGATCTATGCCTCATGCTGACACCACTTTGAATCCACGTTCCTGGGAAAGCTAGGGCGGCATTGTGGTGATGAATTCACAAAGAATGCAGAAACACAACCTGCGTCAACTGGCATTTAGCGGTGCTCACCCTTTGGCTGTCGGTAGCGTTTTTTTTGTCGCGATGATTTCTGCCTTAAGTGTGGGCTGTGTGTGTGTGTGTGTGTGTGTGTGTGTGTGTGTGTGTGTGTGTGTGTGTGTGTGTGTGTGTGTGTGTATGTGTGTGTGTGTGTGTGTGTGTGTGTGTGTGTGTGTGTGTTTAATTAACTCCGCAAAGAAACACTTTCTTTACAGCTTTTACGAGCAAATATCGTTGGGTGCCAACTGACCTAATATGGGCTAATTTCCTTAACTCCTGTAATTTGCTGATTTTGCTGTAGAGTTGTCAAAATTTGGTCAGGAGACAAAGACAAGCCATTTTCAATACCCTAACAGAGCCCCGGCGGAAAACGGCCAGATTTCAATATCAAGGTCAATTAAGCCGACTTCATAACTATTGTATGCCTGTGCTGTTTCAGGTTTGAAAACTTGGGCAATTTGTTCATTAACTTGTAAATCGGTCTCAGTTGTACTGGGCTGAACATACATGTGAGGCACATTTAGGGATTTAAAAATCTATCATTTCATTTTTTTTTTTACGACTGTACCGCAAAACTGGCAATTTGTACTAGTTTCTTGAAAGTAAACTGTATTAGGTAAACTGGATCTGAATACTGAATATTTGTTCTAAGAGTGATATAAAAAAAAAGTGGTTCTCTGCGCTTATATGTCAAACGACCTATATCTACCTTTTTTAAAGTCATTCGATACGGGCTGTATGCGGATACGCGGCCCGTATCTAATGAGTTCAGAGCGAAATCAGAAACAGTACTTACTTTTGGTCTTTATCAAATGATGATAACGTTACACCGTTTGCAGTCAAGATACGTTGTCCGGATTCAGAAGCAGGTCAAAAATTGCACCAGTTTCGACGAAAACAGTGGATTAAAAGCAAGGACAAACATGCGATCTGGCTCAGCCACTGTTTCCGTCGAAACACATGCAACTTTGACCTACTTTGGATTTTCGGAAATAATCCATAGACGCGTACGTTTAAAGTTGTTTGTTTTGATTGTCTCCGCCACAGAGGTTGCATCACCTGATGGAACCCAAGAACCGTCGCGAGTTGAAGATACACAACGCTCGACACACCGTGCGTCTGAACGGCGGAGGGCAGGGAGCCTACGTTTGAATCCGCGCTTCATCTGCGGAATTGACACTTTTCTGCTCGCAAGACTTGACTGAGTTCTCTCCCATTTCGAGCGCCATCCAAACGAGTTGCTTTCGTCAGTAACGCAGAAGCAAGGCGAAGCAACTCGTTGGAATGTACGTACCAGCAAAGGGAGGCAACTATTATTCATATTTTTAGGCTTCCCGGACGAAGTGGCCAAGGGAAGCAACTCGTACGAATCTATGTAGGATTCCGGGATCGGGCAGTGATTTGAGCAGACGCCCGTGACAGATTTTGTCTGAAACAAACGTGAGACAAAACATTTAAAGAAGCAAACATGTTGTGACAACTGAAGGCGGAAGCTGCTTGGGGTCTAACGTTTGCTAAGGCGGTGTACAAATACTGAGGAGAAAAAGAAATGCGACAGTTTTTAAATCATTGGAAACACTAAAGTGTTTCCGATGATTAAAAAAATATCGCATTTCTTTTGCTCGTAAGTTTACTTCAGCAGTCGTAAATAAAGTATTTTGTATCGTCTGCATAATGGATCAGCTAGAGAGAGAAACACTGGTTATGAAGACTTTGCAAGTTCTAACAGACATCATGTAGACTTCATCATTGAACATAGAATTGTATACGTCTTCGTTGTTGAATGCATTCATGGGGCTCGTTTTGGAGAGAGAGAGAGGGGGAGGGCGGGGGGGTGGGAGGGGAAAGCAGATTCCTGGAAGCTTTGGGAGTTGCAATAACAAGGCCAGTTCGCTGTTTGCCAGCTTGAAATTAAGTTTACTTGACATGCAGGGATCAGAAGGACGAGTGGACGAATTTCATCAGTTGAATACTTGACTGACCAATGTCACTGGCCGACTGTATTACGACGACCTTCACAGGACCAATCCACTTCGCGTTGCACGTTTTTCGTACCAGTGGGATTTTTTTCATACGACACGTGATTGGTCTTACCTACCTTACGTCATACGAAGCTCATCAGTACAGTGTCGGCGGTGAATTTACATCCAAATGACAATCTTGACTAGTAATCGTGTTACCAGCATCATTTTATCTGACATTCGTGTGCAACTGTATTTCAATTTGTGTACGTAGATATATCAGTAATGCGATCATTCTGACTGAAAGTTCCCAGAGCGCAAAAGTCCTACGGGCCGACGTCTGCCGCAGTCGGCCGGAGCATTAGCATGCGCGGGCCAACAGCAGCCCACGTCGGCCCTATTACTTTTTGCGCAACCCCCTCTTAGCCCAATTTGTTTGATTGCGATAATAATCCACAGGTCATAATGGAATGATGTTACGTGTTAGAAATAAAAGTGTGACGGTGTGAAAGGCACACGTAGTAATCCGGTCTGGTCAGAGGTGTAGGGACCACTGGTGATGCAGCGCTTTTGTAAGAGTTTTCTTTCCCAGTAGAGCAAATCTAAACTAACAAAAAGTCACCTTTTGAAAGCTAACAAAGCAAGTTCTAACTAGAATATTTCATCGTAGGTCGCGTATTTGTGTTGCACATTTGGTCGTTTGTTTGTTTTTTACTCCTGCCTACTTAACTCATTCAGCCCGACGGCCGTATTTCCCAAATTTTGGAGGCGTCATCTAATGACTATGCACCAGTTGCAGGAGATGAATCGACCATGATAATTCAAGGGCAGTGCCAGATTAGCTTGGCGCCGACAGCCTCCAAGCTAATCTGGCATTACCCTTGAATTATCATGGTCGACCCATCTCCTGCTGTAGTGCTTCAGGGCTAAATGGGTTAACGCAGTATGGTCTAAAGTCATTCTAGCACATTTTATCGATATCTTATTATCATCAAAATGATATCTAGAAGGGGTGACAATTATACTTTCTCCCCGATCACTACATGCGCAAAGGGGGCATAAAAAGGAATATATATATATATACTTTATCCTATATTCTTAATAACCCGCACCTGTCTCCAAACACCTCGTTGTGGCGAGAGACGTTAAAAATCAAGAAACAGCAACAACTAGACCTTAGGATAAGAAATAGGTAAAAGGAAAAAAAATAAAAAATAAAATGTAAAAAAAGCAGTAAGGGAGACCATTGGTTTATGATGCACAGTTTTCTCCCTTAATGGTGCTTTTCCTACTTTTTAACTATCATAAACATTCACTCTCGGGCTAGATAATAAACCTGCCTGCGTATTCTATGCGACACACCTGTTTTTTAAGCTCCTGCGTGTACAGTTTTGCACTACTATTGTTTGATGTGATAGACATTATGTATATTGTAGATATACTGTGTGATAGATTTCGTTAAAAAAAAATAAAATACTGTTGTTTGACCATGTTCCACACGGTTCGGTATAACGTGTCGTAGAACAGATACAAGTGTAGTCTGATAATTGTTAGCGTGTATCTGACAGGTCAGTAGAGAACAATTTAGTTGTTTCTTGGTCGTGCATTTTGTACTAATATCGTAATGTTTTCATAATCATATTCGTCGAGGCTTTTGAGCCGTAAGGTCTGAAATCACATATTAACACATATGAACCCTTTGACTGCCACTGACGATATCTACTGACGATATCTACTGACGATACCGTTCGGCGGAAAAGACGCGTAGTTACGCGTCTTTTCCGCCGAACGGTATCGTCAGTAGCAGCCAAGGGGTTCAATGGAAATTAATGCATTTTTCTATATATGTACTTAGAAGTATTGTGCCTGTGCAATATCATACGGTGTTGATGACATGCGTTGACACGCATTGTAAAATCGTTCAAATCTGTTTGCATTCACACAATTAACTCATTCGAGACGTTGCGATTCCGGATATGCGGCATAAATCCACGTATCCGAATGCATCACGTCTTAAATTAGTTAATAAGCGGAATGTATGGATCTGCAGGTTGCTAACCCTTTGCGTGTCGGTAGCGGTTATAGTCGCGATGATTGCTAAAGGAATCATCGCGACTAAAACCGCTTCCGATACGTAAAGGGTTAAATTGAGATACTGCCAGGGTCAAGCGCACATTATTGCAGAAGCAGTTACACCGGTGTTGCAATTTTGGGGTAAATGAAAGTGTTTTGAATCTAGCGAAAAATATATAAATACATGTACCGGAAATGATAAAATGTATGTATTCAGTTATGAATCAGACAGCATAACGTCATAGAAAGTGTAGTTTAATTGTTGTGTGTTTCAGTTCGGAATTATTTATGGAAAACTGTTAAACAAGGGGTCCCTGGGCTAGTTCTACCACAGGGAAAAAGGGGGGGGGGGGAGAGAGAGAGAGAGAGAGATGATGATGATGATGAATCTATGCCTGTAAACAAAAGAGAACACAACAGGAAAAGAAACATAGCATGCAAATAACAATAATAATAATAATAATAATAATATGGAGAGAGAGAGACTGAGAGAGAGAGAGAGAGAGATATATATATATATATATATATATATATATATATAAGATTTGTTTTTTGGTCTGAGCGTTGTGTGCCCCTAACCGGCCTCGAGTGTCAATAGCTTGCATATACCTATTTACGTTGAGAGCTTTTGTCAGCCAGGGGACAGAAAAGACGTCCGAACCATATGTTTACGTCACTTATTTGTGCCCTAATGGTCAAAATATACGAATTTGGGAGTTGCCCTCTGTCACAGTTGTCACAGTTCAGGAGGCAGGTTAACAATGATAGTTCAAGGGTGATTACACCATGGCACCGTCATGGTGTCTTAGGGCTAGTTCCACCCCTAAGTATTAAAAGACACCTGTTTTCTTTCAAGAGCAGTTTTGAATGGTAAAAGTGTCACTGTCATTAACCCATTCGGCCCTGGCGCCCTACAGCAGGAGATGGGTCGACCATGATGATTCAAGGGTAGTGCCAGATTAGCTGGGACCGGTCTTGCTCTTTTACCACTAATCTGGCACTAACCTTGAATTATCATGGTCGATCCATCTCCTGCAACAGGTGCATAGTCGTTAGATAACGCCTCCAAAATTTGGGAAATACGTGCATGGGGATGAATGAGTTAAAGACCATAATTTAGGTGGCTACAGCCACAGTCACAGCTACAGCCACCTACATGATGACCCTTAATGACATGTGATCTGTCATAAAGGAGGCCATTCAAAACAGAATCTGCTGTATCTTCAAATGTGTTTTAGATACTTGCTACCCAAACCTCGCACCTTCAAACCCCAAGTCTCAAAAAGGAACAGTTTTCACAGAGTTCATCGTTTAGTTTGGCGACAGAAAACCATACGTAATCACGTAAGGGGTCCAACTTACCCCGGGTTCCCCGTTACAGTTTCAATGTTAGTTGTGTGGGTTTTTTTTTTTTGTTGTTACTAGATGTAATATTTTCAGTGGAATTCCAGTCGGGTGTTACAATTGTCCCCGGTCTGGGCTCAGAAAGAGTGACTGTGATTCTACCAGAGCATAGTGAAGCCTCGATGTTACAAAGCACGCAGGTTTTGAACGCTTGTTGGATTGTTGGTGTTTGTTATGAAGACTCCCGCCGAAATGTTGATCTTTTTTTCTGTAAACCGTCTCATTGTTGATCCCCCCAGTCTGTTGGCAATAATTATGTTGGTTGCTTGACTACACTGTTTGTTGATAATAATATTTATTTTGTTGATAATGTTTCCAGCCGGAACATTTTAGCGTGTGTGAGCGTGCGCTTACATTATGTAGTTTGTGACCGAAATACGTGTTTGACCTCTACACCTGAGTTGTATAACCCACTCAGCCCTGACGCACTACAGCAGGAGATGGGTCGACCATGATAATTCAAGGGCAGTGCCAGATTAGCTTGGCGCCTGTCGGCGCCAAGCTAATCTGGCACTGCCCTTGAATTATCATGGTCGATCCATCTCCTGCAACTGGTGCATAGTCATCAGATGACCCTTCCAAAATTTGAGAAATACGTCCGTCGGGCTGAATGAGTTAAAGAAACGTTTCCACTGCATACAACGTATAACGAAGAGAAACAGTTATCGGTCTGGCTTGTTAGTCTGAGAACAAACATGCATCTTTCCTGTTTTTCCATAGTGTTGTACACGTAACATGTGTAATGCTTGTCTGTTTGTGAAAGTTGGTTGCACTGAAGTTTTGAGCCCTTATGATTGGCCGCCCGGTTTCACTTTTAATGGACGATTTCCGAAAATCAGAAGTAGGTAAAAATATAAAATTGCACGTGTTTCGGCAACAACAACAACAGTGGATTCAACAGTCCAGACAAACATGCGATTTCGCATGCTTGTCTGGGCTTTTATTTTAATCCACTGTTGTCGAAACACCGTGCAGTTTCGATCTGATCTCCGAACATCGTCTATTAATACATCGTACTTTTTGCAGTAAATCGCTCCGCAGTTGTTGTCGTTTGTTTTCCTCATGCTGACCATAACAAGCTTTTTGTTTCAAATCATCCGCGTGTTAGATTTAACCACTGTTTGCCGATTACCATTGTAACTTTAGTGGGGTGCGCAATGACAATGATCGTCCTTAGAATCAATGTATAGTATACTGACAAGCAAAAGAAATACGGTCATTTTTGGAATTATCGGAAACACTTCGGTTTTTCTGGTGTTTCCAAAATGTCGCATTTCTTTTGCTCGTCAGTATACATGTGCTACATGCGTTCAACCGTTTGAGAGTGGTCACACCTAGCGCCAAGATACTCACCTTTTCATGCCCCATGATGGTTTTCAAGCTTATTTTGTCTCCCATCAAAGTGTGTACATCCAGCAATAAGCATTTAAATACGTTGTTGATTATACTGCTAGATCTGTTGGAAGACCAGAACTTGACTGTTTACTGACATACTGAATTATATCTCCTTGTTGGTGTTTAGTGAAAGGAATGTAATTTCCTAAAAGACTTTGCATACGTACATGCTGTATGAATTTATTCAAATATTGTGGAATAGTCTAAATTTGTGTGCTGATCTTTGATTTTGGACTTTATGGATGTAGGCCGTAAAGTTTAAAATCACAGACCAGCATACGTGTGTACCGGTTTTCGCAAGACTATGGAATTGTTGTTGTTGATTTTTTTTTTAAATCACTGTTGTAATGTTTTATAGACGTTACTCTTAGATACATGTATCAGAGAGGCTGTGATTATGACATTCTGTCAACGACATAGCTTCAACATAAAGCATTTGCTGTTGTTTTTTGTAAAATTTCTGTTTAAAGAACGATTTTGATGACGTTGCGTGGACCAGACATTGTATATATCGCGGTGGATTGCATTATTCTACTGTTTATTTTGTACCGTCGGTGTTGTGAACGTAATGATGTATTCTGTGTCTCTTCAATCCTCTAGCCATGCCCTTTTATCTGCAAGAGACATAGAGTCTCATGACTCCTGCAGCTGCAGGGGCTTGTAAAAATCTGTGTTTTCAGTGTTAGCATTGGTTGGCTTCATTTACATCCTCACACAGGAGGTTTAGGTGTTTAAGTCTCCGACTGTGCTGATTGCTTAACTCATTCGAGACCTGTTGCATTAAGCCGCGTATCCAGATGCGGCACGTCTCAAATGAGTTAAAATTGCACTGATACTGTGTCGATCTTTTGTACTGAATCATCACTTAGCTTCAGATCAATGCTTATAGTATCTGTCTTTGTCATCGTATACAAGAACACAGTTGTTCCTGCAGTTAAAACTGGGCGGTGCATCTTTGTGTAAGTCGTTGTGACGTAGGCGACTTTATGTCAGTTGTCATAGATTACAGAGCCAAATTAGATAAGCTGTGTCATTATTTTTTTTAGCTCTTTTACCATGCAATCAGTTTATGAAATGGTAACAGCATGTCATTTCAGTAAAAGAGATGACCTTTAACTTTGAACAAGAAACTTTAACTTAAAAAAAGCGTTATTCATTGAACACTTTCACTTACTACATCTTAAGGCTGAAAATATCAATTATTTAGATATCCGTTGAGGCCTATGTCACACGTGTGGAGACAGTTCACCCATGATAGTTCAAGAGTGGTGTCGGAACAGCTTGGCGCCTACAGGCGCCAAGCTGTTCCGACACCGCCCTTGAACTGTCATGGTCGAACCACATCCCGTTGCGTAGCATGTCAGGGCTTTATGGGTTAATTGTAGGAACAGTATAACTTTAGTTCAGTGTTTTCATTTATCAAAATTTAACCATTATATCCGTATGCTAATGTTATTCTAACATTAGAGACTTCGGTTGCAACTGTTTCATAAAAATGATGTTCGTGTGTGCGTGTTCCGTGCTGTTGTTTCCATAGTTACTGCATTAGAGAACCAAACAAAATCATATTATCGTGCGCAACTGTATTGTAGTCATCCTTTTAGCTGAAAACTCAGTGTCGTTGTTTGTGTGGTCATCTTTCGATTAACAGGCGACGGGGACGTAACTTTTGTCTTGTTAGTATGCACGATAGCTCATGAGTGCTGATGTCTATTTTTTATTAAATCGTCAGCTTTCATGTGCTATCGTAACACAAAGACAAAACTGTCAAGAGTTATGTAGCCAGTGTTTAGAACTATAGCGGCAGCGAATCAAGGGAGACAACCAGTGTGATTAGAATCTAGCACAAATCTACTTGCACAGGCTTTCCAGAAGTGTGTCAGGTTATCTCGAAGTCGTCGTGTAGGCTTACGTATTATATGTTTTCACATCATTACCAAACTATCACGTTTCAGAGAGGGATCCTTCAGTTTACTCCGTACTTGTGTTCTTTGAATGTATAGATCTATTCATCTTCAGTGCTTCTGTGTAGTGTAGTGTGTGTGGTGAAAACGACGAAGTAATGGTCCAATGGAAACGTCTGTGTTCAGAATGAAATTGCACGGAACAGACAAGGGATGATGGTTCGTCTCATCCAAACTGCCCTGATTGTTCAAAACATCCGTAATGTTACCACTATCTACATTTTGCGTTGTTATGTATGAGATGTCTGTCCACGTGATAAATGTGTGCTGGTCTGTTTATTTTGGACTTTGCGGCCATAGGCCACAAGGTCCAAAATCACAGACCAGCACAGATACACACTTTACACTTTAGTGATAGAAGAACAATCACAGTCGTAATGTTTCATCCGCCTTTATTTCGTTTTGTTCTTATCACAATAGATAACCCATCAGTTTCAGGAGCTAGAACAGAACCTTGTTTGAGCGACCAAATTGTGCAAGCTACAGCCACCTGGATGACGGTTTTTAAATGGCAGGTGACACGTATTCCCCTAAAGACCTCTGTTGGGAGAGCACCTCTCTTTCAAGACCTCTTCCCTTCTTACAAAAATATGGTCTCTCAAAACAGGTTCTATTGTATGCATAAATTAGAATATACTGGCGAGCTAAAGAAATGCGACATTTTTGGAATCATCGATGATTCTAAAAATGTCGCATTTATTTTGCTCGTCATTATAGTATTGCACAAAAGCAGACTGAATGACTACACATTAAAATCAAGATTCCAACATGACAAATACAAAACCAAGCCACGTACCACAACATTTTGAAATGACTGCTTTATTTGGAACGTCTTTACGGCATGAAGCCGTAAGGTTCAAAATCTAAAACCAGAACCCATTCATGCAACATAAATGTTACAATAGTTTCTGTATGACGGCGCTAGGTCCACATAATCAATTTTACTACTAAGTCGACTCACATTCTTGCTATGTAGCTTTTAGTATCATTATAAGACAGATGGATGACAACCTTCAACCCTTGACTGCCGAGAAAAAGTGAACACGATCCAACTGCAAGAGCCTTAGATGCTCATGAGCCCCCGCAATTGCGGGGGCTCATGAGCATCTAAGGCTCTTGCTGAGACCAATTTGTATCCATGTTTCTTGGACGACTTTGGCTTTTGGTCGTTGAATGAACCAAGATTTCAGGAACAAAAATGTACGTGTTGTAGCAAGGAAGGGGTCAAAGAACTTGTCTTTCACTCAGTAGATTGCAAATCTGCACGTATATGTGTAAAAATTCCATGAGAGCAAGTGTGTTAGTCTCCGTTCCGGACCAGACTGTTACCGAATTAACCTTCTTGGCCTCGGAGCCACACCCCGCTGTTTCTTTAACCCTGGGACCCTGAAGATTGCTCATCGTGGGCCTAGAGTTACATCACGTTGTTTGTTTCACTGACAAAAAGTTATGTAACTCTTCGACACCGAATTACTATTACCTAATTACCGTTCTTGGCTGGTTTGGGCGGTAACAGTGTGATGTAACTCTAGACCCCTAAAGGTAATTCGGTGATTTAACTCTTAAACTCCCAGAACTAAATGACTTCCATTCTATAGCATGGAAATCATTTAGTTCTGGGAGTTTGTGAGTTAATTCAGAGGCCAAGAACGGTAATATTGGCAATTTTCTCGCACAAATTGGACAAAAACGGTTCTTGCTTATACTGTTTCGTTTCGTTTCCAACTGCTCATTTAGATGTCGTGTTCGGTGTTCGTAGTTTTTCAATGTTTTAGGACTCTATATTGTGGACGCGTGTACATAGCATCCCCAGTAACAAACGTCTTCGGTCCCACGACGACAGCAGTGGGCCCATGCACAGCCGTGAGTTGGCCCACTGCGGCAATCACGGGCCCGAGGACCTTTGCTTACTGGCATTATAATCACAACCGACTGACAGGAGTGTGTTTATTGGATATTCCTCATGTCGCTCCTCTTAGTTTCATACGATCAAGACAATAAAAGAAACGTAAGAAAAAAAAACGCCGTTTCTTGTGTGTGTGTGTGTGTGTGTGTGTGTGTGTGTGTGTGTGTGTGTGTGTGTGTGTGCGTGTGCGTGCGTGCGTGCGTGCGTGCGTGCGTGCCTGCGTGCGTGCGTGCGTGCGTGTTAGACTGACACGGTAATTTGATTTTTTTTTACCCAGTAAATTGATCAGCATGGAAAATACGTGTTGTACAATGACAATGGCACACTTCTCATGTTTTCAACATACCCCTCCCCCAGTTCCCCCACTCCCCCTCCCCAACCCCTCACCCCACCCCCACCGACTGCGGGGGCCCATGATTGTTTTTGTCTCTTGCAGCTGGGTGGCGTTCGCCTTGCTCCGCCAGTTAAGGGGTTAACTGGAACGTCAAACTATTCATCGTTCGATTAACTCGTTCGACACATGCATAGTGCCTGCAAGACGCATATAATATTATAGCCTCATGAAAAGTCAACAAATGTCACATCTAGCCACAGCCCAAAAAAAATAACACATGAATACAATATGCAAGTAATTACAACAACAACAAAAATTAACATAGCATGGTAATAACATGACGACAAATTAACTCTTTCAGCCTAGACACACTACACCAGGAGATGGATCGACCATGACCATGGTAGTGCCAGATTAGCTTGGCGCCTGATATCCATCTCCTGCAGCTGGTACATAGTTGCTACGTGACGCCTAAAATATAACATTTTGGAAATGCAGCCTTGGGGTTAAATGGGTTAAACTACTAAGTAGTGGTAACCGACAGCAGTAGCCGTAAATGTAGGTTTTAGGGCCAGTTTAAACGCAGAGGCAGATTAATTTGCTGTGTCTCATTTCAAAGGTGAGGCTGTTCCTTAACACAGGAGCTTCATTGGTCACCAAAGCTACGTTGGCCAAAAGGTTATGTGCGCAAATGGAGGTGGGGTGGTGTTCGCATTTTCTCCACACTGAACACAACCCTTCATGTGAACCCAACAAAGCCGGTTGGTTTAAATCGTCGAATTGAAATAAAGCAGAGCCTGTTTTGAGCGACCACATCAATAATTATGAGAGATCATCTGTCATTAAAGACAATCATTGAGGTGGCTAAAGCCACCTCAATGATTGTCTTTAATGACAGGTGCCCTTCAAGACGCCTCTTGAGAGAGCACTTTTCTCTTACGACCAATTTCTTGCACGAAAAAAAGGTGGTTGTTCATAACAGGTTCCACAATTGACTCGAATCGATCTTATTTTAATCCCTTCACTGCCAAATGACGTACATTGTGTCTCATGTAATCTTCAATCATTCCACGCGTCGTCAAAGAAAAATGGATACAAATTGGTCTCATTAAGTGGTATAGATCATCATGACTCCCTGCAGTCGCGGAGGCATCATGAGGATCTATGTCTCTTGCACAGTTGAATCGCGTTCACCTTTTCTCGGCAGTCGGAAGGGGTAAAAACAAAGCTGTTCACCATGCACACGTGTAGGCCACAGGAATCGCTACCACCCCGTGGCGCAGCACTACCCGCCCGTCAGCTTCCACCGTACTGTTTACCACCTGCACATGTCGCAACACAGGCAGGCAACGCATGGCCGTGTGGCTGACAGCATCGCCACCGCGCCTCGGGTTGCGTTGCAGACACCCGCTCCACTCTCCACACGTCAGTACCGCGCGCACGATTCTGGCCGGGCAGCGGTTGCGCTGAACGTCCTCCTCGTAATGCCACGGGCAGATGGACATCACATTTATACCACCCTGCAGAGTGCAGATAACAATATTGTTAATAAGAACATTCACGTGTACATGCACATCTGCATTAACATGTAGTACAGAGGCTGTATACAGTTATACTGTCAAATGTTGTTGATGACTGAAACATACCAAAATGCCATGTATCGTTCGAGATTGCAGCCAACAACATTGTCAAGTTTAATCAGTTGTTTTTTTTTTGTGTGTGTTTTTTTTTTTTTTTTAAAACTAGATCGTACCGACTTCCGAGCGCATGATCAGGCGCCGATCTTGAATCGTCGGCCGGCTTATCATAAGCACGCACACAGTCCCGGTGAGTCATTTGAATCGTAGCCGTCAACGCAAAAGCATAACGCCGCCTGCACTGCGGCTACACCGCAGACGCTTTAACACATTCTGTCCCAGGACCGAAATCCCCAAATTTTGAAGTTGCCCTCTGAAGGAGTGTATTAATTCTAGAGACAGTATCGAGCATGATAGTTCAAGGGTGGTACCAGAATAGCTTGGCGCCTACGGGCGCCAAGCTATTCTGGCACCACCCTTGAACTATCATGCTCGATCCATGTCTTGCTGTGGTGTGTCGGGGCTGAATGAGTTAAGTTCGAAAAGGGAGTTTGCGCCGTTCTGGTTCAGCCTGGTTTTGTGAAGTACAGTTAAGTCAGTCCACAAAGCATGTGCGGACATTTAATAAGCTGAATGAAACAAACTTTCATTGAAAATACGTGTTCTATGTTTTGTACTATTTTCAACGCAGCATACTTTTTTCTCTTCTCCTAATCAGCTTTATATTTACTTTAACCCCTTGACTTTCACTGATGCTGACGATACCGGCGTTCGGCAGAAGAGACGCGTCTCTTCCACCGAATAGTATCACCAGTAGCAGTCAATGGTTCAAGGTGCTTCTCTTGCAAGGCCATTATGGTTCGGGGATGTAGATTCGGATCTGCAAAATCACAGACCAGCGCACAATAATTAACCCCTTGACTACTACTGACGATACCGTTCGGCGGAAAAGACGCGTAACTACGCGTCTTTTACGCCGAACGGTATCGTCAGCAGTAGTCAAGGAGTTAATTTACAACAATACGTTTGTTACTACCTGGGTAGCTCTGTGTTGACAAATGTTCATGTCCACTGTAGTGCTGCTGTCCGCGATGGTTAAATTGGAACATTCTAGACGTAACTGGTCGTTAAGGGTCGGGATCGCGGCTGAAGAACATAGGGGAGGACCCATCAGCGTGACGAGGAAAATGATGTAATGACGTAAGATGACGTCAACGCAGCTCTGAGTCATTGTTGTTTGTGTGACTGCCTGAAAATGACAATTAAAATACTGTATTAATAATAATACAATTTTTTAAAATATTATTTCGATTATCATTATCGCCACCGTTATTATAATTCTTTTAAAATTGTTCCTGTATTTGTGACTCAGAGTCTGCAAGTTACAATGTAAACAGCTGCAGTAATTTTAGTACATTTTTTTCAGTTTATTTCGTTTTGGCATAATTATGCATTACAATGACCATAAATAAAAATAGGCGAATGTATTTAGATAAATAATAACAATCACAAATAAATATTAATTTCAAGTATACTTTGTACATAAACAACATTTAATGACAAGCAGTAAGCATGTGGCCTCTCTCTTTGTCCTTTCTACTTAACGTGGCTCGATTTCCGTCTTAGTTGCTGTTGTGTTTTTTTTGTTTGTTTGTTTGTTTGTTTTTGCTGTTTGTTTGATTGTTTTTTTACTTTTTTCCTGTTGTTGTTGGGTTTTTTTTTTGTTTGTTTGTTTGTTTGTTGTTTGTTGTTGGTTTTTTTTGGGGGGTGTTTGTTTGTTGTTGTTGTTTTTCTTTCTATGTTTGTTTCTACCTTTGTTGTTGTTTGTTTGTTTGTTTGTTTGCTTGCTTGTTAATTTTTGTTTGTTTGCTTGCTTGTTTGTTTGTGGCTATTTTTTTTACTGATGCTACTTTATCAACAACAACAAAGAGAGAAGCGAATACAATGTATTGTATACTCAGTGGCTAAAGAAAAAGAATGTATCTGTAATCAATAAAAGACAATTTATGTTCATTAAAGAAAAGCCTAAAGAGGTCGATAAATTCAAGATCAAACACTGCATGAACATGAAATAAATAATAAATATCGACTGACTTCCGGGAGAGAGCTAATCTGTAATAATGTCGCAAATCTAATACACCACTACCTTTGAACTATCATGGTCAATCCATCTCCGGTCGTACAGTGTTAGGCTCAAGTTGAAAAAAAAATGCTTACCATGTTCAAAGAGACCGATGAGTGAGGTGAACACTGAGTGTCTTGCAGATGTAATGCGACCTAATCCGTTACTTGCGGCTCGACGTGATGCTTTTTTCCTTTCTTTTTAAGAGACGTCAAATCGTCCAGACATCCAAGGTTTGAAACACATCTTCGATATAAGCGCTAATATAGCCCCCAAAATATGGAAGAAGGAAAAAATTGTGTCAAATCCATAGGTGACTGCTGCGTCACAGAAAACGCGTCGTCCATTGGTTGTCCTCGCTGACCCATCGCACGTGAGATAAATGCAAATGGCGTATGATGATTGGGCCGTTGACGTTGAATAGGAGCAGCGGTGACTGGATGGTCCTAATATACAATCGGTTTTAATTGTTCTATGAAAGATGAACGAACAGGTGTGGTGTAAATTCAGGTGGCGCTGTGTCCGTGTTTCAGACTGAGAGTCTGGCCTACAGTCATGACACATAACATAAAACCCTGTGCGAGAAAGTCCCCTGATAGTGGCTCTGAGCATCAATATGGAGACTGAGAGCCTGTCAGAATACACAAACATTTAGGGGGTTTCCTACTCCTGTAGGTTGAGATTGCATGACCCTTTGCATGATCCCCCCCCCCCCCACCACCACCACCACCACCACCACCCCCCCACACACACACACCCACCCACGCCCCCCCCCCCCCCCCAAAAAAAAAAAAAAAAAAAAAAAAAGAAAAAGAAAAAAGAAAATAAATAATAATAATAATAATAAATTAATAAATAATATATGTGATTGTGTAACAGCCGGCACCTCGATGCCGGGGCACTTTTTAAAAATATGACCGGGAGTAGTATCGCCGCCCCTCCCCCCCCCCCCCCCACCCCACCCCACCTCCCACCGCCACCCCACCCAGAACCACTTAGGGGGAAAAGCGATTAAACTACTGACGACCCCCCCCCCCCCCCCAAAAAAAAAAAAAAAACAAAAAAAAAAAAAACCAATATTGCAACTAGAAATGCGTATTCAAACCCTTTGTTCAAAAGTCTTGCCTCTGGGGGACCAATACAAAAATTGACTCCCTCGCTTGGGACGGCGATAAGTTGCTGAAGTATGAAACACCGCACTGTCTCCAAGCTTCCAAGCTGAAACTTCCTACATCGTAACACACAGGTCGTCTCCTCGAATCGCTACCCGCTGTACGTCGGCAGCGATTTGAGGAGGACAACCAGTGTGACATCACACTGAGCTGGACATCATAATGTCATACTCATATCACTGTTTTTCACATCGAGGGCCTGCTACGAGAGATGATCGACCATATTAGCCTGGCGCCCGATCGACAATGATAGCTTCAAGGGCAGTGCCTGATTAGGTTGGCGCCTGTGGGCGCCAAGTTAATCAGGCACTACCCTTGAAGCTCTAATGGTCGACGATCTTCTGCGACATGCGCGCAGTTGTTAAGTAATAAATGATTACATAATATGTAGCGTTTGCCTTTTCAATGCTCAACATCAGCACATTGATGGAAATAATTTGGCTCTGAAATTGAAAAAGGGGGAGGCGGATGTTCACAGTGTTATCACCACAGTAACTTACGGTTCACGCGGCAAGAGAGTGTGTCTGTTCAGGGGCGGATCAGTTACCTCCGGAGAAAGGGGGGGGCCACCTTCTTGTTTGGGACCTTTATCCCGACACACTCATGTCTCCAGACCTTCCTTCTTGATGGCCCAAAATAAAAACGCGAGGGAGAAGGGGGAGGGGGGTGGGCGGAGAGGGGAGCCGCGGGGTGGGGTGGGGGTGGGGGGGGGGAGGGTAGGCAGGCGCGCCCAGCCTGACAAGCACTCTCTTGCACCTCCTCACCAACTGCTGAAATATCGAAAAGCGGGTTTGGGGAGGGAGAGGGTGGGATTTCCAGACTACAAAAATGGACTTTGATTTATAGCATTTTAACCCTTCGGCTGTCGGTAGAGGTCACTGTCGCGATGATTCATGCAGGCATCATCGCGACAAAAAGCGCTACCGACGGGTTAAAGAAGTTTTGGCCTGTGTATGTGTGTGTGTGTGTGGGGGGGTGCATCCGGAACCCTAGGACACCAGACCCCACCCCACCCCCCGAAAAAAAATTTAAAAAATAAAATTATATAAAATAAAATCTGCCCCTGCTGTTACAACGGAGTGCGGAAGAGTGTATTAAAGACAATTTATGATTTTATCATTACACGTATTACAGGTACGTAGCCGGTACATTTGCATACCGGTACGAAAATTCATACCGATATTTTAAAGGCATGCTTATGTCGTATCGGTATTTCTTTCGGTGTTCCAGGCTGGCAACCGCAAATATCACCGTGTCACACCGCTCAGCCCGACACACATCAACCTCTTTCACACACATGAGCCGCTAGCACAAATATGAGCCGCTAACACACACATGAGCTGCTAGCACAAATATGAGCCGCTAACACACACATGAGCCGCTAGCACAAATATGAGCCGCTAACACACACATGAGCCGCTAGCACACACATGAGCTGCTATCACACATATGAGCCGCTATCTCTCTCTCTCACACACACACACACACACACACACACACACACACACACACACACACACACACACACATACACACACATATACACACACTACCCTCCCTCCTCCTCCTCTCTCTCTCTCTCTCTCCTCCTCTCTCTCTCTCTCTCTCTCTCTCTCTCTCTCTCTCTCTCTCTTTGGTTGGCTGGTTGATTAGTTCGGGTTTAACGTCCACAGCACCGAGGTGATCATGGACGGCCCTGACGGGCGGGTTATGGGGGAACAGGGAAATCTATTGCCTATGGAGTACGACCTGAACACTGATCAACTCAGGCGCACTCCAAATGTGCCACTTTGATTTACCAGGACCTTTCAACGGACATGCTATTGAACAAATCCGTTTTTCCCCCCTTGATTGTGAGTCCAGCTACCGGGGCCGGGACGGGATTCGAACCCACGACCCGGCGATTCTCTCTCTCTCTAAACTACACGTTTCTAAAAATGAATCAATGGTTATTAGTGTGCTGCAAGAAAGCATTGATGAGAATTCACTTAGGTGTATACAAAACTCATGCTAATCAGCCCTCTCACAAATATATGTATGCTGTCAACTACGCGTCAAAAACATCAACTGCGTCTCAAAAAAAATCCACCCGCAGTAATAAACCCATCGAACATGCTCTGAATATCAGCAATTGGGTGTCATACTAGGTAATGGACGACCAGTGTAAATGGAAGCCTCGCGTAACCAGGGATACTATATAACTATGGAATCCCTGCTCGTAGCATTTGTATGATGAGTGTCACACTGGATCACTATCTCAGGGCAGTCTACTATGCCGCGCACAGGTGTGCATATAAAATCTGTTCCGCTGCTACTTTTCACCTGTAGATGCTTACCAAAAGCATAAGTGTCATGAACTAATCTGACCTGAGGTCAATCAAAAACTAAAAGGTTAGGTGTGCAGAGACATTACCATCATGTGATAGTTAAGATAATGCCGCCCTGAAACAAAGTGCTAACGAAAAGACTAATTCTCATGAACTAATCTGCCATGATGCCAATCAAGAACTAAAAGGTTAGATATGAAGAGACATTGCCGTTATGTGTTATCATAATGCAGCCCTGAAACAAGGTGTGAGCGCTGAAGATATATCGAATCATTCTATTATCAGTCTTAGATTATCAGCATGAACGAATAAGAAGTGTGCGGCTGAATAACTGTCTTAATAATATGCCAACAATTTAATTAACCCATTCAGCCCTGACACACTACAACAGGAGATGGATCGATCATGATAATTCAAGGGTAGTGTCAGATTAGCTTGGCGCCGACAGGCGCCAAGCTAATCTGGCACTGCCCTTGAATTATCATGGTCGATCTATCTCCTGCATCTCAGTGATGCATAGCCATTAGATGAGGCCTCCAAAAACTTGGGAAATACTGCCGTCGGGCTGAATGAGTTAAAAAAGCACATGGCACAAATAATAATATTCAGAATACAACAGTTCAGGCTATTTTGATCTGACGGTTTCATTTTATTATCACGAGCTATACGAAATTTGTAATATCCATTAAGATAAAACAGTTTTTTAGTGCTATACAAAATCATGTCTGGCGCTTTAGAGTGAAACACGCTTAGTCCGACAGGAGACAATTGTTGTTTTACTCCAACTTTACACCACAATAACATTAAAACGGATCGGCTCACAAACTTCCTATATACCTTATGGTACAGATCTGCACTTGTTAAAGGAAGGAAATACTATAAGTTATTGGTCGCAGGGTTTTGCTACACGGACCCTTGTAGGCCTGAGGGAGGTCACAGCATTGCACCCCGAAGACCGAAGGCCTGAAGGGTACAATGGCTCCTTTGACCTCCCGAGGGCCCACAAGGGTCCGTGCAGCAAGCCCCTGCAAACCAATAACGTATTTGTTTTCATTCCTCCGATGTTTTCGTAAAAGAAATCAAGAAGAATCTTCCGACCTGGATCACGCCAGACATTACTGACGACAAAGGAATATACATTTATACATAATAGAATTATGATGTAGCTTAAAATCTTTCATGACGTTGCCGTCTCCAGCAGTGTGCCTGTTGTTTCGAACAACTCTAAGTAACTTTGTACTTTAGAACGTTTTGGTGACCTTTTATAGAACAAAACGGGCATCCAAGACACGTCAGAAAGAGGGTTACAAAAACCGGATCGAGTCACGAACTTCATATATACCTTATGGAACAGACCCACACTAGTGAAAGGAAATGATATGATATGTGTAATATACATAAAGTTGAGAAAGCCTTTGCTACAGACAAAATCAAGCGTGATGCATCAGATTAAACACGGGAAGTCCGATATGAGGAAAACGTTGTTTTACTCCAACTTCACACCACATCAACATTAAAAACGGACCATCTCACAACCTTCCTATATACCTTATGGTATCGAGCCCGGCTAGCAGAAGGAAATACATACAGCAAATGTGTAATACATACGGAGAGACACAAGTTCTTGTTAAACAAAATAAAAGTCCAGCGAGTCAGAGCGCAACTGACACGCCGATGTGAGGAACAGTGCGTGATGATCGGATAATTAATATAAAATAGACCAATGAGATTTATACAACTTGGGCACACAGGATGAAAACTATATGCTATTATTTACCACTTTTATCGAAACCAACCTTCCGAGAATGTAAAACACTGTAGAAAAGCATCGCCTCACAAACGCGTGCTTAACAATCAGACTCAGCAGAACACAGCAGTAGCAGACAGCTTTGAATCTCGTGACGTATCGTGAAGTCACGCCGCGGCACACATTTTGCGTAGTGATTGCGCCTCGTTTCCTATCCCGTTATATAGAACCAAATCAGGTATGCTAAACTATTTTTTTAGATGTATTTTTTCTGTCTAAACAGAATATACACAACACTAATTGTTGTGCGCTATTTTTTTCACGTTTGGGAAAAATTGAAAAAAAAAAGAAAGAAGTCTCACTTTGAGAGTGGCTAACGGGACAGCTTGCAACTTCTATTAACCCCTTCACTGCCGAGAAAAAGTGAACACGATCCAACTGCAAGAGGCATAGATCCTCATGAGCCCCCGCGACTGCGGGGGCTCATGAAGATCTATGCCTCTTGCTGAGACCAATTTGTATCCATGTTTCTTGGACGGTGTTGGCTTTTGGTCGTTGAATCAATGAACCGCGGGTTCTGAAACATAAATATACGTGCAGTGTACGTACAATGACCGGGAAGGGGTTAAGAGCATGACAGCTGAATGGTGGTGCATGATTTGCCCAGCGCATGCCAATCAGTTGCCAACCTCAGACTGTAGTGGTTGATCTGCTCACCACGCCGGTAATGTACGCATCAGACGATTTGGAAACGAGATGCACACTTCAGAAAACAACGACTGAGTTACCTCAGGCCCTCGATCCCGGCGCTACTTTTTTTCTGCTTTAGTTTACTTGCTAATAATAGCCCAGAGTACAGATGCACGGCACCCGGACCGGTACAATGTCATACGGGTTGTTTCCGGTATACCGGTAATACCGTGCAACTCTAGTAGCCGGCCATTAGCCCTTTGCGTGCGAGTGTCGGTAGCGGTTCTTGAGTCGCGATGATTCCTACATAACAGGAATCATCGCGACTAAAACCGCTACCTGGGGCGAATCAGTTACCTCGATGGGGGGGGGGGGGGGGTCCAACGTTTTGTTTGGGACCTTCAACTCTATAAAAGCCTCCCAGACGCTAGACCTTGCTCGCTTCCAGAGGCCGAAAAAAATCGAAAAGTGGGGGAAAGGGGGGGGGGGAAGGGGGGGGGGGGGGGGGGTAGAGAGAGAGAAGGCGCGTGCGTGTTAGGACACTTACCATGCGCCAAAACACTTACCATGCGCCAAAATATCAAACAACAGGGACTTTTTATAGCATTTAAAAAAATGTTGGGTCGGGCCGGCTGCAAACACACACACACACACCCAGATCCGCCCCTGTCTACCTACACGCAAAAGGTTAAACAATAGCTATAGACATGTAGCCATAAGGTCCGGGGAGGGGCAGGTAGTACAGGTCTGCCCGCACATCCAATAATGTACGAGAGTGGGTGGAGGGCTCACCGACTGTTGCTGGGTTACGCATCATTTCACAACCATTCTCTATTCAACCTGAACGCACCATGTACCCCACCCATTGATTAAACCTTGCTATCTGAAAATGGCATGGATCCTCAAAAACCCTCGACCTGCGGGGGCTCATGAACTATATGTCTTGCTATGTTTATGTTAGGGCGATCGAGCGTTGCTTGCATGGATGTCACTGGTCGCAAATTTCGTTTCTGAAATCTATGTCAACATCAAAGAGCCCAAACCGTCCAAGGAACTTCCTTGGACGGTTTGGGCTCTTTGGTGTTGACACAGATTCACCGTGAACATGTTGAACATGAACACAAAGCGGTGGCAGCAAGAGGCATGCGCATAGATCCTCATGAGCCCCCGCAACTGCGGGGGCTCATGAGGATCTATGCCTCTTGCAACTGGCTTGTTTAGTTTATCTCGACAGGACAAAATCATCAACTATCGTGTTATAATTACTAACAGTGCAGCCAGTACAGGATGCATAGCAAAAGTTGTAATGAAACTTCCGCGATTAGCAAGGTGGAAAACAAGTGCATACACATTCTTTCTGCATATTCTGGCGCCAATGGTGAAGACTACTCTGTGAAGGCAGAAGACAGCCATTTGTGCGCTGAAGGAGACACACTACAAGAGACGACTCGACCACGACAGTTTGAGGGTGGTTCTTAGCTATTCTGGTAAAAACTATTATAATCGTCCATTTGTTTATTTTCCTTTGAATTTTTCTTAAATATTATTTTTCAAAGAAAGAACCAACTTACATGTTTCTTAACTTAGTGTGTGTTTGTTGCTGCTGTTTGTTGTTTGTTTGTTTTTACCCATTTCATCCTGATACACTCATTGCTTGAAATATATTAGACCATCATAGTTCAAAGGTGGCGCCAGAAAAGCTTGGCGCCAAGCTATTTTAGCACCACCCTTCAACTAAAATGCTTGATTTATCTCCTAATCTGTAAGCCTTCATAGAACAATAAGCATTTTTTTTTTAATCAACCTCAGGATGTAACGGGTTAAAGCAATTCTTCCCCTTTCTGTGACTCTCCAAAAGGAAGAAGGGGTAACCGCACTTTCTTGCCGGTCTTTTGCCAACTCTGACAGTGGTTTTCTAGCAAATATTTCCATTGTGCCTTCATTCAAGCTATAGTTACATAATTGTGATACCTTTCTGTGATCATTTGCAAAAGCAACTACCACATCATTCAATCACTGATTAACCCTTATCATTCGGAATACACCAGTGTCTGAAATAACTTTGACAAAAATAGGTCAAGGGTAGTGCCAGAATAGCTTGGCGCATCAATGCGCCAAGCTATTCTGGCACCACCCTTGAACTAAAGCCATTGGTCTATATCCTTATCTGTAAGTACTATAATGTAGCTTGCATATGCCAGTGTACAAATTTGAAGCTTTTAGCCCCAGTATATGGGTTAACCCTTTACATCCTGATTTTTATCAGATTAGTGAGTTGTCCTATGAAGGCTACATTTCAGTTCCAATGATAGACTGACCATAATAGTTATAGGGTGGTGCTGGCAAGACAGCTTTGCGCCACTGGGCGCCAAGCTGTTCTGGCACCACCCTTGAACTTACTTACTTACTTACGCCTGTCACCCCTACCCGGGTATAGGCCGTCGACGAGAGACCTCCAGCAACTCCTGTCCTGTGCTTCTCCTTCGATTCTACTCCAGGTGGTTCCCAGTCTCTTGATGTCTGCTTGGAGGTCTCGACGCCAGGAGTTTCTCGGCCTACCTCTTTTCCTCTTTCCCTGGGGGTTCCATGACAATGCCTGCCTAGTGATACTGGAAGCTGGCTTTCTCAGACTGTGACCGATCCATCCCCATCTTCTTCGCCCAATTTCATTCTCTGCTGTTATCTGCTCTGTTCTCTCCCAGAGTCTGACGTTGCTGATCTTCTCTGGCCAGTGGATTTTCAAAATTCTTCTAAAGCAACTGTTCATGAAGGTCTGTACTCTGTTGACTGTGGTTTTTGTCAATCTCCAAGTCTCTGCTCCATATAGGAGAACTGCTTTTACATTGGAGTTGAAAATCCGGACTTTGGTGTGTTGTGACAGCTCTTTGGAACTCCACACTTTTTTCAACTGGAGAAAGGCTGCTCTGGCTTTACCGATTCGTGCTCTGACATCTGCATCAGTGCCGCCTTTTTTGTCTATGATGCTCCCAAGATAGGTGAAGGACTCCACTTCCTCCAACGGGGTGCCAGCAAGCAAGACTGGTTCTTCCCTGGTTGCGTTCAGCCTCATTGTCTTTGTTTTCTGTTTGTGAATGGCGAGGCCCACTTGGGACGAGATGTCAGCAAGCCTCGTGGTCTTGTCCTGCATTTGTTGATGAGTGTGGGACAGTAATGCCAAGTCGTGTCTGCAAAATCGAGGTCGTCAAGCTGTGTCCACAGTGTCCACTGTATTCCACTTCGTCTGTGCTCTGTGGTCATCTTCATGACCCAGTCTATGGCCAGTAGGAAGAGGAACGGAGACAGCAGACACCCCTGCCTGACACCAGTTCTGACCTGGAGCTCCCTGGTGAACTGCCCTTCGTGGATCACGCGACATGTCATGCCATCATAGCTGCTCTTGATCAGGCGGACGAGCTTTGTGGGTACACCGTAGTGTCGTAGGAGTTTCCACAGAGTCTCTCGGTCCACGCTGTCAAATGCTTTCTCATAATCCACAAAGTTGACGTACAGCGGGGAGCTCCACTCCAGAGACTGTTCCACGATGATGCGGAGAGTGGCGATCTGGTCTGTACATGATCGGTTCTTCCTGAATCCTGCTTGCTGGTCTCTCAGCTGGGGGTCAACGGAGCTCTTCATTCTCTCTAGGATGATCCTGTTGAAGACCTTTCCTAGTACTGACAGCAAGGTGATTCCTCTGTAGTTGGAACACTTGCTGAGGTCGCCTTTCTTGGGAAGCTTGATTAGGTACCCTTCCTTCCAGTCAGCCGGCATCACCTCCTCTTCCCAGATCTTTCCAAACAGTGGGTACAGCATCTCCACTGTTGTCTCTAGGTCTGCTTTCAGAGACTCCGCTGGGATGCCATCTGGCCCTGCTGCTTTGCCATTCTTCAAAAATGCCACTGCTCTTCTGATCTCTTCCCGGCTGGGTCTGTCACAGCTGATGGGTAGGTCGGTCTCTGCCGGCTGGATGTCTGGTGGGTCGGGTGGGCTAGGTCTGTTCAGTAACTCTTCAAAATACTCAGCCCATCTGTCGAGTTGGTCTGCTCTGTCTGCAATAGGCTTGCCTTCTTTGTCTTTTACTGGTCTTTCTGTATGGCCATACTTGCCCGACAATCTTCTGGTAATGTCGTAGAGCTGTTTCATGTTGCCGCTGCCTGCTGCCTTTTCTGCCAGGCTGTCTGTGTAGGCCCTCTTGTCTGCCCTGATACTCCTCTTCACCTCGCGGCTGGCTTCCGAGTATTTCTCCTGTGCCCTTGCTTTGGCTGCTCTCGTGCGACTGTTGTTGACAACTGCTTTCTTCTGCTTCCTCACTTCTATCTTCTTCAAGGTCTGTGCCGACAGCCAGTCCTTGTGATGGTGTTTCCTGAACGCAGCTAACACCCTTAGTGGCACTGCAGACCCTGATGCCCAGATTGTCTTCCTTACTGATGCCATGTCTGTCCTTGAGGCAGCAACACCAAGCAAACTGCCACGTCTACAAGAGGCACTGCAAAACATCAAGTGCACCAGACTGGTGCTGCAGTGGATCCCTTCACACTGTGGCATTTACGGCAATGAAGAAGCTGACAGAATGGCAAAAGTGGGCGCAGAGAAAGAACAAGATGAAAATGGAGTCAGCTTCACAGAGATGAAGACCATCATTAAGTCTGTGTACAGACCACCACAACGGCCCCTAGACAGTTACCATCAGCTGTCCAGACAAGAGCAGGTGACCATCTTTCGTCTGAGGACCGGGCACAACCGACTCAATTTCCACCTGCACAGACGCTTCCACCTCGTGCCATCTCCCCTGTGCCCTTGTGGAGAAGCAGAGCAGACCGCAGAGCACATCCTCCTGGACTGTGGGAACCACCAGCCGCTGAGGGAGGAGATATGGCCGAAGCCCGCCACTCTACAAGAGAAACTGTACGGGCCTGTGGAGGCGCTACAGAAGACCACAGATTTCATTTTGAGAGCCAAACTCCAAGTGTGACGGCGTTCGAGAAGAAGAAGAAGAAGTGTTTCCTGAACCCTACAGTGTCTTTGCAGGTTGAGTTCAGCGCCTCTCTAACTGCCTTCCACTGCTGCTCTGTGGTGACTGCCTCTTCATTTACTAGCTCCTGTAGCGCTTGAAACCGGTTGAACAGCACCAGTTTGAACTCTTCTCTAACTCCAGTTTCTCTCAGGAGGATTGATTGATTGTACATTGCCTAACGTCCCGACAGCAACAAGGCTTTCTCAGGACGTGCCTGCACTGCTTGTGAAAAAGAAAAACTAAACAGAACATTAAATGTATGTCGCCAGCCGGTCAAATACGTTAAATAAACCTAACACATGGGGCCTAAATAAAGCTATGACCATTTAGCAACACACATCCAATATCAAGAGCTACAGGCAGTGCAGACAGTAGGGAGAGTTTTAAAAAGGCAAATACAGGTGAATGGACAAAGGGTAGACACAAACACATGCCCCAGAATAGAGAGAAAAACTCACCCTGTGGGGCTGACCAGGGTGACCCTGGGAACTAAAAAGTACCTAACCCCACCCAAGTCCCCCAGGGCAGACCCGGGTGGGGGCCTCTCAGGAGGCCTGCATTATAGCGCTGTCTTCTTGTTGTCTCTGTGCGGCTTTTCTTTAGCTTGAGCTTCATTCTTAAGGTAAGCAGATGGTGGTCTGAGGCGACATCTGCTCCCCTCCTCACTGGAACATCTTGAAGGGATCTTCTAAATTTCTTGCTAATGCAGATATGGTCTATTTGGTTCTCTGTTGTATGGTCAGGTGAGACCCAAGTTGCTTTGTGTATTCTTCTGTGTGGGAAGATGCTGCCTCCAATGACAAGTCGGTTTAGAGCACAAAAGTCTACAAACCTCTCCCCGTTCTCACTCATCTCCGAGCCTAGTCCCTGTCTCCCCATCACCTCTTCGTATCCGGTGTTGTCCTCCCCTATTTTGGCATTAAAATCGCCCATGACGATGGTGATGTCTCGCTCCGCACATTTGTCCACGGCACTCTGGAGTCGGTCGTAGAACTCTTGTTTCTCTTCCTCGTCACTGTCATTAGTGGGCGCATAACACTGGATGACGTTCAGCTTGAGCTTTTTCTTGGTTCTAAAGGCTGCTGTGATAATTCTTGGCCCAAGAGGTTCGCAGCCAATCAGCGCTCTCTGTGCCACTGGTGACAGCATGAATGCTACTCCTTCTGTATGGGGGGCATTCTCCTCTTCGTGACCTGAATACAGAATCATCTCCCCACTTAACAGCCTTTTCTGGCCAGACTGCGTCCATCTGGCTTCACTGATACCTAGCAGGGAAAGGTTGTACTTTTGCATTTCCGCTGCTATCTGGGCGGCCTTGCCGCTCTGGCACATGGTCTTGACGTTCCATGTGCCCATGGTTGTGTCCCTGGATAGAGAGAGGCGGCTCGGTCCTGTGGCTTCCGAAGACTTCCGGCTTTCACCACAGGACGTCATAAGTCTTCTGGTAGAAGAACCTTCCTCCTCCAGGAAAGGAATTACTGTTAGTCTTTTCGTCGGCGTTTTTGTAGCTATTTCCTTTTTTGCAGGGTGGGGAAGCTACCCCCATGCCCAACCCCCTTACTAGGAGGACCAGGAGTTTTCTGTCGGGGTCACCTTCCCTTAGACCATGTTGGTTCACGGCACCTTATTTCATTCGGTGCACCCCTCTCACGAGGGACCCCCTATCCACCACCCAGGGGACGTGCCTCAACGCCATATGGTCCCAGCGCGAGGACCCTTGAACTATCATGGTCAAATTTATCTCATATTAGAGTGTATCAGGATGTAAAGGGTTAACATAACTGGTATTGTTGCACATGTATTTGAAAACAACTGCTGAAGGATATCGCAGAGCAAAAGAATCTATATGTCAATCAAACAAAACAATCAACAAATTTCACAGAAAAAAAAACTTCCATAAAGTTTATTAACAGATCGAAAGTGTTCTACTTTATCTTAAAATACACCATATCACATCATACATAGTTCTAATTGTATACTGAGAGAACACAGTAACCATAGGTATTTGTATATTGACACAACAATTACCAGTAGACATGTGTACACAGATTGCCCTGAAACTAAAACAGTAATTCATAAAGAAATAACGATATACGTGTACAGAAGTACATGTAAAACAACAATTTGTCAGTTAAGATGTCACTTTAAGTACAAACTTGAAGACTATAGGTGCACAAATAAATTTTGGCAGAGACAGGTAGATGTCATTTAAAAGAATGATTCTGAAAGTAGAGACAGCATATGTGAACACACAAATCGTGTAAACGTTTCCAACATCAACATAATACACAATTATTCCATCATTATCAGCTAGAGGTAAGCAGTTCTTATCACAATATGATCAAAGAAAAGTTGTGTTTGTCAAGAAAAAAGTCTACTACTGTCAAAATGTATTCAGCCCCGACTGTACTGCAGGAGACGGATCGACCATGATAGTTCAAGGGTGGTGCCAGAATAGCTTGGCGCCTTAAGGCGCCAAGCTATTCTGGCACCACCCTTGAACTATCATGGTATTCAGGCACCAAGCTATTTTGGCACCATACTTGAACTATCATGGTCATCATTACTGAGGACATCACCCCAAGTTGTGAACCTCAACCTTGGTGCCAAATGTGGTAACAGCTGCCACAGTTAGCCATGGTATGTGTAATACACATTGGCTAACTCCATCTATATGTTCTGCTTTACGCTGATTGGAACTTGGTAGGTGACCAGTGTCAGAATGACAACGCAAAATGTGCTGCAGTAAAGGGGTTAATCAGACAATATAATAAACTGAAGACATGTGATATTCTTTTGTCAAGTACAGAACATAGCGCACACACACGATTGTAGGCAGGAAAGACGTGAATAAACCTGAGTATGCATGTCACTGAATTAAGTAACTATTTGACACACTACAAAACATAATGCACATCTGACGATTTTTCCTGTGACAATAACTTACCTGTGTAGGAGGCTAAAATAATTCTGATTCAAGATCGACCCAGGTCGATCTGTCGTGAGAATTAGAGTGTTACACCGTTAAAAAGAGTTACTGTTAAGTGTTACATGGCACATAAAATGTAATTGTCATTTTGAGGCACTATAACTACTACTAATAATATTAAAGGGTTTTCATCTAGCGCTAAATCCCCACGGCCAGGCTCAAAGCGCTTTACAAAGCATGTGATGTCGATGCAGCGTACGCCCTCCTCCCACCCACCGAACCACCTGCCTGAGCATTGTCGCTTGTCACACAATGTTGCCACGCCAAAGTGACCCAGATTAATCTATATAGTGGGGCTCGCTCTGGCATTTCATGCATGAAAGTGATATGTCATTTCCCCATGGACACCGCCGTGAGATGGCCTTAGTTGCCTGCTCGGCGTTAAACCCAAATAACTAACTATCCCCGTGGACATGAGCACTCCTAAATATATTACACTGATCAATTCATAACAACCTGATGGGTACATTATCAATTTCTGTAGACATCCACTGATGTTTACATCAAATTCTTAGGACAGATCGACCATGATCATTCAAGGGTGGGGTCAGAATAGCTTGTTCACGTCATGGCATCATTAGTCCCAAGACGCCGTGTTCATAGTGACGACTCAATGTTATACGTCACTCATCGCAGTACTAACAATTGACGTATCAGAGTATCAACTTTGCAATTTTCTTGTTGATTTTCACGCCTAGAGCTTACAGGTCACAATTTGACCAAATCCTACCCCCGGGCCGGGAAAAATAGCAGGCTTATGCAAACACGGTCTATGAAAAATCATGCGGGTATTAATGAGAAGATCACTTTTTTCGTAAAAGAAAATTTTAATTTATTTTAGCTGTTACAAATGACTCCGAAAAAAGTGGTGCAGAAAATTGTCTGATTTTCACACCTAGGGCACACAGGTCACAATTCACCTAATCATACCTGACGGCCGAGACAAACTGAAGGCTTATGCAAATCATGCGATTATTAATGAGAAGATTGTTTTTTTTTTTTTCGTAAAGAAGATTCAATTGTTTTAAGATTAACACATATAATTCGTGAAATTAATCCCAAAAAGGTGAAAATATATTTTGTCAACAAGAAAGGCAAAGCCCTTATGGCTCACGTGTATCGACCGGTCCACACGTCTGACAGTAATGGATGTCTTCTGCACTAACAAAATCCATGTTTTCTCAAAAATTAATCAATTTTCACACATCTGTGAAACCCCTGTGACCCTTGACCTTTGCGATGAGTCAACTAAATTAGGATACATAGGAATGTCTTATCATCAGCTACCTTTGTCCCAAATTTGACTGATAAGTTTGCAAAAATGATGATAATAACTACAATTATTGGCATTGTATACCCATTTGTTGACCTATTGTGACCCTTGACCTTTTCTGAGGTGTCATCCAAATTAGTATGCATAGATAGGTCTTACCATCGGGCATTTCTGTAGCAAGTTTGGGTTTGTCAAAATATGGCTATTTTTTACCTATTTCCTGAGCTCTTTTGACCTTTGACCTTTCTAAGGGGTCATCCAAATTAGTATGCATAGATAGGTCTTACCATCAGATATCTCTGTAGCAAGTTTGGGTTTGAAGTAGTGAATAGTACTTGAGAAAAAACATCTTTTGTCAAAATATGGTGATTTTGGACCTATTTCTTGAGCTCTCGTGACCCTTGACCTTTCCGAGGGTTCAACCAAATTAGTATACATAGAAAGGTCTTACCATCAGGTATCTTTGTACCAAGTTTTGGTTTGAAGTTGTGAGTAGTATTTGAGGAAAAAACTTTTTTATATAAATATGACGATTTTAAACCTATTTCTTGAGCTCTTGTGACCCTTGACCTTTCCGAGAGATCAACCAAATTAGGGTGTGTCTAAAGGTCTTACCATCAGGTATCTTTGTACCAAGTTTGTGTTTGAAGTTGTGAATAGTATTTCAGAAAAATTAAATTAAGTCCAGAACTAGCTATTTTTGATATATTTCCCGATCACCTGTGACCTTGACATATGTGAGAGGTCACTGAAGTTGGAGTACACAAAGTATCCTTGGACCATGTTTGAAGACCGTAGCTTGAAATGTCTCTGAGAAAGTGCTAACGTTAAAGTTTGCCTCGGACGACGGCGGACGAACGACCACTGGCCCAGAACACAGACTAACTTTTGCTTCGCAGGTGAGCCAAAATATGTTTAATTGTCACTCAAAAAGTTCTAGAGGTACAATGCTGGTTGACGAACTCATTAAATATCTCCCTTGTATC
This sequence comes from Semisulcospira habei, assembly GCA_036245525.1. Taxonomy (NCBI): domain Eukaryota; kingdom Metazoa; phylum Mollusca; class Gastropoda; family Semisulcospiridae; genus Semisulcospira; species Semisulcospira habei. The sequence goes on along the minus strand of BTPG01000007.1, from coordinate 123,044,819 downwards.
AAGCTATATGCAAAATATCTAGTAAAAATAAGAAAAATTACGGACTCCAGTGCGAATTAACCGTTTTTTTGGTGAAACGGCCATTTTCTCGTCAATGAGCATCTAAATCAAAACATCAAAAAAAAAAGGGCTCGAGATAATTCTTTTCAGGACAATATCCTAAATTTTAAAACATGTCCATAAACAAACGCTGGCTCCAGTCGCTGTCACACACACACACACACACACACGCGCGCGAGCGAGCGCGGCACTGGCGCCAAAAAGAAATTCTCTAACAAGGTTTGCGTCGCTAGACGTGACGTCATTTTTATCTTGTTACTTTTTTACCAGAATTTCTGCCCCACGCGCCAGAAACGTCATGTGCAGGCTCCAAAATGCGCTCCGACTAGCCCCGTTTCAAAGTCTACCGTATTTTTTTAAATACGGTAGACAAAAACTACCTGTTCCAGCCCAAACTTGCATTGGTCTCTGAATTTGGACCCGACGACTTTCCGCCATAAGTTCGAAAATTACAAACCGTCATGACACAAATACCCATACAAACATGGTAGCACATCTGATGTAATATAATATACCAAACTTTTTGCGCATTGAGTTATATTATAAACTACTATGAGAAATGCGCTTTATAAATACTATGTATTATTATTATTATACCACATTTTATTGCAAGATCGCGTACAGAAAACTCCCTAGTAATTGTCCGTCACTGGGGCCCAGCAAAATAGGTTACATAAAATAGATTAGGCATAAAAAAAATTATGCTGGTAGAAATAGCACACATTAACCACAGGACTGGGTAGAGAAATGGGTTTTCGCCATGCGACTCAATTAAGCCCTTCCCTGCCACTCTACGAACATTTTTGTTTACATAAAATAGATTAGGCATATGCAGGTAGAAATAGTACACATTAACCACAGGACTGGGTAGAGAAATGGGGTTTCACCATGTGACTCAATTAAGCCCTTCCCTGCCACTGTACGAACATTTTTGTTTCTGAAATCTTTGTTCATTCAGCGGCCAAAAGTCAAAACTGTCCCAAAAAAACGTGCATACAAATTGGTCTCAGCAAGAGGCGTAGATCCTCATGAGCCCCCGCAGTCTCTTGCAGTTTTCTCAGCAGTGAAAGGGTTGAGGGGTTAACTCATTCGCGGCCAACCTCATTCAGATGCGCGGCGTAAGCCGCACATCCGGATGCGGCTGGCTGCAAATGAGTTAATGTACAGAACTCATTTCTTCTAGCCCCTCTGAAACAAGACACTAGTGATGTTTCACAGTGACTGGGAGAAATAGGGGAATGGGGGAGGGGTGGGGGGGTGGGGGGGGGGGGCACTGACTGTGGGACAAACAAGCAAGCATATAACGTTTCCCTGTGGGGTAGCCAGCTGACGGGGGAGAGTAATGCTGCATGCCCTTTCTCTGTCATGGGCTGGCAATTTGGTAAGAAAGTAATAGTAAAGAAGTACCCAATGAAGAAAGAAAACACGCTTAGAAAAGACAATTACAACACAATAAAATAAATTGGGTTGTCACTGTCTTTTCTAAGCATGTGTCTTTCTCTGTTGGGTACCTCTTTGCCTTTTACACGCTTGGCAGTCACCTTTTTGGTCTCCGTTTTGGCAATTTGGTGCCATGGGGAAGGGGAAAAGGGGTCTCAATGTTTGTTAACTCATTCAAAACACGCTGCATCCCGATATGCAGATGCCGCACATCTGGAATGTGTTAACCCATTCAGCCCTGACGCACTACAGCAGTAGATGGGTCAACCATAATTCAAGGGCAGTGCCAGATTAGCTTGGCGCCTGTTGGCGCCAAGCTAATCTGGCACTATCCTTGAATTATCATGGTCGATCCATCTCCTGCAACTGGTGCATAGCTATTAGATGATGCCTCCAAAATGTGGGAAATACGGCCGTTAGGCTGAATGAGTTAATGTGTTTGTCCAGCGGTCTGTCATTCCACCTGGGCACTGGTAAAACAGGGACTTGTCATGAGGCCATATATAGCACCTGTATGGGAGCAATTGTTTACAGATAACCGGTACCATGTTCAGTCTCCATTATGTAACGGACCAAATAAACCAAACTCAAGAAAACTCAAAAACACATGGCAACCCTTTGGCTGTTGGTAGCAAGTTTTTGTTGTGATGATTCCCTCAGGAATCATCATGAATAAAACTGATACCAACAGCCAAAGAGCTAACACAAAATACAATATACTTTACTTGTAGATTTTCATGAACAAAATTTAAATAAAAGGATTTCATAATCTTTGAAAAGGAAGTTAAAATTAACATTTCCAAAAAAATGGCAAAGGAAAAGGAAATGACTTTATTTACAGGACAAAAACACTGGCCTTCGATAAACCAGAGAAAGCTAACAAAATCCCGACAGATGTAACAGCCAATTAAGTAAAATGCAAGAAGAAAAGAAAACAACAAGAAACACTCTGCTGAAAGTAAAAGACAAAATAATTCAACACAATTGTTTAGCCTTTGTCTCTCAACATTGTTTTTATTTTCATCTTGTTTTCTTTTTGAAACAGAAGATAAAAAACAAATTGTATGACTGACTGATACAAATTTAAACATGGACTGATTAACAACAGTTACATTTTTCATCTGACTTTTATGCCATGTGTTAAAATGTATTTTTCTTTAAAATAAATTTTTTCGAAAAATACTTACCGATGGTATTACTGAGAGGAAGATATACTTAACTGACAATTTCAGTCTCCAAAAATTGTTGTGTGTTGCCACACAACCAGGGACGTACCTCTAGCAAGCAGTTACCCAATCCCCCCCGAGTGTCCTCCTTATTCTCGGAATGACTTCCTGTCCAAATCTCGCGAGAGGCCGTTATTTCCAGTTCTATCTGAGCTGACATGCGGCAAGCGGGGAAGGTGGGAGGGAAGTTTGAGTAATACCATCGGTAAGTATTTTTCGAAAAAATTTATTTTAAAGAAAAATACATTTATTTCTTCAAAATCGTTACCGATGGTATTACTGAGAGGAAGAATTAAAAAGAGGGGGAGGGTGCCGCTTCTATGGTCAAAACCCCCAGGTAACTGCTTAGCTAGACCCCTGGCCGGGGCACACTCCCGACAATTTCAGTCAAGTGTTACCTACGGCGCCGCCAGCGCCGGGAGGGAGTGTTGAGCCACGGCAACGTCAACCACCAGAGCCAGGTGGTGCCGCTGGCTGGAGAGGTCACGCAAGTAAAAACGGGCGAAAGTAGATTCAGCCCACAGCCGCCACAATGTCCTGCATGGAGCAGTAACGGTCGAAATCGACACCCACGGAGACAGCCCGTCTCTCGTGTGCCCGAATCCGCAGCCTCGTCGCTCCCGTAGGCGAGAGGTAATTGTAAGCAGAACGGATAACTCCACGCAGCCAAGCGGAGATCGTTTGGGCGGATATATCGTGCCGGTTCGGAACCAAAGGCAAGAAAAGGCGGGAAATACCCCGCCGTAAGGGCTTTGACCGGCGGAGATAGATTTTGTAACACCCGAACCGGATCCTGCTGTCTGTTGAACTGAGCCGTAAGCCCGGAGCTGTAGGCAAGACGGAAGTACGGAGAGAGCGTGGAGCTCACTCACGCGAAAAGTTGTGGCTATGGCCCGCAGGAAGCAGGTCCTCCTCGTCAAGTCCGAGAACCGGGCCAAGTGCAGCGGTTCAAAAAACGAGCAGAGTTGAGCCATGTTAACACCCACGCAAGGTCCCAACATGGGAGTAGTGATCGGGTCACTGGTCGCCGGAGATCAAAATGAGCCATGAGGTCAGCGAGGTCCCTGCAAGATCCCGGATCGGGTCGACCCAAATGGCGGTAAGTGTCAGCCACCATAGAAAGATAACCTCGAATGGTGATGGGTGCCAAGCCCTGATCCTCGAAGAGCCACAAGAAGAACTCCGCGAGTTGGGGCATAGTCAGAGTTGTGGGGGGGAGGCGTCGCGGCCCACACCACGACAGAAAAAAAACCCGCCATTTACCCTCATAGACTTTCCTGGTGGAAGGCCGTCGAACTGAAGCGATAGCCGCCACCGCTGCATCCGAGAAACCTCGAGCGGTGAAGGCGCGCCGCACAATCGCCAAGCGTGTAAGAGGAGGTTCTCCGGGCAAGGTTGAAAAAGATCCTGCCGGGGTTGTGTCAGCAATGTGGTAAGCGTTGGAAGCCACAGCGGGGGTCCATGGCGAGACTCAGGAGATCTGTGGTCCAGTTCTTGTTCCACGAGAACGTTGCCACCAGAAACAAGACTGCATGGCAGCCTCTGAGCTTGAGAAGAATCCTGGGTACCAGGACCGACGGAGGGTACGCATAGGCCAAGAGACCCTCCCAGGGGATAGAGAGAGCATCCACCGCCCATGCAAGAGAATCTGGAACAGGGGAGACGAAGAGGGGAAGTTGTGCGTTCCACCTCGTCGCAAACAGGTCGGTCATGGGTGTCTCCCAGTGCCGGCAAATCATCCGAAAAAGGTCGGGGCGAAGAGCCCACTCGGTATGGAGACACTGGCCATGAAGAGATAAGGAATCTGCCAGCACATTCGGCCGTCCCGGGATGTGATGCGCCTGTAGCGAAATGCCCCGAACCCGACACCACACCAGAATATGGAACAGAAGAATGCAAAGGGAGGGGGAGCATGTCCCGCCCTGCTTCTGAATATAGGAGACAACCGTCGTGTTGTCGGAGAGAACCAAAACTGCCTGGTTGGTCACGTGTGGTTCCCAAGAGATCAGGGCGAGCCGCACTGCTTTCAGCTCCAACCAATTGATGTGTCTGCCCACCAAAACCGGTGACCAAACATCCACTGTCGTGTTGAAGTCCTGGAGCAGGTGAGTACCTCAACCGGAAAGACTGGCATCCGTGCAGATCGACAGGGAAGGAAGCGGGGACGCGAGGGGAACCCCCGACGCCAACCACGCGGAATCCGTCCACCGAAGGAGATGCGGCCGAACTAAGTGCGACACCGGAACGCAAACCTCCAAATCTCCCGAAGACAGACGCCAAAGAAGGAGGAGATGAAGTGGAATTGGACGCGAGTAGAGCCGGCCAAGGGGAAATCACCGCATCCATAATCCTGGTAAAAACCCAGGGACTGAGAGTGAGGCCGAAGGGCATCGCCCGGAATGATACACCACTCCGTGGAAGGCAAAGCGAAGGTATCGGTGAGCCGAAGGGTGTATAGGAACATGAAGGTATGTATCGGCAAGATCCAGACCGACAGCCAAATCCATCGGTTGGACGGCGGCCCGCAGGGCGCGGGTCATTCTATACGAAAGGACGGAGTAGGCAAAAAAAAAAATTTTTTTTTTTTTTTTTTTTTTTTTTTTTTTTGAGAGCGGAAAGGTCTATCACCGGACGCCAACCTCCGTCCGACGTGGGGACGATGAAGAGACGACTGTAGAAAGCCAGAGAATCTTGTCGCCGGACGAATTCCGTGGCGGACTTGAGAAGCAAGGAAGCCAATGCGTCCTGTAAAGCCGTCATCTTGACGGGATCGTTCGGAACCCGAGTCCAAAGCGGGGAGCGGCGAAGAGGAGGAGGGCGAAGAAGCGAGAGGTGAAGACGCTCCGAAATGGTAGAAAGGAGCCGTGGGTCGTCGGGAACAGTGAGAAGAAAGATGGTGAGCCATGGGCCAGATGTCCGTATGCGTATCCTTCACGGCTTGCCAAGTGGAGCCAAACAGCAAAGTACCGCCGATGGGCGCCTGGCGGAACTGAGCCTTGACTGTCGAAGAAAACCCAGAACAACCAGCAAGAACTGCATCCCGTCTAAGTAAATCACAATTGATGGCGGCAGCTATCGCATTTGCAGAAGCATGTTACGCAGCCCGATTAGCCACCACCGAAAGAGAATGTATCTCTCGCAGCGGCGCAGTAGAGTGAGGATCCCAATGGTCTTCAAGAGCGCGTACCATCGCCTGGGTAGCGAGATCGCGGAAGCGGGAGCAGACCAGCGTGTTGCGGATCATGACAGCAGTTTTATCAAAACCGCGAGGGACCCGGGCAAAGGCAAAGCGGCGTTCACCCACCTGTAAATCCGCCGTATCATCAAGCTAAGGCAAAGGGCACGCAAAAGCCTGAGAGTGACCTGCGTACCAACGTTGGCGGAAGCGAATGTCTACGCCTTCAGGTCACTTAGTATAGGAAAAGAAGAGAGGCTCTTTGAAAGTGCCAATAGGCAATTGCGCCGAGAACGCCTCCGCCAGATCTCGAAAGCCAGATGGTGGCGGAAGAGATCTGAAATGCTTAGGGTGAAGGGAAACATCCACCGAAGCCGACGCCTTTCGCTTCAGAGGAGGTGTAGGGAGGCAAATCGGCCCATCAGCCCATAAATCCGCCGCATCATCGGCGTCTGGGGGAAGAGAGCGAAGAATGAGTTCGGAGGCCTCGTCAAAGGACCGTTGAGTCTCGACACCCGGAGTGAAACAGTCCGAGGACGGAGAACAGCTGTGTTGAGAGTCCGCGGGTAAAGGACTCTAGACGGAGAAAGGTGCGGCAAAACCCCAAGGTCGCAAGCAGAATCCACCGGATGAAGGCGAAGAACATCCTCTTGAACCGGCGTTGCCAAACGCCAGGGGAAACAGGACCCTTGGAAGAGTAACGATCGCGCGGTGGCCGGAGAAGATCGCCGAGGGACAGATGAGGAGTCCAGGTGCCCAGTTCGCCGAGAACTCCGACAGTCACATGAAGAAGAATAAGAAGGACGCCGTAAGGAAGAGGGCAGATGCTGACAGCTCTCAGGCAAAAGCAGGCGACGAGCAGGAGAACGGGAACGGGACCAGGACTGTCCCCCCTCTGGAGCACAATGAAGGTGGCGTCGACAGCACTGCGAAGGACGTTCGAAGCGAAGGGGATCCACCCGTCATCGAGAGGCGTGTCACGAGCGACGGGGGGCAGGAGAAACCCAGGAATCACGGTGACAGGGGACGGACGATGGTGTAGGATCCCGAAGGGAAACGTCTGCAATAGGAGAATAAAACCGACGGAAGGGGTGAGAAATACGCCGAGAGGACGTACCAAGTGTGGCACGAGTGCGCGGTGACTGGCTTTTAGCCAGGGCGCGAGGAGACAGTGGTTGAGACGAAGTGCCGAGCAACGAGTCGTGATGTGACGACAATTGTTGAAGTTGCGACGGAAAAGTGCAATTGGGTAAAGTCACGCCTGGCTGGAGAGGGCACGCGCCAGGGACTGCCGATGGTCGCTGTCTCCTCTCCCCAAAACGATGGGCTTGACTCCGTTGGAGACCCGTCTTAGAAGGCCGAGTCTGCGGAGCTGGCTGAGTTGCGCGGTGACTGGCTTTTAGCCAGGGCGCGAGGAGACAGTGGTTGAGACGAAGCGCCGAGCAACGAGTCGTGATGTGACAATTGCTGAAGTTGCGACGGAAAAGTGCAAGTGGGTAAAGTCACGTCTGGCTGGAGAGGGCACGCGCCAGGGACTGCCGATGGTCCTGTCTCCTCTCCCCAAAACGATGGGCTTGACTCCGTTGGAGACCCGTCTTAGAAGGCCGAGTCTGCGGAGCTGGCTGAGTTGCGCGGTGACTGGCTTTTAGCCAGGGCGCGAGGAGACAGTGGTTGAGCCGAAGCGCTGGGCAACAAGTCGTGATGTGACGACAATTGTTGATTTTTTTTTTTTTTTTTTTTTTTTTTTTTTTTTTTTTTTTTTTTGCGACGGAAAAGTGCAATTGAGTAAAGTCACGTCTGGCTGGAGAGGGCACGCGCCAGGGACTGCCGATGGTCGCTGTCTCCTCCCCCAAATGATGGTGTTGCCTCCGTTGGAGACCCGTCTTAGAAGGCCGGGTCTGCGGGGCTGGCTGCGAAATACGCTCATATGAGCGGGGGCGTACATTCTCACCTGGTGTAAAACCACCCGCAGCGGGAGGGAAGGTTTCCAACACCCGCTCCTGAGTGGCAAAGAGCTGCAGAGAAGAAACACCGATAGCGGCAGAGCTGGTGGTGACAGGACAAAGATGAGCTTCGTCGGACTGTACAGGGTGCTGACGACGGTAGAATGTCCACATTTCGGACCAGCGATCTTCTTCCCACTTAGCACAAAAATCACAAGTGTGGTCCGATGCACATCCCGAGCAAGGCAGGCAGCACGGATGTAAGTTACTAGGCCACTGGAAATTTTTACAGTTGGGGCACGTTTTTTAAGAAGAAAACTGCAACAGTGAACAGAGCGGAAATGAAACGCGCGTAGCCCAGAGGCTACGTAACCGAGCAGACGACCGTTAAACCGACAATCGAAGACGAAGTCGAAACGAACGGCAAAATACCGCAAATCCACGGAAATTGCCCAATTCGCCACAATCATCGCGGGAGGCAATGTCCGAGGCCTTACCTGGCCTTGTTAAGACAAACAAGGCCGAAGAATGGACAAAAAAGACGATGATAACGGGAGACTGAGAAAGAAGGATCTAAACAAAATGGCAGTCAAGTATAGAACTGGAAATAACGGCCTCTCGCGAGATTTGGACAGGAAGTCATTCCGAGGATAAGGAGGACACTCGGGGGGATTGGGTAACTGCTTGCTAGAGGTACGTCCCTGGTTGTGTGGCAACACACAACAATTTTTGGAGACTGAAATTGTCAGTTAAGTATATCTTCCTCTCAGTAATACCATCGGTAACGATTTTGAAGAAATAAAAAGGTATGCAGTATATTTGAAAAGAATCACAGTATCAAATAAATAACAAAATTCAAAGAGTGGCTTAGAAAATTAAGGGAAACAATGGCTTTTGATGGGCAGTATTCACACAACCATGAAAAACGTCGATTGGTTGTATGCTGATGTGAAACAAATAAATATTACACTCTGATTACTGTACCTGTCACACTTAGTATGCAATACACTGCAGTCTGACACACGTATAAAGTTTTCTTTCACACCTCTGCCTTGTGAAGGTAAAGGACCGTATGTAAGTTCATTCTTGTAAAAAGCAAAATTTGCATTGTATTATAATGAAAATCTTGCTTTTTCTCAACATGGACTTCCTCACAGGGCAGACTTTACACATTGCACAGGCCAGCCTCAGAATTATGAACGTCACTACATCTCCAAAACCAGGTTTAACCCATTTAGCCCCGACGCACTACAGCAGGAGATGGATCGACCATGATAATTCAAGGGAAGTGCCATATTAGCTTGGCACCGTCAGGTGACACATCAAAAATGTTACTGCGGCCTTGGGTTAAATGCATTAACATGAACAGATCTCTGGCTTCAAAATGGACAACGAGGGTGAAAAGTTCCCAACATCACCCTTAGATGGCCTGCAAACAACTAAATTGCAAAGCTGGGCTTTAGGAGATTTTGCTTACTGCATGTAATTTATTTTTTATCCAGAAGCCAACAGTTTTAAGAACCTTGTCATTGCAATCATCAAAGAGATAATCTGACCACATACCAATATTTATCAATTCAAAGGCACATGCATGTTTGCAATCGCACAGAAAAATTGCTCCACAGTAAACTCAACCTGGCGACTTGCATCAGTGTAACACTGGGTCAGTGTTGTTCTTTTTCCCATTGTGATGGCAGACTTTGTACACATAATGCGAATGATGAACACAAAGCCCCATGGCATTAGATAATAACATAATTATTTCAAGAATCTCCGACAGCTGATCACACACAGCAGAACAGTACACATATGTAGCTAGTTTTCAGAGGTCCCCATAATGTACGACAGCGGGTCCATTATGCACAATTTTCAGTGCAGACGCACAATTCTGAAACGTGCATCATGCTGATGCACTGATATTTTTTTACCCTTTGTCTGTCTCAAGCACTTTGAAAGCATGGTGATTCCTGTTACCCTTTGGCTGTGGCCAGCACTTTTTGTCGAGGCGATTCCTGCAGGAATCACCTCGACACAAAGAGCAGCCTGCGGCCAAAGGTTCAAGTCAGTTATAGTGACCCTCGCTTAAAATATCAAAGGAGAACACTGTTTTCGTCTTGTGGATGTTTATCAATGTCACTAATGACAATGAGAACAACTGTGTCTGATTCCTGTCACTTTGCCCCTATGATCATTTCTTCCGTTGATCTGAATGGTCGGGCTGCAAGAACACATATTAGTGATAAGGGTCTTTACCACTTGCTGACTGTTGGTGTACTCACAAGAATGTATTCCATTCCACTTTGTAACCTTTTGGGTGGCGGTAGCAGTTTTAGTCGTGATGATTCCTGCAGGCATTATCGTGACTAAAACTGCTACAGATACCCACATGGCCCATTCATGGAGACCCACACAAAAGACTGCTGGTGTTCTGACAAGATTGTAATCCAGTTCACCATCAACTCATTTCTTCTGGTGATCCAGGTGCTCTGGCAAACACAAGCACTGGAAACAGGAGATGAAGAGCACAAAGCCAAAAAACACAAATGTGATGTTGATGTCTATTGGAGGCCCATACTCCTCACAGGCTTTCAGGGACCATGCGAACATGGCGCCTCCCAGGGTAGGGGCTAATGTCCTGAAAAACAACAGGTAAAAATGAATTTTTTCTCTAAAATGTATTTTTTCGAAAAATACGTACCGATGACATTACTATTTGGAAACGTGCACTTAACTTACCATTTCAGCCCAAAATTCCGTTGTGTACCTACACGACAAGGGAGGTGACCCAAGGGCGCCATATCCAGGTACCTTGAGTAGCCTCCCGTACCTCCCTATCCAGTGGCGTGAGCAGTGGTGTCACGCCATGTCTGAAGCTTAGCTTAGGAGCAGCAAGCGGGGCAGGCGGGAGGGTCCTCCGAGTAATGTCATCGGTAAGTATTTTTCTAAAAAATACATTTTAGAGAAAAATTCATTTGTTTCCTCAAAAACATTACGATGACATTACTATTAGGAAGAATAGCAAATAGGAGGTGGGTGCCGCCTAGACTCACACTCAGTTTAAGTGGCCCACCAAAGCCGCCCACCCCGTGCACACTCCCGACCATTTCAGCTAAGCTAACACAAGGCGCCTAGGCACCGGGGGGGGAGTGATCTACCTTCGCCCGATGCTGCAGCTGTGACCTTCGGGCCCATGGGCGACCTTCGCCTGGCCTGGGGCCTTCACCGCGGTGCGACACACCCGCCAACCGACAGCCATCCCAAGACCTGACGGCACAGTTGCCGTGAAGGCGACGCTCGTGGCCAGGGCTAGCACCTCTGGCGCCCTGATCTCCAGCTTCAGAACGTCCTCCAGGGAGAGGTCCAGGTAGGCGGACCAGAAAACCCCCGTGGAGCCAGGAAGATAGTGACTGGCCGCGATGTCTGCCTTATGGGGAACAAGGCCGAAGGAGGCGGGTACATCCACTCCGGACGGGTTCAGATCGGCATCCGGACACCGTTAAGGCCCTCCCGGGTCCTGCTGTCTGGTCACCCGGGGTAGAGGTAGCCCATTTAGTGGCGTACTAGGGTGATCACCTGGGGCGCGGGTAATGGGGACCGAGTCTTATGCACGCCAGACGGGTCGGTCAGGAGCTGCCCAGAGCCATCCAATCTGCACTGCACGCCGGTGAAGGCAAGGAGGAACCGTCTGCCGGGTCAGGTCCGCGAGGCTAGGCAGGGGAAGCGGTCTCCAGCGGTCCTCATTGAGTCACCTCAGCACCCCGGGTAGGCCCCAGTGCGGAATCAGCGAGCGGAAGCCCGGCCGCTGGGGGCCGAAGCATGTCATAAGGTCGGCGCGGTCCTTGCCAGAGCCAGGGAGCGGGAGGCCCCGGTGGAGACCCGTGACCGCTATGATGGCCAGGTAGCTCCTGCAGGTGATCGGTGCCAAGCTCCGCTCGACGAATAGCCCGAGGAGTAGGCAGATCTGCCGGCACCCCAGGACCGCAGGGCTCGGCACTGTCCATCCTGGACATGTCTGGTCGAAGGCCAGCGAGCTGTAGCAATGACCTCCACCGGCGCCCTTGAGAACCTCTAGCAGCGAGGGCGTGCCGCCCAATCCCCAGGCGGGCGTGAAGTCGCTCGGGGCATGGGTCGGCACAGCCGCGTCCGTTGGGGTTGCTTGAGCCTCGGGGGGGGGGGGGGGGGGGGGGGGGGGGGGGGGCGGAGCGTGGCGCGCGAGGCTCATAAGGTCGGTGGTCCAAGACTTGGTCCAGCAGAGCGGGGCCACCAGCAACAGCACCGCGTTGGCACCCTTGAGCTTGAGCAGGACCTTGGGACTAGCAGTGTTGGTGGAAGCATCCGCGAAGAGGGTCACCCCAGAGATAGGAGCGCATCGACCGCCGCGAGGGGGAGCTGGCGAAACCACTGTGTCGGGAAGAGGTTGAACATGGGCGTCTTGCACTGCACGCAGATCCTCTGAAGATATCTGGGTGGAGCGTCCACTCAGTGTCGAGAGGCCGGCCGCGCCACGAGCGGGAGTCGGCAGGACCATCAGGTGGCCAGGGGAGTGTCGTGCTCGGAGAGGGAAGTCGTGATCTTCGCACCACCGGAGGATCTGTGACAGAAGCATGCAGAGGGAGCGGGAGAGGAACCCATCCCGCCGTCGGGAGTCGGAGCCCCAGTGGTGGTGTCGGCGAAGACGAGAAGCTCCAGGTGTCAGAGGCGTGTCTCTCACAGACGAAGGCTCACCCAATCTCCACCAGCTCCAACCCGTTGAGGTGCCCGTCCGCACGGTCTGAAGGTCAGTGGCCGGAAGCGGTGAGGAACATCGGTAGAAGGTGCGCATCCCATCCGGCGAGGCTCGCGTCCACGCCGAGGGAAGCGCTTGATGGCCGTCAGGTGGGGGAGACGAGAGCGAAGCATTGGGAAGACCAGAACCCAGGTTGTGAAGTCGCCAGGAAATGGGTGCCAGGTGGAAAGCCGGAGCAGCCGAAGCGATTGGGGGGAAGCCAGTCGAGAGGTAAGACATCCGCCACCGCAGTCATCAGGCCCAGGAGGGAAGTGTGTCTGCTAGAACATACGCCGGACGAAGGTCACCAGCGTCTGGAACCGAGGCTCAGGATGTCCCACCACATTGCAGTCGGCTCGAAACAACGTCCAAGCGCACCACCAGAGGGAAGGCCGAGCCAATCGGGTAGATCGTGCCAGAAGCGAGCACAGCAAAGCATCGAGCAGGTCCTGGCTGACGGCGAAGTCCATGGCCCGTACCACCGTCCGCAGGGCTCCGGTTGTCACCAGGCGTAACGTAGACGCGGCGACGTCCAGAACAGCACCCAAGAGGACAATGACTGGATGCTACCTGCCGCCGGGCTAGGAGGCCACGAAGAGACGGGTGTAGAAGGCAGGCAGCAACTCCCTCCAGACACGAAGAACGTAGGCTCCACGCCGAACTGTCGGGACAGCGGTCAACGGGGGAAGAGCGCCGCAGCATCGGAGGGGACTGCAGGAGAACAAAGGAGGTCAGGAGGCCCTCGGGGCTGATGGGAGCGGGCACAAGGGTCATCTGGGAGCAGCGAACGGTATGTGACGCAGCGGAGAGTGGCTGGGCCAGGGGTCCTTGTCGAGTCCGTCACCGCCTGCAGGGTAGGACCGAAGAGGAGTGCGACCGCGAGAAGGTCGTGGCAGGAACTGGGGACAGCATCACTACGCCGCGGGTCTGTCGTAGAAGCGTCGTCCCTTCAGCAAGGAGGTCGTGGCAGGAACAGTGGGCAGCATCGGAAGGCATGGGCTCACAGTAGGCGGTGGAGGCCAAGGCATCGGCGCAGGCGTAAAACGCACGTACCAGCAAAGGCGGACGGCACTGTCCAAGTCCGCCAGGCCGAAGGAGACGGAGAGGAAGCCAGCGTAGCTCAGGAGCTCTGCTGCCGGAGTGCGGAACGCCTCGATAAGGTCCGGGAACCAGGGGCCTACAGCGACGAGGTCGACTGTCATCACAAGGAGAATCGCGATGGAGTCATCTTGGCCAACCGCTGGAGCTCGTCGGCGTCAGGAGAAACGGGCGGGAGACGCACGCCAGGGCGAGTGCGGGGTCGGCCGGACCCTCGAGGAACACAAAGTAGACAGGCGCAGGGAGGAGGGGTGCCAGGCCGGAAGTACGTCAGAGATCTGGGTCCCAGGCGGGGCCGCAAGACGGGGCAAACCAGTTAGTTGTGGGCCAGGTTGGGGAGAGCTGGTGTACAAGGACCTGTAGCGTCGTTGAGCTGGGGGCGGGAATCACAACCCAGTGGCGTGGGCCGAACGAGATTGCCGCTGGCCTGGATCTGCGTAGAGGCGGGACACTTCTGAGTGTCTGCGTCAGAGCCCGAGAGGACTCGGGTCGCAAGGCGGGGTGAACAAGTTCGCTGTGGGCCAGTCTCGAGAGGGAGGGCGCACAAGGGTCCAGTAGCTTCATCCGGCTGTGGGCGCCTGTCCGGCTGCAGGCGCTTGTCACTCAACGTGGCGCGGGGCGGACGACGTTGCTGCTGGACTGGTACCGAGTAGTGGCTTGGGCTGCTCATGAGTTTCCGCACTTATGAGTCCCGCAATTTCGCTGTGGGCTACGCTCGGGAGAGCGTGCGCACAAGGGTCCAGAAGCTTTGTCCGGCTGGGGCGCTTGTCACTCTCCGTGGAGCGGGACGGCCAATGTTGCTGCTGGACCGGTACCGGGCAGTGGCTGGGCCACTACAAATTTTCACAAAGCGGGGCAAAACAAGTTCGCTGTGGGCTATGCTCGAGCGAGCGGGCGCACAAGGGTCCAGTAGCTCGTCAAGCTGGGGCACTTACCGTGGAGTGGGGCGAACGATGTGGCTGCTGGACTGGACTCGGATAGCAGCGAAGCAGCTGTCTAGTTTCTGCAAAGCGGGGCTCGAGAGAGCGGGTGCGCAAGGGGGGGTCACGTCCGGTGAGTCCTCAGTCCCCCAACATCCAGTAGCCTTGTCCGGCTGTCCTTCTCCTTCCTGTTACTTCAAGTTTCTGCAAAGCGGGGCGAGCAAGCTCGCTGTGGGCCGGGCTCGAGAGAGCGGGCGCGCAAGGGGGGTCTCGTCCGGCGAGTCGTCAGTCCCCCAGTATCCAGTAGCCTCGTCCGGCTGACTTTTATCCTTTCTTTTAGCTTCCTAGGTTTCGCAGAGCGGGGCGAGCAAGCTCGCTGCGGGCCAGGCTCGGGAGAGCGGGCGCGCAAGGGGGGTCTCGTCGGGCGAGTCGTCAGTCCCACAAATCAGAGCGGGTTGCATCTAAGCCGATCTGTAGTGGTAGTGGGTGGCTGGTCCTGGGACGGCGACGGTCGTTCACGCCGTTAGAAGCCCCAAAGCTGTGACCATTTTCTTCCACCCAGGGCGCGCAGGCGTGACCAGATGCGCAGCCGGAGCAAGGGAGGCACACTGCATGCGTCTCGCCCGACCACTGGGAGTCTCCACCGTGTGTGCGGACTTTTACTGCAACATAGTCAAAGGTGAGAGGCGAGCGGCCGTGGCCCAGAAGGCCACGCAAACAAGCGCACCCACACCCGCATTATCCCTTCACTTATTCATAACTTTACCTACCACATGCCGCATGGCACAGTCAAGTCATGTCTAACTTACATAAAGTAAGATAACCTTCATGCGGTTGTGCGGAAAAGAAACACCATGCTTTTCGGGACACCACATGGTTATGTCATAATGAGTGTATTATAAGGGCACTGCAGGCCAAGTACAAGTCTGTACAGTTCACACCTTCTCTCTGCCAGGTGTACATGGCAGCAGTATCTAATATATACAGCTATAACATAAACACAGTGAGGAGGCAGCCAAAGAGCAAGGCGAGCGAGCGCGGCTCCACAAGGTCACGCAAAACGACATAAGCAAGCTCTATAGAGCGTCCCAGTAGCTCCTTCTCCACAGACCACCTCTCTTGGTCAGGTGAGCCACGTGCTCACGCTCAGTTGCCAATGATGCGTTTGACAGAAATATGACAGTCCCGGCCTTTCTACTGGGACGCTCGTTGGCATATATGAAGGCGACCTCCGTATAAATAGCCCAATTTACCGCCCGTGCCACCGCCCGGCGCACCGAGCGCCGGTCGAGGGCAAGAACCGAGGCCTTACCTTACCATGGCGAGAGAGACCCAGGGGGGAACCTGTTCGAAGGCCGTAGGCCACTGCTACGAAGAAGCTCTAGTCCGTCACGCGTAGCGGAAGGTTGAAGGCCCCTCGTGCGCAGCGGAGAATGGCCCAACACCTCCCAAGCCAACGAAGTCCCCGCCAAACCAAGAAGGCACCCAGCATGGCTTCCATTTGTCGTCATCAGTTTAAGCTTGTTACTGTCATCCAGTCCCCAAATCTTCGTAGCAGTCAGCCGTGCGAGTCAATAGTGATCGATTTCTGCCGAGTTAGTCTTGTCCAAAGGAAGCCCCAGCGCTCACATGGCACATCCTTTAGCACTGAACACTTTGTTTCCCCAAGACTGTCACAAAGGACTCTTCAGACTTGCACACTCTAAAGAGAACAAAGTTAATCCAAGGCAAGCATGGTAAAGCACGGCCAATGTCAATCCACCGGTATGACCGGTTCACAACCGTACACAGCCGAAGATCCAGTAGGCTGAACACGTCCGTTCACGGTAAGCTAAGCGAACAGACTGGCGTGACACCACTGTTCACGCTACCGGATAGGGAGGTACGGGAGGATACTCATGGTACCTGGCTACGGCGCCCTTGGGTCGCCTCCCTTGTCGTGTAGGTACACAACAGAATTTTGGGCTGAAATGGTGAGCTAAGTGCACATTTCCTAATAGTAATGTCATCGGTAATGTTTTTGAGGAAATAATGCTTCTTTCAGTGAGTGGTACAAAGGATCTCCAATTAGAGAAATACCAGGTGGATGAGCCAACAAACTCAGTCTGTGCATATGTTAGACAAAAAAACATGCAAAAGGATTTCTCTGTGTCCATGCCACACATGAAATTAAATCCAAGGTCTACTATAAGCATGTACATGCTTATTTAAAAAAAAAAAGAAAAGCATGGGTGACAGTGTGATCATTTGAAAAGACTGAAAAAGGTCCATGGGCTAACTATGCGCCATGAACCATGGCCAGCAAGAGACATAAATTCTCATGATTGGATTTCTTGGATTTTAAAACAACTAAATCCCTCTCCAGAACTAAAAACTGTCACCCATGTATACATGCAAAAGGCATGAATGCTAAAGCCAAAATTACTGAAGTAAAGCAAAATTTGCAATTAAAAAAACAAGAGGAAATAAAATAACTATTTAAAACAAGATGGGATGAACTATAACCCACAAAGTCCCTTCTGTATGAGAGCTGTCTTCACTGACAAGTGTCTCTTTGTCTTTGACCTGATTCTGATGTTGAAATATCTCCTATTAAAAAAGTCTCATAGATCTGCCAATGCACCAGTGAGCTCTATAAGGGGCGCAGGACATGCGCGTCATTGGTTTGTCAAACGTCATTTGTCATGACGAAAGTTTTAGTTTTTACCTAATTTTATATTTTACATGATATGAGTTTCATGTTCGCTTCATAGGCTTGAGAAAATGGTGACAAAACTAGAACTTCACGGTACAATTTCAGTCTTGCTATAATTTGTGTGAAAGCAGGTTGACTTTACCTAGCTACATGATATACTAAGTACACGGGTCACATGCATGCTCTTTAAAAGCACGTCAATGAGTGTGTGCAGAGGGCGCATGAGGATCTATGCCTCCTGGAGATGCGCGCATGTTTGTGTGAGAGAGCGAGAGACAGCACGCGCAAGAGAGAAATTTGCATCATATTTAGAGTATTGTGTCAATGTCTGCGTGGTGACGGAGTTCATTCTTTTATGTCACCGCCACTATCTGGCTTCTCCAAAAGTCAAAGGTTTTTTACTGTTTTAATTTTTTCTGAAAAGAATTAATTGTTAGTGCGAGCATGCGCGCACTCCAAACGTTTCCAAGAGACATAGATCTTCATGCACTCTTCGGGCGCACGAGGATCCATGTCTCTTGGAGATGCACATATCTGTAAGAGAGAGAGAGCGCACACAAGAGAGAATTACGTCATATTTAGAGCATTATACATGTCAATGTCTGCGTGGTGACAATGTTGCCTCTTTTATGTCACCGCCTCTGTTTTCTATAGAAGTCAATGTTTGTTACTGTTTTAATTATTTTCTGAAAAGAATTAATTTTTACTAAAGAAGTTGAAAGGATACAAAGCTGGCTAACGAACTCATCCAATGTCTTTCTCCAAACTAGCTATATCCAAAATTTCAAGTAAATATGGCAAATATTATGGACTCGAATCTGGGTCAACCGACTTCCAATAAACGATTGTTTATTTTTTCAATGATACATTCAATTACAATATGCTCGGAGGCTCTTCAAGAAAGTATTTCGCCAAGTTTCAAGCTTGTGTGTACAGAAATGTCAGAGATTCTCTTGTTTACATACATACGCACACACACACACATACATACATATATACGCACATACGGCGCTTTGCGCCAAATGTACGTTCAGCAGTGAGGTTAGCGTAACTAGACATGACATAATTTTTATCTTGTTACTTCAATTGTGAGAGGCTTAGGCCTGCCCGCCTTTGACAACATGGACATGCTATTAAATTCGCGCCATCGTGACTCGTCCTAAAAAGTCCCTTCTATAAATAAAAGGGACATAAAAACTCACTTGTACACTAGCTTATTTCAACAGTTCTTGAAAAGTTATGCACTGTACTTGCACTGTTGTAAGATGGCATACAAGGAATTCATACACAAAATATGAGCATTGTGTGTTGTGAACAGCATACAAAGGTAATCCAGTTGATGTTGGCCGCCGCTGACTCACACATGGCCATGCATGGGCAAATGGCAGCCAACCTCAGCCCAATGGCCTTTTGCATACTGGATTAAAACTGCCAAGACGCGTAAATCCTCTGATGATGACGTATGTCTGCTTTCAAGATTGGGTTTACTCACCTGGCAATGGCCGTAGCCGTCATGCCGATGCCATTTGCCTTGCCGGCCATGTCAGAGGTCACAGAGTTGTTGATGAGAAGGGACGACCCAGCGAAACAAGAGTTAGCAGCTATTCTCTGTGGAAGCGTTATAAAAACGATGCCCACCCATAGCCATACTTTCCTGGGGAAAGAAAATAATAAAAGCCGGGTGTGTAAATTGGTATATGTGCCGCTGTTCCTATTATACAATCTGTGGATCATGCCTACACCTCTGTGTGTGTGTGTGTGTGTGTGTGTGTGTGTGTGTGTGTGTGTGTGTGTGTGTGTGTGTGTGTGTGTGTGTGTGTGTGTGTGTGTGTGTGTGCGTGTGTGCGTGCGCGCAAGTGTGCATGCACACGCATATGCACACATGCTTGTGTGTGCCTCAATCAATACATGAAGTGTGCATGTTTACCTACAGCATTTACACAGTACTTTCACCGACAAAAAAAATACAAAAGATATAATTGTTGCAGCCCAAATCATTGAATGCTTGTTAAGGCCTATGGTACTATACATGCATGGTGAAATAAGGTGGTGGCGGTGAGGGAGTGGGGGTGGGGGAGGTGGGGGGAGGTTAGGAAGAAGAAAATAATTATTTGTAAAAACTTACTGGTATACTAGCAAATGCAGAACTGGAATGATTTGCACAGGGATGAACACAAAGAACATACAAACGAGGAACGCCTGGAAAAAAAATCAAAATAATTTATTAGCAGCATAAACCAACACAAATAACAGTACTAATTATAATTATTAGTAATCTCTCCAGCAAAAAAGGAATCTGACACTCCCTTTTGGCTTTCATGGCTAATCCATTAATCCATATCTCACAATGGGTATGAGTTAACCTTTCCAAAGTTGTGGGTTATTAACCCCTTCACTGCTGAGGGGAAAAAAAACCTCGATCCAACCGCAAGAGGCATAGATCCTCATGAACCCCCGCAACTGCGGGGGCTCATGAGGATCTATGCCTCTTGCCGAGACCACTTTGTGTCATGTTCTTTCAACAGTTGTGGCTTTTGGTCGTTCCGTAAACACAGATTTCAGAAGACAAAATGCACGTCCGATGGCATGGAAGGGGTTAACGTTAATCACGTGGGCCACCAAAGAATGTCGCCCGTTTCCTTTGATTTAACCAGTGCAAATGCTTTCGCCTGCCCCAAGAACTTTACTCCCCCTTACCTGCATTTCACCCTTCTTATTCAAACGTCATAATAAATACTGTTTCACCTGTAAACCCTTTGACTGTCGGCAGCGCTATTTTGTCGAGGTGATTCCCACAGGAATCACCTCGACAAAAAGCGCTACCGACAGCCAAATGGCCAATTCATACGTACCCTTTTAATCCCACACTTTTTCACAAGCATGGGGTAAAGTTTTATCTGAATAAACATGAGAGGTATTGACACTGCACCCAGGGCTGTGCCAATCTCGTCTGTCGAAAACCCAAGCCCATCTGAAAACAAACAACAACTGCAGCTGATCACTTCACCCCTTGGCTGCCAGTAGCACTTTTTGTCACAGTGATTCCTGCAGGAATCATTGCGACTAAAACCACTACCGAAACCCACAGGGTTAAAACTCTTTCGTTGTCAGTAGCGCCTTTTGTCAAGGTGATATATAGAAATCACCTCAACAAAACGTACACTACCTACAGCTAAGGGGATACAAATAATTATGACCATGAGGCTGCCTCAGCGCAAAATTTTGCCGTATTTGTGCTCACAGCTGATCAAGTAAATTATTTTCCAGGTGGCTGAAAATTGTGGGTGCACTACATAGAGCTAGATAACAGACTAACGTGGGAGCATTTTAGAGATCATGTATTTTACCTTGAAACACAGCATTTACAGTAATGCACATTAAAAACGCAACAACTTTAACTCATTCTACCCCAGCACCGAAATCCCCAAATTTTGCCGTTGTCCTCTGAAGACTGCGTTGTAGTGCAGGACACAGATCGACCATGATAGTTCAAGGGTGATGAGCTATTAGGCGCCAAGCTATTCTGGCATCACCCTTGAACTATCATGGTCGATCCATATCTTGCTGTGGTGTGTCTGGGGTAGAATGAGTTAAGCCGTAACAACTGGGGATGTAGTAAGATAGAAACAAACAGGCAACACTCTTGTTCAGTACAAATTTCAGTTTTGGCTTCAGTTTTCTACCACATCATCCTTTAAAAAAATGCTAATTAACACTTTTACTCATTTAGCCATGACACAGCACAGCAAGACATGGATCGAGCATGATAGTTCAAGGGTGGTGCCAGAATAGCTTGGCGCCCACAGTGGCCAAGCTATTCTGGCACCACCCTTGAACTATCATGCTTGATCTGTCCCTAGAATTGTAATACAGTCCTTTAAGCGGCAACCTTAAATTCTGGGGATTTCGGTCCTAGGGCAGAATGTGTTAAGGTGTTCAAACAAGGAAATGTACAGTTTTGCATCATAAATTTACTGTGTTTTGTCACGTTTTTTAAGTGTGTGTCTGTGAACTGCCATAACTAGACAGTTGTCATTGGAGGATGATAAATGATTTCAACAGATTTCTTTAAAATATAAGAGAAAGTCTATGGTGCCAATCACGTTTGTCCGACTGCTTGCAACTGTAGACAATCGGATGACAGACAGGATGAATTTCATAGACAGATTCATAAATTTAAGAACAGACCAAGAAAATTAACCCTTTGACTCCCAGAACTAAATAGCTTCTATTCCATAGAATGGAAGTTATTTAGCTCTTGGAGTCAAAGGGTTAAAGGTTGAGTGCCTGACTAGCTTAGCACTAGGCAAAAGAAAGGCAACAATTATAAGCCAATCTGGCAGTACCCATGAACTCTTAGGGTCTATTTCAACTGGTAGGTGGATAGTGTCATAAGTCAAACTTTAGTCCCCAGCCTGACAGCAGCAACATCAGTATGCTAGAAGACGAACCTTTCTGAAGGGTGATCCAAATGAGTATGCATATGAAGATCTTACTATCAGGTACCTCTGTACTAAGTTTGGCAGAACACAAACAGACAATCACACATACCATATTCTATAGAAGTTGATGCGAAGATTGTAAAGACGTCTTCATATCCAATCACAGCGAAAGAGAATACTGTGTACAGCGCTGTGCTGCAACGGACATCTTTTTGCCTGAAACATAATGAAACAAGAATGGCAAAGCCCTTAGGCTCAGGTGCATGAACGATTTAGTTCCAAAGTAAATACAGGGTTGGCTTTTGTACCTGCAATGTTTTCTCAAAATTTATGCATTTTTCACACTGTTGTCACTCTCCCATGACCCTTGACCTCTTTCAGTAGTGAACCAACATAGTTTGCATAGAAAGGTCTCATCAGCTACTTTTCTGCCAAATTTCAGTTGAAAAGTTTTGCAAAAAAGTTCTGATGAAGCTATAATCATACTTTTTTTGACATCATGTGCTGATCTCTTGTGACCCTTGACCTTTTCCGAGGGGTCATTAAAATTAGCATGCATCCAAAGGTCTTACCATAAGGTATCTGTCGACCAAGTTTGGGTTTTAAGTTGTAAACAGTATTGGAGAAAAAACAAATTTGTCAAGAAATAGCTATTTGTGACCTGTTCTCTTGTGACCCTTGATCTTTCTGAAGGGTCATCCAAATGAGTATGCATATGAAGATCTTACTATCAGGTATCTCTGAACCAAGTTTGGGTTTGAAGTTATGAATAGTATTTGCGAAATTTTTGTTGGTCAAAATATGGCTATTTTGGACTATATCCTGATCCCTTGTGACCTTGGCCTTTGTGAGAGGTCAATGAGGTATGTATAGAAAGGTCTTGCCACAAAGTATCCTTGCGCGAAATTGGAAGACGCCTCCGAGAAAATGCCAACGATAAAGTCTACGCTGGACAGATGACCACTGGCCCAGAACATAGACTCACTGTTGCTTCACAAGTTAGCCAAAAACACTAAACGCCTGTGCTAAGTTGCTTTATTGTTTGGGTTGTCAGTAGCAGTTTTGCTGAGGTGATTCCTGAAGGAATCACCTTGACAAACACCACTGACAGCCTTATCATTCGCAATACACCAGTGTGTGAAACAAGTTCTTGCTGGTCTTTGCCAACTCTGACAGTGGTTTTCTAACAAATATTTCCATTGTGCCTTCATTCAAGCTATAGTCACAGAACTGTGATACCTTTCTTTGATCATTTGCAAACACGAAACTACCAAATTATTCAATCACTGATTAACCCTTATCATTCGAAATACACAATTGTGTGAAACAACTTTGACTAAAATAGTTCAAGGGTAGTGCCAGAATAGCTTGGCGCCTCTAGGCGCCAAGCTATTCTGGCACCACCCTTGAACTAAAGCCATTGGCCTATATCCTTCCTTATCTGTAAGTACTATAATGTAGCTTGCATATGGCAGTGTACAAATTTGAAGCTTTTAGCCTCAGTATGATATGGGTTAAACCAGCCTGTTGTCTGCAATCTAGGTGTAACTGGGTGAAACATTAATGCATTTAGCCCCCAAACTGCAGGCATTTTCTGCAAATGGTAATTAATGCAAAGTGCAATGTTCATTCTCAAAATTTACGCACATGGGTCATTCACCCACAAAGTACAAATCCAATGGGTCATTTCTGAAACTGGATGGCCAAGTGAAGGCCAAGTGTGTGTGAGCACCTTCTCCTTTTTCTGACATTTCTCCCAAACCATGCCAACACATCCAAGCACAGCGCCAAAACATCTGACTGGCTTCACACCCAAGTCATCAACATAAATATCCTGGTACTGTGTGTTAACTCATTCAGCCCCAACACACCACATGGATCAAGCAGGATAGTCCAAGGGTGGTGCCAAAAAAGCTTGAAGCCCATAGGCGCCAAGCTATTCTGGCACCACCCTTGAACTATCATGCTTGATCTGTCTCTAGAATTGTAATACAGTCCTTCATATGACAAACTTCAAAAATATGGAGATTTCGGTCCTGGGGTAGAGTGTGTTAAAATCCAGACCAATAAGGTGACTGCCAAGCATACAAGGAACATCCCAATGAAGAAAGAAACATGCTTATAAAAGACAGTTACAAAGCAACTGTGTTGTAACTGTCTTTTCTAAGCATGTTTCTTTCTTCACTGGTACATTCCCTGGTACAGGTCTGCCTCAGTACTATGCACTCCAGTATACAACCGTATAGGATATACACAGATCTCTGGCCCTCGTGAGGATGTCTGGTGCGCAAATGGTCTTCAGGTCAGTGTCAGACTTAGCTGACCTGCACACAGCTGTGAGCAATTCAAGGATAGTGACAGATTAGCTTGGCGCCAAGCTAATCTGGCACTACCCTTGAATTATCATGCACGATCAAAGTCCTGCTGTAGTGCGTAGCGGGCTAAATTTGGATAAAAAGAGTTCCTGGTAGCCACTGCCACAAATCTGTCCATCAAACTCACCTTAATAAATGAAAGAGAGCACTGTTTCTAACAGAATGCCAGCATCTGCTCAAACAACAGCCACCAGAGTACTTTGCAGAGTCCTTCAATGAAACCCGAGACTCCCCCCTAGTTTCACACATCTCCACCACAACTTGTGGCGGCGAGAGCCCCTGTCTCTGATGGTGATCGCTCACCGCAGTCAAATTACAGTTCTGAAAGGATGGGCGTATTGGCCGTGACTTGGTCTGATCACCGCTGGAGTAGCTGCGTTTGCGTGGAACCAGCAACTCTTCCTCCATCAGACGCGGGTGGTGGGTCACCAGGTCGTGCATGGACTTCGACACCTGGCGTGTCTGCCGCACACGTGCCTCCTCTTCCCGCCTCTCACTCTCACGCTGCGCGTAGTAGTACAGCATGTCCGACTCACAGTGCAGGTTCTCCAGGGACATCTCCATCTTGGAGCCAGAGTGCGTGGACTCCAGCCTCAGCCGGTCCAACAGAGGCTGCGAGGTGTAGTGTGCTGAGCCATTGGAGAAAGATTTAGCGTTGGTGTCACCAACTGGTTTGTCTTTCTCTGTGTCGTCTGACTCAGGCACAGAGATTTCCAAATCTATTTCCTGGTTTCTGCAAGAATAAAACAAGAACAGTAAAGCCATCAAGGCTACATTACAGATTAGGAGATAGATCAACCAATTTCGTTCAAGGGTGGTGCCAGAATAGCTTATTATTATTATTCTGTCACCACCATTTACCTATCATAGTCAAATTAATTTCAAGACACAACTTTCACCAAACAACCAAACCAGTTATTTGCCAGTCAGTCAGTCAAATGTATATAAAGCAGAACACATTTTGAGAAATCACCTTGGTATCAGTTTCAGCCCACTTAATCAAATTTCAAATACAAACGATTTTGAATTTCCAAAAACTACAGTAGCTCGCTTGAGCTTGCCCTTAGCACCACGTGAATGTTCTGTGTTTATGTACAGTGTGTGAGTGAATGCGCATGATTGGGTTCAGTTCGCGGCGGCGCTTTGAGCCGATTTTCAATTGGGATAAAGCGCCTATTTAATGCGCTTATTATTATTATTATTATTATTATTATTATTATTATTACCTGTCAGTAACTCTTAACTCATTTTACCCCAGACACACCACAGCAAGATAAGGATCGACCATGATAGTTCAAGGGTGATGCCAGAATAGATTGGCGCCTATGGGCGCCAAGCTATTCTGGCATCACCCTTGAAATTATCATGGTCGATCTGTGTTCTGCACTGCAATGCAGTCTTCAGAGAACAATGGCAAAATTTGGGGATTTCGGTGTTGGGGTTGAATGAGTTAAATATGGATAGTGACTTCAAGATAACTTCCCTTAGAACACTATCGGTGCCAAGATGCGCCTGGCCACGGTTCGCATAGAGTGCGTTTACTTGGCTATTTTTTTTACCTGAATGTGTCATTACAAGTTGCTACATGGCCTTGTAACTCTTTGCCTACTAAGGAACTTTTCTGTCTTATGTACTCTATCATGAAGTAATTTTGCTAGGAGTTCATTTATGGATCCAGTGTCCATGCCAAGTAATGGCTTGTAACGACATATTCTGCACTAAAAATAGGTTGATTGGTTGTACATTGCTTAACATCCTGACAGCAACAAGACTTTCTCAGGACGTGCCTGCACTGCTTGTGAAAAAAAAAAACACTAAACAGAATATTGAATGTATGTCGCCAGCCGGTCTAATACCCTAAATAAACCTAAGACCATTTAGCAACACATCCAATATCAAGAGCTACAGGCAGCGGAGACAGTAGGGAGAAAATACAGGTGAATGGACCAAGGGTAGACAGAAACACATGCCCCAGAATAGAGGGAAAACCCAACCCTGTGGGGCTGACCAGGGTGACCCTGGGAACTAAAACGTAGTGAATCCCACCAAAGTCCCCCAGGGCAGACCCGGGTGGGGGTGCACTAAAAATAGCCAAGCACACGCACTGCAAGCTAACTTTGGCTGGAAAGATCTCGCAGTACATAGGTAAGTTGTCTTCCGCAAATAGCTACCAGAATAAGTTGGTGGCAAAGTACATAATACAGAAAGAGTTAACTCATTCAACTCCCACACACCACGGCAAGACATGGATCAAGCGTGATAGTTCATGGGTTGTGCCAGAGTAGCTTGGCGTACATAGGCGCCAAGCTATTCTGGCACAACCCTTGAACTATCACGCTCCATCTGTTCCCAAAAGTGTAATACAGTCTTCAGGGTGCAACTTCAAAATTTGCGGTCCTGGAGCAGAATGTGTTAATGACCATCATTTCGGCGGCTGTAGCCACAAACATGATGGTCTTTAATGACAGCAGACACTTTTTTGCCCTTCAAGACTTCTCTTGAGAGAACACCCATCTTTTAAGAACTCTTTTTTCTTGCAAAACAGGTTCTACCAGCATCAGTGGTATGAGTAAGATTTAACTCATTCAGCCTGATGGCTGTATTTCCCAATGACCATGCACCAGTTGCAGGAGATAGATCCACTGTGATAATTCAAGGGCAGTGTGTCAGATTAGCTTGGCGCCGACAGGCGCCAAGCTAATCTGGCACTACCCTTGAATTATCATGGTTGACCTATCTCCTGCAGTAGTGCATCAGGGCTGAATGGGTTAATATTATTGCTCAAGGTTTGTGCTTGTTTATAGCCTTTCTTGTGCTTGGAGCTTTTTTTGGCTTGAAGTGCACACAAAGACTTGTCAATAGAGCAAGCGTCAATAATGTGTGTGAGTGAATCAACTATTGCAAGGGAGATACTTTGATCCCCTGTAATGTAATGTAATTTATCTCATTTTAAAAAGTATAACGTGTTTTGAACGACCGCCTTTTTTGCAAGACACAAAAAAATGTATTTTTCTTTAAAATAAATTTTTTCGAAAAATACTTACCGATGGTATTACTGATATGACTGATAGGAAGACATACTTAGCCTGTCAATTTCAGCCTCCAAAATTGTTGTGTGTTGCTACACAGCCAGGGACATAACTCTAGCAAGCAGCTACCCAATCCCCCGAGTGGCCTCCCTATCCTCCGGATAGCCTCCCTTCTCAATCTCGCGAGAGTCCGTTATTACCAGTTCTATCTTAGCAGACAGACGGCAAGCGGGGAAGGTGGGAGGGAAATGTGAGTAATACCATCGGTAAGTATTTTTCGAAAAAATTTATTTAAAAGAAAAATACATTTGTTTCTTCAAAAAAGTTACCGATGGTATTATTGATAGAAAGAATGGCGAAGAGGAGGAGGGTGCCGACCCAAAACTCACCTGGGGGTAACTGCTTAGCTAGGTCCCTTGCAAAGGCACACTCCTGACAATTTCAGTTAAGTATTACCTATGGCGCATCCAGCGCCGGGAGGGAGTGTTCACTCGCCGCAATGTCCCCCACTAGTGCCAGGTTTTGTCTTTGGCCGGACAGGTCACGGAAGTAGAAACGGGCGAAAGTAGATTCGGCCCTCCAGCCCACAGCCACCACAATGTCCCTCATGGCGCAGTTGCGGTCGAATGCAACGCTCGTGGAGACAGCCCGGATTTCGTGAGCTCGAATCTGCAACCTCTGCGCTCCCTCCGTCGAGAGGTCTCCGTAAGCAGATCTGATGATTCCACGCAGCCAAGCGGATATCGTCTGAGCAGAAATATCGTTCCTGCCCGGAGATAAGGGCAGGAAGAGGCGTAAACGTCCTCGCCGTAGGGGTTTCGACCGGCGGAAGTAAATTTTTAACACCCTGACCGGGTCTTGTTGGTGTACATCCTTGAGCATATGTGGGGCCCGCAATGGAAGAATAGTGATTGGTTGAGGGGCGGCTGAAGGGAGCCTGTTCTTGGCCAAAAAGGAAGGACTAGTGAGGAGTTGGACAGAGCCGTCGGCCCGGAGTTGCAGGCAAGACGGGTGTACTGAGAGAGCGTGGAGTTCACTCACGCGAGAGGCAGTGGCTAGAGCCAGCAAGAAGCACGTTTTTTGAGTCAAGTCAGAGAACCGCGCCAAGTGCAGGGGTTCAAAACGAGCAGTGTTCAGCCATGTTAATACCCACGTGAGATCCCATGGAGGCAGTAGGGACCACGTCACAGGTTGCTGAAGGTCAAAAGGAGCCATAAGGTCGGCAAGATCTTTGCAAAAACCGGGATCAGGAAGTCCCAAATGGTGGTACGTATCAGCCACCATAGAAAGATATCCCCGAAGGGCGATGGGCGCCCGGGAATGATCCTGGAAGAGCCACAGAAAGAATTCAGCTAGCTGAGGCATAGTCAAAGCGGTGGGGGAAAGGTGTCGAGTACCGCACCAAGACTGGAAAACCCATCCATTTTCCCTCATAAACTTTCCTGGTGGAAGGGCGTCGAGCTGAAGCGATAGCCGCCACCGCTGCATCCGAGAAACCTCGTGCTGCACAACCTCCAG
The DNA here is from genome assembly GCA_036245525.1 of Semisulcospira habei. Lineage (NCBI taxonomy): Eukaryota > Metazoa > Mollusca > Gastropoda > Semisulcospiridae > Semisulcospira > Semisulcospira habei. The sequence continues at coordinate 123,016,133 of BTPG01000007.1, read as the reverse complement.
GCATGTAAGAGAAGGTTCTCCGGGCAAGGGTGAAAAAGATCTTGTCGAGGCTGCTGCAGCATCGTGCGTGGCGTTGGAAGCCGGAGCGGTGGAGCCGTGGCGAAACTCAGGAGATCTCTGGTCCAGCTGTTGTTCCAAGAGAATGGGGCAACCAAGAACAGCACCGTGTTGCAGCCTCGGAGCTTGAGGAGAATCTTGGGTAGCAGTACCGAGGGAGGGTACGCATAGGCCAGTACTGAGGGAGGGTACGCGTAGGCCAGTACCGAGGGAGGGTACGCATAGGCCAGGAGACCCTCCCAAGGAATGGAAAGAGCATCTACCGCCCACGCAAGCGGGTCGGGGAATGGAGAGACGAAGAGGGGAAGTTGTGCATTCCACCGTGTCGTGAACAGGTCGATCATGGGTGTCTCCCAGTGGACACAAATCATGCGAAAAAGGTCAGGACAGAGAGTCCACACGGTATGGAGAAGTTGGTCCAGACGGGACAGAGAATCAGCCAGCACATTCAGCCGTCCCAGAATGTGACGCGCCCGCAGTAAAATGTCCCGATCCCGGCACCACACAAGTAGCTGGAACAGAAGGATGCACAGAGAGGACAGAGAGGGAGAACGCGTCCCGCCCTGCTTCTGAATATATGCCACAAAAGTCGAGTTGTCGGAGAGGACTAAGACCGCCTGGTGGGACACATGTGTCTCCCAGGCGATGAGAGCGAGCCAAACCGCCCTCAACTCCAACCAGTTGATGTGCTTGCCCACTACATCCGGTGGCCAAAGGCCCACTGTCTTGTGGAAGTTCGGGAGGAGGAGCGCCCCCCAACCAGAGAGACTGGCATCCGTGTAGATCGACAGGTAGGGTAGCGGGGATGCTAAGGGAACTCCTGACGCCAACCAAGAGGGGTCTGTCCCCCGGAGGAGATATGGACGGACCAAGGAAGACACAGGTATGGGGGCTTCTAAATCCCCCGAAGACGGTCGCCAGAAGAGAAGTAGATGAAGTTGAAGCGGTCGTGAGTAGAGCCGACCGAGAGGAAGTAAGTCCGCGGCAGCGCTCATGAGGCCTAACAACTGCAACCACATCTGCGCTGGAGCAGCCATGGCACGATACATCTGCAGAGCCAAAGTCGCCAACTTCTCGATCCACGCCTGAGGAAGTCGTACCAGGTTCAAGTCGGTCCGAAAATCCATACCCAGATGAATAAAGCTGCGGGACAGTCAGAGGTCCAACTTGCCAAAGTTGACCAGGAAGCCAAGATGGTGAAGAAGGAAGAGTAGCGCGTCCCTGTCGGTGTACATGCGGGACTCGACCTGATTTCGGAGCAGCAGATCGTCGAGGTAGTGCGAGGTCGGACTGAGAGAGGACCGCCGAGCGTGTGCGACCACTGCATCCAAGAACCTGGTGAAGACCCAGGGACTGATGTTTAGACCGAATGGCATGGCCCGGAACTGATAAACCACCCCGCGGAAGGCGAAGCGCAGGTAACGGCGAGCCGAAGGATGCATGAGCACATGGAGGTATGCATCGGCCAGATCGAGACTGACAGTGAAATCCATGTGCCTGACCACGGCATGGAGAACTCTTGTAATATCTTGAAATCCAAATCCAGACAAAAACCAGTGTATTCAACACGGTACAGCCGTTGGCTGACCGGCATACGGCAAAAGGTAGCTGTCGTCGCCTAGGGGTGGTCCTCCACGTCTGCCGCCGGGTACTCCGATACATAGAGGCGTGCATGAGACCCAACAAAGGCCTTGAGGGGGGACGTTCGTTTATTAGTTAATTTTTAATGTCCCTATGGCATCAGAGATGATCAGGGGCTAGCTGGTGAACTGTGGGTTGTACTATAGCAGTAATACTACAAGGTCTCACTAACCGGAAAGAGGAAATATATGTATGAATTTTTGTATTTTTTTGTTGTTGCTATATTTCAGTTCGAGGCCCAGGGCCTATAGTATGTACCAACCCGATAAGGTGGGAAAGGTGTAGCAATCTAACAGGGTCTACCAGACGCAGCGAGGTGAAAAAGAAAGTAAAATAAGAGTAAGAACCAACAACAACGGTCCTATTCTGTAGGGAGACATTTATTCATACCATATATAAGAAAGGGTTAAAATTTCAGGACCACGGTTAAAATGTCATTCTCATATGAGGGGGGACCGAGCTCTCAAGCTCTCCATAGGTGGCGAGGCACGTATAGGCCCATTCCTGGCCGGTAGATGCGGGTCGGAGCTCTCGGTGTAAGACGGGACGAAAGGCGGGAGAAAAGTGCGGGGATCACGGCGGCAGCTGGTCCGCATGTGTGTATGACCCCGAAGGGGTATGTCCTGAGGAGGTCTATCCGACCTGAGTGGTGAGACGGACGCCTAGAAGAGGTACCCTATGGAATACGTGTGCGCGGAGACTGACTTCCAGCCAGGGTGCAAGGAGACGGAGCCCCAAGGCGCCGAGCAACAAGTCATGATGGCGACGCGGTGGCGTAAAGACGCAAAAATTTAATATCACGCCTGGCTGGCCTGGAGCCGCGCCAGGGACAGCTGGGGGCCGATGTCTCCTCCCCCGAGGTAGACGGGGGTACCTCCGCGAGAGACCCGTCTTCAAAGGCTGGGTGCGCGGGGCTGGTTGTGAAAGACGCCCGAGGGAGCGGGGGCCCCCGTAAGATCTCATGAAGTGGTCGGCGGTGCGCACCTTGGCGGGAACAAACCCGTGAACGGGACCGCTCCCGTCCCGGGACACAAAGATCTCGGCTGTGGCGCAGAGAGGAAGGCGGAACGGTAGGACGCAAATCAACCCATCCGATAGGGGAGCGCCGCAGCCAACGTGAGACCGAAGAAGCGCAGGGAACAGGGTGGCCATGTTCCGTCCGATTCCAAGGGCAACCACGCAACTGAATGTCCCGGGGGGAAGGAGACCAGGGTGAAGCCATCGGACAAGAGTGGAGAGATCGTCGCCAAGAGGGCTGATGACCGATCGATGGACGCGCAGTGACCGGCTCCGAGCCGGGGCGCAAGGAGGACACATGAAGCCCCGCAGCGCCGTGGAAAGAGTCATGATGTGACGACCTAAGGCGACGCTGAGGCACAAAGGTGCAGGTGGGCAAGGCCACACCTGGCTGGTCGGTAACTGCGCCAGAGCCGGAGTCTCATCCCCCGAGTGGAGAGGGGGAAGTCGCCGCGAGGGACCCATCTCCGTAGAGTGGGTGCGCGGGACAGACATGAAACTGCGCACCATAGAGCAAGAGCGCATTGAATCGTAAAGGAACATACCTCCCACAGCAGAAAGGACAGCGTCCGTCGCCTTGGCCGGGGGGAAAAATGGCCAGGAGGGACCCGTCTCCGTAGAGCGGGTGCGCGAGATAGACATGAAACTGCGCACCATAAAGCAGGAGCGCATTGAATCATAAGGAACATACCTCCCACAGCAGAAGGGGACAGAGTCCGTCGCCTTGGCCGGGGGGGGGGATGGCCGCGAGGGACCCGTCTCCGTAGAGCGGGTGCGCGGGACAGACATGAAACTGCGCACCATAGAGCAGGAGCGCATTGAATCGTAAAGGAACATACCTCCCACAGTAGAAGGGATAGAGTCCGTCGCCTTGGCCGGGGGGAAAAAATGGCCGCGAGGGACCCGACTCCGTAGAGCGGGTGCGCGGGACAGGCATGAAACTGCGCTCCATAGAGCAGGAGCGCCTTGAATTGTAAGGAACTTACCGGTGATCGGGAGCGCGGTGTGAGGGAGCGACCAGAGTCTGGGGACCAAAAGCACCGAGACAAACTGTAGACTGCGTCGAGTTGGTAAGGGCCGGTGGAACTGGTGCCGCAGTGGAAAGGACGGGGCACTTGCGGCGATAGAAACTCCAAAGTTGGGATCAATGTTCCTCTTCCCAAAAGGCGCAAGGAGCACAGGGATGATCCGATGCGCAGCCCGAGCAAGGAAGGCAGCGTAGATGTAAATCGCTGGGCCACTGGGAGTCGCCGCAGGCAGGGCAAGTGTGAAGCTTGGGACTGCAACAAGGAATGGAAACATAAGAGAACCGCGCGTGACCCGGGGCCACGTTTCCAAGAACGCGACCGTTGTAACGACTGTCGGAGACGAAGTCGAAAAGAATGGTCAAAACGCCGTAATTCCACAGAAAATGCCCCAGTAGGCTTGCAATCGCCGGGCGAGACAATATCCGAGGCCTTACCCGGCCATCGTAAGAAGATCAAAACCGAAAAAACGAACGAAGGAGAAGAAGAAACGCGGAGACTGAAAACAACGGAACCGAACAAAATGGAGCTAAGTATAGAACTGGTAATAACGGACTCTCGCGAGATTGAGAAGGGAGGCTATCCGGAGGATAGGGAGGCCACTCAGGGGATTGGGTAGCTGCTTGCTAGAGTTATGTCCCTGGTTGTGTAGCAACACACATCAATTTTGGAGGCTGAAATTGACAGGCTAAGTATGTCTTCCTATCAGTCATATCAGTAATACCATCGGTAACGTTTTTGAAGAAACAAATCATAGTCTATAACCCATTACATGCCAAGGCTGATTTTTTTTTTTAATTTGCTTATTGTTCTACCAAGACTACATTACAGATTAGGAGAAAGATCAACCATTTTAGTTCAAGGGTGGTGAAAGAATAGCTTGGCGCCTCAGGCGCCAAGATTTTCTGGCACCACCCTTGATCTATCATAGTCTTGAAATTAATTTGAAGCAGTCGTATATCAGGATGAAAAGAGTTAGTGACAGGTCATCTCTCACAAGGGTGGTGACTCAAAACAGGTGCTGCTATAGCAAACAAATCCTTTTACAAGCGGATATTACCTCAAGACAGCAGGCTCCTCAAACTTGAAGAAGACGATGAGAAAAGAGATGGCACACACAATGAGGCAGCAAAGGCTTGGCAAAACAAAGGGGTGGGTACCAAAAAACCCCACCGAGGAAAAGGTTGATGGATACTTGTCTGCTGGTAAAGCCAGGTAACCTGTAGAAACATATGATTCGTGTCTCAGGGGTCACAGAAAAAAAGATTTCTTTACCTTCAGGCGTCTGACTGACACTGTGGGTGGATTCTGAGTGACTGGAACTCACCTCTTTGGCTGTCAGTAACAGTTTTTGTCGCAATGATTCCCACAGGAATCCTTGTGACAAAATCTGCTAATGACAGCCAAACGGTTAACCTTTATCTCTGTACTACTGACAAAGTCATAAACAAATCTGTTTTAATTTTCAGTGTACATCTAACTTGTATGTCCATATATAGAAAACAAGACATCTGCCTCATCTGACATGACAGAGAACAATGCAAAACAATATCCTGAAAGCAAAAGACGATCAGATCGAAGTCAGTCACAGCTGACCCACATACAACTGCATGGGCAAACTGCAGTCAAAGTCAGTCGGAGGATCTTTTGCTTGTCCATTATTTAACACACTGTGAACTGTAACACAAGCTTTTGCCAACCCAACCCCCCCCCCCCCCCCCCCCACCTTCCCCAAATTCCCCTGACACCGCCCAAACATCTCAGCCCTAAAGGTAAAAAAGTTGAAGTTTAAAACACTGAGACCTCAAGTCAAAATAATTAAATTTGATAGTTGTCCTAGAAAATTGCACGCACTGACCATTATAGTTCAAACAAGAAAGGCAAAGCCATTATGGCTCACGTGTATGACCAATTTACATATGTGTGATCTTTGTGACAAGGGCTGGCTTCTGCAGCTGCAAAATCCATGTTTTCGGAAAATGTAAGCATTTTTCAAACATATGTCAACCCCCGGTGACCCTTGACCTTTGTGATGAGTTACTAAATTAGTATGCATAGGAAGGTCTTATCATCAGCTATCTTTTACCAAATTTGGTTGAAAAATTTGCAAAAATTTGGGAATACCTACAATTTAATTAAAAAAATCAGCATTTTACACACATTTGCCAGCCTCTTATGACCCTTGACCTTCCAAGGGGTCATCCACATTAGCATGCATAGATAGGTCTTACCATCAGGTATCTCTGTACCAAATTTGGGTTTTAAGTTGTGAATAGTATTTGAGAAAAAAACATCTTTGTCAAAATATGGCTATTTTAGACCTATTTCCTGAGCTCTCATGACCCTTGACCTTTCCGAAGGATCAACCAAATTAGTACGTATAGAAAGGTCTTACCATCAGGTATCTTTGTACAAAGTTTGGGTTTGAAGTTGTGAATTGTATTTGAGAAAAATAAATTATGTCAAAATATAGCTATTTTTGTCCTATTTCCTGATCCCCTGTGACTTTGACCTTTGTGAGAGGTCAATCAAATTGGCATGTTTAGAAAGGTCTTACCACAAAGTATCCTTGGGCCACGTTTGAAGAAGTGGCTTAAATAGTCTCCGAGAAAATGCCAACGTTAAAGTTTACCACGGACGACAGACGACAAACGGCAGACGGACGACGGCGGACGGACGGATGACCACTGGCCCAAAACATACTCACTTTTGCTTCGCACGTGAACCAAAAATGGTGCCAGAACAACTTGACGCCTCATCAACTATAGTAGGTCAAGGTTGGTGTCAGAGTAAGTTTTCTGGCACCACCCTTGAACTACTATTGTTGACCCAAATCTTCTTGGTACGGCTGAATATGTCAAACTAAATGTTAATGTTCACACTGTACCTCCCAGCGTGGGTCCAAGAATCAATCCTGAGCCCCATGCCACTGATATCATGGACATGCTGAAAGCTTGGTTGGTGTTGTCCGACACGTCATACAGAATTGTCTTGGCTGTCCCCACAGTCCCTGTACACCAACAGATTATGAGATATCACAAAACACAAGGGCCCCAATTTTTCTGTTGTCGTCATATTAAAAATTTGCTATTAGTGATTCATTTACATGTGCTATACATGGAAAGAGTGTTTTGACGACCTTTAAAAAAGTGTTGTTATCAGACTTTTGTTGTGGTAGAACCTGATTTGAGCAACCACCCTTATGAGAGATCACCTGTCATTAAAGACCATCATTTAGGTCTTAATGACAGGTGACACTTTCTGCCCTTCAAGACTTCTCTTGAGAGAGCACCTGTCTTTTTTCTTGCAAAAAAGTGGTTGCTTAAAAATGAATTTTTCTCTAAAATGTATTTTTTCGAAAAATACTTACCGATGCCATTACTTTATGGAACCATCCTATAGCTTACATAATTTTAGCCAAAATCTTACAATGTGTACCTATAGGGCCAGGGGAGGCAACCTAGGAGTGCCGAGACCCAGTACCCCGGATAGCCTCCGAGTAATGGCATCAGTAAATATTTTTCAAAAAAATACATTTTACAGAAAAATTCATTTCTTTCTTCAAAAACATTACCGATGCCATTACTTTATGGAAGAATAGCGAAAAGGAGGCGGGTGCCGCGTAACCCAGGAACCCGACCAAGCTAGCAAGACCCGCCCTCCCCGGAGCAAACTCCCGATAATTTTAGCTAAAGATTTACCGCCGGCACCAGAGGTGCCGGGAGGGAGTGTTGCACCCCTGCGATGTCCCCCACCAGGGCCAGGCTGTCTCGCTGGCCTGTCAGGTTTCGGAGGTAGAATTGGGTGAAGGTCGACTCAGTCCGCCAGCCCACGGCCGCTACCATGTCTCAGACAGCACAGCTGCGGTCAAATGCAATGCTAGGAGCCATGGTTCTGACCTCGAGTAAGCGCTTGGCAGCAACAGGGCAGAGGTCCTGGTAGGCAAAGCGTGTCACCCATCGGAGCCAGGACGAGATCATCAGGGCCGAGATGTATGATCTACCTGGGGACAGAGGGAGAAAGAGGCGGGAGCATCCCCGGCGGAGCGGCTTGGTTCGGCGTAGGTACACATGTAAGGCTCTCACCAGGTCCTGTTGTCTGGCTTCCCTGTTCGGGCTCATCGTCTTCAGGGGCCGGACAATGATCACCTGGGGGGCGGACAACAGGACTGCGTATTGGCCAGGAAGGCCGGGTCTGTCAATAGTTGCACAGAGCTGTCCGTCCTGAACTGCAGCAGGAGGAGTGCGCCGGAGGCGCGTGCAGCTCCCTCACTCTGGAGGCCGTGGCAAGGGTGAGAAGAAGCAGGTCTTCTGCATTATGTAGGTCACAGGTCAGAGATGTCGTAGCATTTGCCGGGTCCGAACGGCCCAAGGGTCGGGACGTGTCGGCAATCAGGTGAGGTAGCCCCTGATGGTGATCGGCCCCAAGTGCTGCTCGGCAAAGCCAGAGGAAGAACTTGGCCAGCTGGGGGGATGTCCGATTGGTAAGAGCGAGGTGTCGGTCATCGCACCAAGGCTCCAGGATTCGCCACTTTCCTCCGTAGCCTCAAAGGGTCGAGGGTCTGCGGCCTGCAGCGATAGCTTCCACTGCTGCACTCGAGAAGCGGCTAGCAGCGAGGATGTGCCCCAGCGTCTCCAGGCGTGTAGTAGGAGTCGCTCGGGAACAGAAAGCATGGCGCCTGCCGTGGTTGCTTGAGCTTCGAGCGTGGTGTGGGGAGCCGTAGAGGGGGTCCGTTGGCGAGGTTCAGAAGGAGAGGAGCTGGGTGGCTCAGTGGTCCAAGACTTGGTCCAGCAGAACGGGCCACTAGCAATCTAATCGTGATGCCTCCCTAGAGCTTGCGCAGGACCTGGGGGACCAGCACCGTGGACGGGTAGGTAGACGCGATGAGACCTTTACAGGAGAAGGGGGAGAGAAGCCAAAACCATGGTACAGGCTGAGAAGCTCAAGTGCTTGCCCGACCACCCCATGAAGCACAGACTGAGCAACCTCACCAAGAACCGGCTTAAAAGAAGCAGCTTTGTCCATGAGAGCATGCGACTTTCTCGACAGCACAGGGAAGTCCTTCCACAGAGCACTCTACCTCTGATCACAGAAGAAGAGGAAAACCCTTGGGCAATGGAAAAACCAGACATCCAGATCCGCACCAGTGTCCCACATGTTGCCTCAGGAGACAGTCAGGATGACACCGTTCGACGGGCACTCACCCTAGCCCTGATCGACGAACAATACCCAAAGGAGGCATGGATCCACATCTACACTGATGGATCAGCAACAAATGCCGTTTCCAATGGAGGTGCTGGCATCCTGATCCAGTTTCCTGGGGGACATACAGCCACATCCAGTGTAGCCACTGGCAAACACTGCACAAACTACAAAGCAGAAACCGAAGCACTTATGCAGGCCGCCTCCATGGTTCAGAATTCCGCAGACCCATGCTACCAAGTTGTCTTTTTCTCCGATGCCCTTTCAGTCCTTCAGGCCCTCGAGAACGACAAGCTCGCCCAGCTGACCAGAGCCTTGCAGAAGGTCAGAGAAACCAGAAGAGTTGTCCTCACTGTGGGGTACCAGGAAATGAAAGGGCAGACGAGCTGGCGAAAGAAGGAGCCACAAAAGATCAACAAGAAAACAGCGTCAGCTATAGTGAGCAAAAGACAATCATCAAGGCATTGATGAGGCCAAGGTCAAACAGAGACGACTACCACACAATGACCAGAGAGCAGCAAGTCGTCCTGATCAGACTGCGTACCGGCCACAACAGACTAAACGCTCACATGAACAGAAAGCTGAAGCTGGCGCCATCACCAACCTGCGCCTGTGGTCAGGAAGACCAAACAGCGGAACATATTCTCCAGAGATGCCCCCTACTGGACGATGAAAGAAAAGAAGTGTGGCCATCGCCAACTCCACTGCAGACCAAACTCTACGGCAGTCGAGAAGACCTGGAGAAAACGACGTCATTCATCACCGGCGCTGGTCTGACCGTATAGCCCACTGCGAACGACAAGAAGAAGAAGAAGACAGGAGAAGGGGAGCGCATCTACTGCCCAGGCAGGGGGGGGGGGGGGGGGGGGAGGGAGAGGGCGGGATGGGCGAGACGAAGAGGGGCAACAGCCGGTTCCACCTCGTCGCGAAGAGGTCAACCAGAGGAGACTCCCATGCCGTACAGATCATCTTAAAGGTGTCCGGACGTAGTGCCGAATCAGTGTTGAGAATCTGTCCGGGCCGCGAGAGGGAGACTGTGAGGCCAAACCAATGTCCAGGAAACTTCTGGCTCGGAGAGGGAGGTCGCGAACTGCGCCTGACTGGGGAAGCTGGTAGAGAAGAAAGCCGAGGGAGGGGAAGCAAGGCCCGCCCTGCTTCTGGTTGTAGGAGACCACCGTGGCGCTGTGGGAGGACGAGCAGTTCCCGGCGTCCGAGAGTGGTGTCCCAGGCGAGGAGGGCTTGCCAACACACGTGCAGCTCCAACGAGTAGAAACATTAGTCCGCGATGTCCGTGGTCCAGCTGCCGGAACCCGGAGAACAGCAGCAGCAGGAGCGCGCGCCCGCCAACGCGGCTAGCATTGACGCAGAGGGACCACTGTGGGGCGAAGGGAAGAGAGGAACTCCGGTCGCGAGTCATCGAGATCCGCCCAACGGAGGAGGTGCGGGAGGGGCAACGGAAGCACTGGCCCTCAAGTCTCGATGTCGCCAGCCGAGAGTCGCCAGTGAAGAAGTAATACGTTGAAGTGGTCGAGAGTAGAGATGGCCACGGGGGAGAAGGTCCGCTGCTGCACTCATCAGGCCCAGGAGCTGCAACCACACTCTGGCGGAGACCGACTGCAGTAGAACCTAACCGAACCAGGTTTGCCAACTGCCGTATCCGCGGTTCCGGTAGTCTCCCAGGTTGAGGTCCGTCTGGAACGCCATGCCCAGGTGAATGAAGCAGCGGGACGGGGCAAGGTCTAACCCACCCACGTTGACCAAGAAGCCAAGCCTGTCCAGAAGGTCCAGCAAGGAGTCTCCGTCCTTCTCCAAGGCGGCCGTCGACTGGTTTGAGCCGGAGCAGATCAGCAAGAAATTTGAAGGTGGCTCGGGGGCGTCCGTGTGGACGCGGCGAGAAGCCGTCCACGGAGATAAACCTGTTCCGTGCCGAGAGGTCGAAGATTGGGAGCCCCGTGCCTCCGAGCATGGGAACCAGAAGGAGACAGCTGTATAATGCCAAAGGCACTTGGTGTTCCCAGGCGGTCACCCATCCAAGTAGTAACCGAGCCCGACGTAGCTTAACTTCGGTGATCAGCCGAGAACCGGTGCAATCAACGTGGTGTGGCCGTCTGCCGGCTCCCCAGCAGGGAACTGAACCCCGGTCGCCTGCGGGACAGGCGGGAATACTTACCAGCATACTACCGAGGAGAAGGCCGGGGGGTCGCAACGCGTAACCACCTCCGAGGCGTCCTACTACAACTGCACGGGAATCTCTCCTCGAAGAGTGGCTGCCTGGGCCGGTCCGAAGGGACGGAGACCGCACAAGGCCGCGACGTAGGGGCAGCCAGGGATGGGGGCGGGCGGGGACGTCCGGTGGCAGGTGCAGGAATCCACGCCTGGAAGACGGGTGAGAGGAGGACCTAACAGTCAGTAGGGAGAGAAGCAGGGCCTGCGGGCGGCAGAACCAGGAGGAGACGAAGCGGGTGGGCAAGAGGTCCCTGTACTGTCTGCCAGGCAGGAACGAAGCACAGCGGTTCGCTGAAAGGGGCCAGACGTACTGTCTGCGTAGGTGTGGCGGCATCAGGCATGGTGTGGGCGGAAGCGTGGTAAGCCGCCCGGGCGACCAGGGCAAAGGCGAGGACGTCTCCGAACAGCGGAGTGAAACGACAGGCGCCAGGCCTCCTCGACACAAGAGACGAGGGCTTGCGTAACCACGTCGAGCAATCCTGCACAGGCGAGGGCGTAGCAGAAGAGGGACTCTGTCCGATCCAGACCGGGTGGGAAGCAACGCCGCGAAGCGCGCAGTCCATCCGCGCGTAACTGCGCCGGGGAATCCACAAGGCCAAGAGAGTCCTCTTGAGGAGCGGGAAGGCCAAACGGCTAAGGAGCGCTGAAGCAGATTCTTCCGGAAACACGAAGAGGGCGTCATCATCCTCGGGAGGCCGGCGCTGAGGGTGCAAGGCGGCGGGCTCCGCCGATGATGAGGAGCGAGTTCGAGGAGAGCGACGGCCGAGAATCCTCCGAGACCTGCGGGGAAGTCTGAGGCCGAGGAGTGCAGGAACAAGGAGCCCGAAACAGACCTGGTCGCCGGGTGGGGAGAGTGTGAACGACGGGCAGAGACCGAGGAGCGGGGCGGGCGACGACGCTGAGGGTCCGGAACCATGGAGCCGCAGAACTGCTGGCTGGAGACCGTCGTCCGAGAAGAAACGCATCGACGTGGGCTCCGAACGTGCGAGCTGGCGGCCAAGGTCCAAGCTGTGTCCGTCCCGGAGCATTCCAGGGGTCACCTGTCGTGGGCCGCCAGACGATGACGAAGGTCAGGCGTCGGGATGGCGCGAGGTGTACATCCTTGTCTTGTCATGTGATGCTTGGGTTTCGCAAGCTAGCTCGCTGCGGGCCAGGCTCGAGCAAGCGGGCGCGCAAGGGGGGAATACGTCCCCCAACGTCAGGGCTTGGTAGCCGTTTGTTTTCCGCAAAGCAGGGTGAGCGGACTCACTGCGGACCAGACTCGAGTGAGTGGGTGCGCAAGGGGGGATCTTTGGTAAGCTGTCCCCCAACAGCAGCGTGAGTGCGTCTTCGTTGGTCAGAGGCCGAGGCATGCGTGAGGCTGCGGGACGGGGGTGGACGTTCACGCCGATAGCAGCTCCAGAGCTGGGACCAGCTCCTCTACAAAGGGCACGCAGACATCACAGGTGCGGCCGGAGGCACCACAGGAGCAGGAGAGGCACACTGCATGCATACACTCGGCCACAGGAAATCGCCACATCGGGTGCAGGTGCAGACTTGACAACTGCAACATCAGATCAGAACAAGCACCTATATAGCGTCCCAGTAGCCCGTTCTACGGCGTCTTAATGGAGACGGCAAGCGCCGCCGGTCTCAGCTGCTATGGACAGTGCTTATAACAAGCCAGGGCCTTCCTCTAGGGACACTTGTTATCATATGTATACGTGAATAGAAGGACTATGGTGCACCAGAAGGTGCGTGTCATTTTTATTATTTAGTTATTGCACTGCAGAATAGTGGCTGACTACACAAAGAAATTAGTGGTATAATATTGTTATGCCAGCATGAAAGTGCGCTGTGCACAGGAGTGAAGTAGAAAATCTTCACTTCGCCCAGTCCCAAGGTACGGGAAACACTGTGTATATCTGAACATGGATACTAGCATGTCAGGATACATGGGTGTGCATGACACAGACATCGCTAGAGTGTCTTAAAAATGCGACGAGCACACTGGGTGTCTAACAAACATGGGTGTATGCATCATGTCCATAAAATGTGGTGTGTGAACACTAACATAAGTGTGCATACACCAGCGTGATCGGAAAAGTACATGTATCTATAACGTGGGTGAGCACACCAGTGTGTCAGCAAGAATGTGGAAGTGCATGCTGGTATGGGTGCGCAAGAGAAAGGGACACCATCATCAAGAAACGGGTGGATGTGGCTGCTATGCCACGTGACGAGTGCACCCGAGCACACGAAACACCGACAGTGATGCCGCCGCCCGGCACCATAGGCGCCGGTCACAGGCACACATCGAGACCTTACCTAGCCATCTTGCAGAGGCTGGGGGAAGGGAATAACCTGACACGCAGAAGCGGGAGCACCACACCAAGGAGCCGGGGGCTGCACACATCAGGCAAGGGCGCAGAGTCCGCGACGGAAGTCCCAGAGGACGGGAACACAGACGAACTTGTCTGAAGGCACCCAGAGAAGAACCACAGAAGTAACAACAGTTCAAAGCACCCGAGCACAACACACCGCCGGGAACTGAGGCTCCAAGTCGCAGGCACAACCGGCGCAGAACCCTACACAGCCATAGGGAACCTGCAGAGGGCGAAGGAACGTTTGCGCTACACATCCTGCACGCTAACAGAGAGCACCAGAGAAGAAGAAGCACACAAGGAACAACAGTCCAATAGCGCCAGGCAAGGCTACGAGCACACTGCCGGAACCAAGTCTCTCAGGGCGCAGGGAACACGGCGCAAAACGCCAGCTGGAAGAAGCATACAAGTGGCAAAAGTCTAAGCCTCCGAGGCCAGCAAGAATAACCAAGCCTCGTAGGTCGCAGGTACAACCGGTGCAGAACCATACACAGCCGTAGGCTCAACACCGCAGTAGGCTAACACACATCTTAACTCCGTAAGCTAAAGGAATAAACTGGTGTGTCTGCACAAGGCAGTAACACGTATGGGTGGGAAGGGAGTCTACTCGGGGTACTGGGTCACGGCACCCCTAGGTTGCCTCCCCTGGCCCTATAGGTACACATCGTAAGTTTTTGGCTTAAATTATGTAAGCTATAGTATGGTTCCATAAAGTAATGGCATCGGTAATGTTTTTGAAGAAACAAAGGTTCCATTGTACAGCTCTTACTTGACATATCGCGAATAGTTACATCGTGAACCCCGATATATCGCGGGGGGTACCTTAGATCCCCCCCAAAAATTGGAACGACCACGGACGGCAGTGAACCGCGAAAACATTCTGTCACCGGCCTTGGCTGTATCGCACTCCATGGGGTGCTGCACACACGCCTGATGTGACAGCTAGGTCCACACACTTAACACCTACAAACTTTCTCCAGATGAAGAACACATACATACATATATGTGCATAAAGAGGATAGGAGACAGACTTACTTACTTACGCCTGTCACCCCTACCCGGGTATAGGCCGTCGACAAGAGACCTCCAGCAACTCCTGTCCTGTGCTTCTCCTTCGATTCTACTCCAGGTGGTTCCCAGTCTCTTGATGTCTGCTTGGAGGTCTCGACGCCAGGAGTTTCTCGGCCTACCTCTTTTCCTCTTTCCCTGGGGGTTCCATGACAATGCCTGCCTAGTGATACTGGATGCTGGCTTTCTCAGACTGTGACCGATCCATCCCCATCTTCTTCGCCCAATTTCATTCTCTGCTGTTATCTGCTCTGTTCTCTCCCAGAGTCTGACGTTGCTGATCTTCTCTGGCCAGTGGATTTTCAAAATTCTTCTAAGGCAACTGTTCATGAAGGTCTGTACTCTGTTGACTGTGGTTTTTGTCAATCTCCACGTCTCTGCTCCATATAGGAGAACTGCTTTTACATTGGAGTTGAAAATCCGGACTTTGGTGTGTTGTGACAGCTCTCTGGAACTCCACACTTTTTTCAACTGGAGAAAGGCTGCTCTGGCTTTACCGATTCGTGCTCTGACATCTGCATCAGTGCCGCCTTTTTTGTCTATGATGCTCCCGAGATAGGTGAAGGACTCCACTTCCTCCTCCAACGGGGTGCCAGCAAGCAAGACTGGTTCTTCCCTGGTTGCGTTCAGCCTCATTGTCTTTGTTTTCTGTTTGTGAATGGTGAGGCCCACTTGGGACGAGATGTCAGCAAGCCTCGTGGTCTTGTCCTGCATTTGTTGATGAGTGTGGGACAGTAATGCCAAGTCGTCTGCAAAATCGAGGTCGTCAAGCTGTGTCCACAGTGTCCACTGTATTCCACTTCGTCTGTGCTCTGTGGTCATCTTCATGACCCAGTCTATGGCCAGTAGGAAGAGGAACGGAGACAGCAGACACCCCTGCCTGACACCAGTTCTGACCTGGAGCTCTCTGGTGAACTGCCCTTCGTGGATCACGCGACATGTCATGCCATCATAGCTGCTCTTGATCAGGCGGACGAGCTTTGTGGGTACACCGTAGTGTCGTAGGAGTTTCCACAGAGTCTCTCGGTCCACGCTGTCAAATGCTTTCTCATAATCCACAAAGTTGACGTACAGCGGGGAGCTCCACTCCAGAGACTGTTCCACGATGATGCGGAGAGTGGCGATCTGGTCTGTACATGATCGGTTCTTCCTGAATCCTGCTTGCTGGTCTCTCAGCTGGGGGTCAACGGAGCTCTTCATTCTTTCTAGGATGATCCTGTTGAAGACCTTTCCTGGTACTGACAGCAAGGCGATTCCTCTGTAGTTGGAACACTTGCTGAGGTCGCCTTTCTTGGGAAGCTTGATTAGGTACCCCTCCTTCCAGTCAGCCGGCATCACCTCCTCTTCCCAGATCTTTCCAAACAGTGGGTACAGCATCTCAACTGTTGTCTCTAGGTCTGCTTTCAGAGACTCCGCTGGGATGCCATCTGGCCCTGCTGCTTTGCCATTCTTCAAAAATGCCACTGCTTTTCTGATCTCTTCCTGGCTGGGTCTGTCACAGCTGATGGGTAGGTCGGTCTCTGCTGGCTGGATGTCGGGGGGGTCGGGTGGGCTAGGTCTGTTCAGTAACTCTTCAAAATACTCGGCCCGTCGAGTTGGTCTGCTCTGTCTGCAATAGGCTTGCCTTCTTTGTCTTTTACTGGTCTTTCTGTATGGCCATACTTACCCGACAATCTTCTGGTAATGTCGTAGAGCTGTTTCATGTTGCCGCTGCCTGCTGCCTTTTCTGCCTCTGCTGCCAGGCTGTCTGTGTAGGCCCTCTTGTCTGCCCTGATACTCCTCTTCACCTCGCGGTTGGCTTCCGAGTATTCCCCCTGTGCCCTTACTTTGGCTGCTCTCGTGCGACTGTTGTTGACCGCTGCTTTCTTCATAGGAGACAGAGTCAGTGTTTAATGAGAATCTAGGCTTCTGGCACATGGTAGATGTCTCCCCACTTGATTGGCTGCTGGGCGCTTGGGAGCAGCTTCACACAGACTACAACGTGATCTCCTCCTAGATATGACCACACACGTAAATGCATTAATAGGAAACACTGATTTGAAACGCATCAAGGTCTATGCTTTTCACAGGTGTCAAGTTTCGCCACGCTCGACAGCTGGCGGTTATGATCTGGAGGGTGTGAAAACAGATGCTGAACCCTCTTTTGCCTCCTCTAACGAAGAACACAGGCAATCATAGGAAGACCTCAGTCACAGCTGCGAGGGATAATGAATGTCTATGCTTGCTGCAGAGTTAGGCGGTCCGCTGTTGAAGTTAAAGAGAGGTGTGCTACCCCACTGCTGGTGCTCACCGGTCATCATAATCGGACTTTCTCACTGTGCGTGACAACTTCAAACAAACCACACTAGCTAGGTGATCAACCTATTGATTGACGAATAAAGGCTACCTAACTTGTCTCGGAAATTGTCTATTGATGTGTGTGAACGACATAAACAAGAACAGAAGCTGTCCTTTGTATGTTCTTTTTTCTGTGATGCTAACAGTGCAAGTGTTTCTGATTGTACTCGGCTTTGAAAGAAAGAACGTAAAGGCAATAGGTAATGCCTACGCACACGCCCTGATTCTCATTGGATCCCCCCCCCCCCTTTTAGCCCGATATCTCGCGGATGGATATATCATGGTACGGCCCCATTTTGTGGACCCTGACGACTGCGATATGTCAGGTCACAGCTGTATATCCAACCTTATCACAGCTGTATATCCAACGTAATAATAATAATAACTTTCATTCTCAGGCCATCAACAGCCGCAGTCAGCCCATGCGCTGTTGTACGTGGTCCAACTGCAGCTGTCATCCGCCGGCGCATATTTTGCTCCCTAGAGAGGGACGTCAATTAAAAATGTACCATTTGCCAGTCCTGCGAGGAAACGCAGCAACATGGCCATGGACAGACTGTGGGTAAAGCCAAAGAAGAAAGAAAACACGCCGTTGCCGAATATTGTACACAGGAGCACCAGTCGTCTCCCTTTGACATCCGTCAGCCAGCCCCAGAAGAAACTGAAGCAGAAAGACAAATCAAAGAAAATAAAAATAGGATTAATGTAACGTCCTAATATATAATCAAAACAAGGTGCTCAAAACATCTTTACACTATAAATCGGCAGACTATAATTTATATTATTATAATATGCATGCAGACTTTCACTGCAATACCATCAATAAATACAAAATATTAACTCATTCTTGATGTACTGCATACAGTCAGGCAGCAAATGAAGTTAGTGTTCAAGACATTTCGCATTTATGCGGCATGTCTTCAATCATAACTTCATTTGCAATGTATCCATTTGTGTCACATCTCCTTTAACCCCATCGCACTGCAGCATAATTCAAGGGTAGTGCCAGATTAGCTTGGCGCCATAAGGTGCCAAGCAAATCTGGCACTTTTCTTGAATTATCACGGTCGATCCATCTCCTGGGACTGGTACATAGTTGTTTAGTGACACCTCTAAAATTTTGGAAATGTGGTCTTGGAGTTAAATGGGTTAACTTGCCACATGTCCATATGTGGCACATGCCTAATGCTAACTTCATCCACCGAATACAGGTCTGTAGAATTTCTTGCATTAGTTAGTCCTTATCATTTGGAATACACCACTGTGTGAAATAAGTTTGACTAAAATAGTTCAAAGAATAGATAGTGCCAGAATAGCTTGGCGCCTCTAGGCGCCAAGCTATTCTGACACCACACTTGAACTGAAGCCATTGGTCTATATCCTTATCTGTAAGTACATGTACTATAATGTAGCCAGCATATGGTCGTGTACAAATTTGAAGCTTTTAGCCTCAGTATGATACGGGTTAAGCATAAGAACGAGGCGAGGGTACCAAAGTTGCTGTCCAGGTGTAGAATAAGATCCTGGAGTGTTTTGAGGAAGGAATTTGAACAAAGCAAGGAGACAGGATGGGGGAGGGAGGAGGGGGAGGGCTGGTGGGGAAAGGAGAATATAGGTGTTTGTCAACCTAAGGCCAAACAAAGCTTTCCTGATCCAAAAAAAAATTTGAAAAATAAATTATGTAATGCCAGCCACCCACCCCCATCCCACGATCGGCAGATGAATCAAATCCAGTTGAATCCAGTTAACACAAATTCTGATAACACAAAATTACACAAACACATGAACTGATAGCACAAATAACATAAACAGTGATTATAGTTTTGCTGAAATCATTTTCCTTCTCTTCATAAACAGTTTAGTACAAACTCCTGTTAGCAAGAATGATTTTTAGCACCACTAGGAGTTCTTGTTATCAATACTTGACCGTATTCCGTTCATCAAAACCCATTACATGTACAAAGTGTTGTAAGAACCAGCCTTACTAGCATCCTACCTTCCAACAGCTCTTCCAGCAAACACCGACGATGCAATTAAGCCGACATATGTGCCTTTTTCTGTCTCACTGTACCCAAACGTCTGAAACACATTTAATCCATAGAAGTACCCAACGGAAAAAGAAACACACTTAGAAAAGACGGGTACAACACAATTTATTAATATTTCGGGTAAATACCCTTTGTCAAAATAGACAAACAAACAAACAGAGAGCAACGAGTTGCCACATTCCTTCTGCCAATGAAGATAAGTAGCGGCTAATCTCTC
This sequence comes from Semisulcospira habei, assembly GCA_036245525.1. NCBI lineage: Eukaryota > Metazoa > Mollusca > Gastropoda > Semisulcospiridae > Semisulcospira > Semisulcospira habei. The sequence goes on along the minus strand of BTPG01000007.1, from coordinate 122,996,932 downwards.
TGTTCGTTTGTTTGTCTATTTTGACAAAGGGTATTTACCAGAAATATTAATAAATTGTGTTGTACCCGTCTTTTCTAAGCGTGTTTCTTTCTCCGTTGGGTACTTCTTTGCATATTACATGCTTGGCAGTCACCTTTTTGGTCTGGATCGCTTAACATTTAACCCATATCATACTGAGGCTAAAAACTTCAAATGTATACATCTCCATATGCAAGGTAAATTACAGTACTTATAGATAAGGATATAGATCAATGGCTTTAGTTCAAGGGTGGGGCCAGAATAGCTATCTATTCTGGCACTACCCTTGAACTATTTTAGTCAAACTTATTTCACACACTGGTGTATTCCGAATGATATGGGTTAAAACTGACTCAAAACGGGAACAATTTCTCTGGACTGACGAGTTATATCTTTGCATGTCCTCATGACAAAAACCACTAACGACACAAAAAAGGTTAAGCACACGTTTGCTTTGCTTCCAAACAAGAGAGAGTGTGTGGCTGTGAGTGTGTGTGTGTGTGCATGCTGTCTCAGTATGCATAATACTTGTTTGCATTATAAGCAAACATGAGTGTGCGTATACAAGTGCTTATAATCCTCCAATTAACCCATTTAACAGCACAGCTACATTTAATACATTGAGATCTCAAGTCACATCTATGTACCAGTTGCAGGAGATGGATCAACCATGATAATTCAAGGGCAGTGCCAGATTAGCTTGGCACCCGATGGTTAATCTGGCACAACCCCTTAAACTATCATGGTTGATCCATCTTCTGCTGTAGGGCGTCAGGGTTAAATGGGTTAAATTAACAGCCGGTGTCAGACCACTGCAGATGTTCTGATTTATGAGCACTTACAAAGCACTGCACAAGCAGGACAAGCTCTTACAAAACATATTATATGAACATATGACAACCTAATATTTTATTCCTTAACTCATTTAGTCCGAACACCCTACAGCAGGAAACAGATTGAAGGTGCCAAGCTAATCTGGCACTACCCTTGAATTATCATGGTCAATCTGTCTCCAGCAAGTGGTACACAGTTGTTAGGTGACACCTCCGAAATTTGTGGCCGCAGGGTTAAACTGTGTGACACTGCAAAGACAAACTTGGCCCATCTTGCAAAATGGTGACCGAGGTTTAACCCGTTTAGCTCCACTCCACGGCTGCAGTTCTCAAATTTTGGAGGTGTCACCCAACGAACATGTACCAGTTGCAATAGATGAGTTGATCATGACAATTCAAGGGTAGTGCCAGATTGGCTTGGCACCTTCAGGTGCCAAGCCAATCTGGCACTACCCTTTAATTATCATGGTCAAGCCATCTCCTGCTGTAGTGTTGAGGCTAAATGGGTAAAAAAAACTGTAAGCTGTGCTAAAAATGTTAAAGGCCCACTACCGCCGTAACTTTTCAAAGATACACTTCTGCAACAGATGGTTAAGAAACTCTACACACAGGTCTAGCTATGGTTCATTTAGACACAGGACAATCCAGTTCAGAACATGTCATCTTATATCAAGTAACTTGACAATGACTCCACTCCGTTCTAGAAATACAACACTATCAGTGCGAGAAACAGCTAAAAATAGACTGACACGCTAACGGCAGTGCAGAATAAATAAGTGCGATTATGCGTGTGGTTTTGCTGCATGTCCCAAATGCTGTTAAAGTTCATTAGGTATGTCGACAAGGCATAACAAACACAATTGTTGCTGAAATGCGTCTTCAGATTTATGCGTAATGGTACTTTAACAAAAACAGAAACTATTTATCAGTGACAGGTTAACTTATTGTCGCTACCACCATAGTTGTGTAAATGGTTCAGTACGCCCGCAAACCATGTGGCCTACTGAACCATGAATTTATTACACAAATATGGCTGCAGCCTGCACTTTTTCTTTTAAACTCATGCCAGGACCTGTCATGTATGGTCACACTTTCTGACATGCCACAATGACTTAACGCTTAGTAACTTACCAACACCATTTCCGGTAGAAACGGAAACAGAAATGTCAAAGTGAAAGCACTTGAAAACTGAAACCAAACAAAAACTGAATAAGCGGAGAGCAGTCGTCCAGGGGTCAGCAATTTTCCACTTCACTGTGATTGTCAAGAAAAACTAAACTTTATGCAACTGCAAGAGACACAGATCCATATGAGCCCCCGCAGCTGCAGGGGCTCATGAGGAGCAATACCTCTTGCTGACAGCAGTTTGTATTTATGAGTATGAACTTTTTGGGCTCTTCGGCATTGAATTCATAAAGATTTCAGAGACACAGTCTGCGACAAGTGACAGTGGAGGGGTTGAGTCTGCGAACACGTTGCTGCTCTGTACACCATAACCAATCTCACACAGAACATGTCTTGAGTTCAGTGCCAAAGGTCGTGCTCACCAAGCTAATCGTGCACTACCCTTCAACTACCATGGCTGATGCATCTCCCACAACTGATGTAAGTCTTTACAGTCACTGCCCAAACATTGCAAAATCATTAATACTTAATAGGAGTGAATAACTTGGATATTTTACTTTGATGTATTTCCAACCAAACCAGCAGTGTCAATATTATACAGTTCAACAAAAGCAATAATCAATGGTTTAAATATAGAGTTTGATCATTTACAGTAAAAGCCAACTGACCAGTGAGATGAAAACCAGCCACAGTATTCCCCAGTCTGGCGGTGTGGCATCTTTGGGCACCAAACTCAGAGCATCCTTCACACATTGCAGACAACTTCTCCTCTCCTCAGTATGGACTTTGCTTGCAGAAACATCTGCCATGCTGCTCGTTGTTGCTTTTTCATTTGGATTTGCCATGGCTAGTCGAATGGAAACACCAAGGAATATATATATATGTTATTTTAATAAAAATTAAAATACTGTCAGAGAAAGTTACTTAACCCATTTAACCCCAAGACCACATTTCCCAAATTTTGGAGGTGCTAGTTAAGGACTATGTACCTGTTGCAGGAGATGGATGGACCATGATAATTCAAGGGTAGTGCCAGATGAGCTTGGCGTCTTCAGGCGCCAAGTTCATCTGGCACTACCCTTGTGATTATCATGGTCCATCCATCTCCTGCTAAAAGATTTGGAGCTAAATGGATTAAACTACTTTACTGAGTCTTTGCACACTGCAACAAGATATGGATCAACAAAGTTACAATGACATTTCAAGAGTGGTGTTAGACTAGCAATGGTGGCACCAAGCTATTTGGCATCAAACGTGTACTATCATCGTTGATCTGTCCCCTAAACTGTAATGTGGTCTTCAGAAAATAACTCCCAAATATGGGATTTTTTTTAATTTTTACAAAAGCTCACTGATTAAAATAGTTACAGACAAAAGAGTGAAAAGACACTATAAGTTCTAGCAACACAATGATTTTGCTGTTACATACATGCACGTTGAAGACCTGACCAAGACTTGCTAAACACTGCAATGATTAGTACTGAAACCGACGACACTATTTCGGCAGCACTGTCAGTAGTTCACTGACTATTCTCTTGGTTCTGCTTCAGAAGATATGTCGGTTAGGTCAGATATTACAGTGCAAATGCACTTGTTTATCTCTGAGTGTGTACACATACCTGTCCCTGTTCTCTGACAGGCCAAACGAAGATCCGGTTACTCTTACGCAAACCGACCTACACAAGCAACATAAAGCCAGCAGCTCTGATTTGTACTGTTCTATTTTGCCTGCCTAGCCGATCATCTAATCTCGTCAGTCCTCTGAAATCTTCCACACTCTGAGATTGCTACAACCGCGGTGGCAAAAGACACTGGACCATGTGTGCTGGGAGGCATTTGGATGATATAACGCGGCCTCCACGCTCTTTCATAAAAGAGGTTTCATCAGCTGATTTCTGAGTCGACGTATATTTACAAACGGAATAAGTCCAAGTTAGCCCGACTGAGGCGTCCTCTGTCGGTAAAGTCAGGTCACTGTGTTGATTGCGTATGTTAGTCTGCACAACATGAACATTCTATTATGCTCAACATTTACCATGCGTGCGTGTGCAATGAGCGTTCTGTTCTGTACTTAGCTCGCAGTTTATTTATACTTGTACTTGTATGTTGTCTACCGAGGAAAAATAATGACAGGGAAGCAATTGCTCAACATCTTGCAAATGTTCATAAATGTGTGTATTAGCTCCCTTGCGTTATCCGCTCAGTTGGACCGACAGTGGCGTAGGACTCCAAACCTCGGCCAAAAAAATCAAGATTTTGCTTATGTTGACGTTTCCAGGCCGGACGACGATAGCCTCGCCATCCTCTCCTACCCCCTCCTCCTCCGGCCCCGGCCTCCCGGGGCCCTGTAGTAACTTGATTCAGTGTCGGAGTCGGTCATTGCTGTACCGCCCGCTGTGATCATGGGCCGTTTGCGTGAAATAGTTACTTCGGACGGTACATGCTCAGTCCCGGCCGGATCATCATCGTCGCCCGGCGGCATCCTTCTCCCGCCCCCCCCCCCTCCCCCCTGCCCCCACCCCCGCCTTCAGTTTTCTGTCAGTTTTTTATTATTATTATTTATTCCATACGGATTTCATTTTCGGCCTTCAAGTTTGGCCCGGTGGGGGGAGGGGGAGGGGGAGGGGGCTGGAAAGTAACACTGATGACAGTCGAGTCATGCCTGTGCTCGCTTGAAACCGGCCAGCCCCCCCCCCCTCCCCCACCCCCTCTAGGCCTATCCGGCCTCGGCTCACCCCAACGAATAACCGCATCTCCGGTAGTCCAGGCTCCGGCTGCGCCCCATGACTGACGCGGGTCCGACAACTCAGTGAACTGATAATTATGACAACTGAGCTTGTCCACAAGCACTCTCCCGCCGTGCACACCCACCCTGGCCACCCCCATCACCCGGCACTCCCAAACTGAATTCAGCCTAGTCAAGTTCCTTCAGTTGAGTTCCCGCCGCCTACCTCCACCCCTTACAGCGGCGTACCCTTTGCACGATGAACAAATCAAGAACAAAACAAATCAAGTACTGTGACAATACCTAACTATAGCCTCTGTAAACAAACAAAAAAAAATGATTCAGTGTAGTGTTTCCTCTTGACATTCAGGGCATAGAAAAGAGGGGGGGGGGGGGGGGGGAATAGGTTGTAGTAACGGTCATGTTTGCAAATGAACAGAAAGAAAACTGAGGCCATGTGGCTTGGCTCTTTGAAAGACTGTCATGAAAAACCATACGGAATCACTTGGAAAAAAACGTCTAAAAATTTTGGGAATTGTTTTCGGCAGTGACATACCTGCCTCGAGTATTGAGGATAACTGGCTATACAGACTGGATAAAGTACGAAGAACTATATCAGCATGGTCCAAAAGAAATCTTAGTATCACAGGGAAAATATGTATTGTTAAATCACTTTTATTGTCGCAGTTTACATATGTATTACAATCACTGTCTGCCCCGAGAGACATGCTGAATAAGCTTAATACACTGTTGTTCAGATTTATCTGGAAAAAGAGAAATGCCAATACTCGGGCCTTTGAAAAGGTTAAAAGAAGTATTATGTGTAACGGTACAGAGAATGCTGGTCTGAAGATGATTAATGTCCATGATATGCAGGCTTCATTTTTGTTGTCATGGTCACAGAATTCAACATAACGGCTATGAAAAATGGAAAATTATTCCGCGTTACATGTCCGCTGCATTGGGCAAAGAGTATGCATGTTTTCATTCTAATGTAGCAGCCAAGCATTTTGCGGGCCTGCGGTTGATTTAAAGTGTTTTTTGGAGGGACGTATTGACAACATGGTGTGATAATAAGAATATTATTTTACCAAAAGATGATTTCCCCCTTCAGCTTAAAAACCAATGTTTGTGGAACAATTCTGAAATTATGTATAAGCATAAGAGTTTGTTTTTTAGAGATTGGGTGCGTGCTGGTGTTTGCTTTGTAGACGATGTCTTGTCTGATGGTGATATCATATCTTTTCCTCAAATATGTCAAATGGTCGGCAACAAGCCTTGCCGGCTGTTTGAATATAACGCTTTGTGTACGGCCCTTAGGGCACGTATGGCTCGCGTGGAGCCTGGCGTATTTTTTGTACCACGCAACTATATGGAGGCTTTGCGGTATGCACCCCGTGCTATCCGCTTATCTCTGGTAACGGCAAGTACGGTGGTGCCTAGAGCATTGTCCTTCTGGCAGAGAAAGTGTGGTGTTACTCTGTCAAATGCACACTGGTCTGTAGCGGAAAAATGTGTAAAAGAAACAAGGCTGCGATTATTACATTGGAAAATACTTCATAATATATATCCTACAAATATTCTTCTGCATAAAATGGGCATTAAGACTTCTGAAAAATGCGACTTTTGTGATGACAAAGATTACATAGAACATTTCTTTTGGTCCTGTAATAAAATTCGTAAACTCTGGGAAAGCGCAACAAAACATATTCAAAGACTAACCTCTATCGCTCTTCAGTTAACTGCAAAAGATGTGTTATTTGGCTTTGAAGTTGACAACATGCAGAATAGTGACGTGAAAGTTATTAACCATATTATACTTGTCGCCAAAATGTGTGTTGGTAAATATAGATACGGAAAGAAGCTAGATATAGTTTGCATGTTGGAGCAGGATTTGCTCGTCCGGAAAATTACACATGCTTAATACAATGAGTAGAGCATGTAACAAAATGTAATCTGTAAGGCTTCACTCTTACTATGTTTAGTTGCTCTCCCTAGTTTGATTTTAATTGAATATTGAATGTCATTTCTGAATATTTTAATGTATGAACCTAAACACAAACATGCACTAAAAGATCAGAACAGATACCCGCGGCAATCAAGCAGACAAGCAAGAGCACACACACACACACACACACCTTTCCACTTAGCAGTAACTGTAAGACAGCTAAATCATTGTCCATCTTGTAACTTATGTCCATTTAGATTCGAACACAAACACTTCATTTGTATTGGAACGGTCAGTCTTTTTTCATCCGTGATTGCCGGGAACCGTTACTGATCCCATTTAGCCCCAACGGCGGGCCAACGCCCTACAGCAGGAGATGCATTGACAATGATAATTCAAAGGTAGTGCCAGATTAGCTTGGCGCCATCAGGCGCCATGCTAATCTAGCAGTACCCTTGAGTTATCATGGTCAGTCAATCCGTCTCCTGCTAGTGGCACTTAGTCGTCAGATAACGCTTCCAAAATTTGGTAAATGCGGCCGTGGTGTTAAATGGGTTAAGAAAACCCCCTTTTTCTTTATAGCGGTTTTACATAACTGTGCGTAGCGTAGTATGACACCCCGCAGTGCAGCTGATTACTAAAACAACAAAAGGAACAAAAATTCCTAACTGAAACATTCAACCCCATCAACAACTGTCTCCCACCTCCTTCATTTGAACCGATTTTGGACAGTCCGTCTGTGTTTGTTCATGGGATCACGTTTTTCCCTTCTCTGAACAGAATGATTAAACACTTTGGTCTTTGTTTAGAAACTTAATCATTTTAGGCACAGCAAACACGAATCTCCGCGCCAAATAAGACGATTACCGTCTGGAGCCAGATTTGGTCGGACTTTGCAAAAGTCAATACTAAGCTTCGTTGGCAACCTTGCGTAATGATGCGAAATGTAACACGCAGTCCCTGTGTACATGACTTCCATCTGCAATAGACGTAGATTTTCACGAGCCCCTGCAAAGCATGGGCTCATGAGAATCTATGCCGGCCTCTTGCAGGCCCTTGAGTGTCAACACTGATAATGAGCTTGGCGTTTGCAGGAATGCGTCACTACGGATCTAACAAGCAAAAATTTATCACGTGCTTTACGGCGGATTCTGCAAGAGGCATAAATTCTCATGTGCCCCTGCATCCGCAGGGGCACATGAGAATCTATGCCTCTTGCAGGTAGGTAATGACCCCATCATTTTGCTCGCATTAACTCAGGCAGAGGATGTTAGTGGGGGTTTCGACTTGAGCTTATGATTGAGGAGGCAAACATTGGTAATGAAACTTTATTTTGCTGCAATTTTACTTCGTCCAAAATCGATTTTAAGATATAGGGAAAGTGCATTTCTTTTGTCGATTACGTTCATATCGTGGACTGAATACAGTGACCTTCTGAACCTGAGGTACATAGATCCAAATGATAAAAGCAAGAGACATGGTTCCAAATGAGTTCGGCTGTGCTACCAATCCACGATCCCTCCAGAGACACTGACAAGTGTGTATTGATATGGCCTCAGTATTTTGTTACTGAGTATAGTACCGTGTGCGCGAGGGCTCACTCGCAGACACCATATTTTTGTATACGTATTAACACGCACTTCTGTATTGTGCTATTCAGTGAGTATATATACCGTGATCTCTCGCGGAACCGTATTTTGTCTGGCGCATATAGGCCCATCCACAAGCAATGATGGGCTTGTTGCTATTGCTGCTGATGCAGTCGACGGGGGGTAATCCTCAGACTCCCCCCCCCCCCACCTCCTCCACCCCCCACACCCCTCCACCCTCTCTCCATTTCATAACATTTGTAATATGTGTGTTGATGTGTGATCTATGATACAGCTTAAAAGACGTAAAGCCCAATGACACAGACCAGTATATGCATAAATTACCTCCTAAAACAAGACAAGAAACAACAAGACTTCCGTTCTTGGGGAAAACTCTTGACAGATTAAAAAAAAAAAAAAAAAAAAAAAAAACCCACAGCTAATTTCCTTGTGACAATGAAGTATTAACCCCTTGAGTGCCTGTGGACGCGAATTTCGCGTCTGAAACCAGTGCACACTGACGGACATTCACGTGAAGAATACATGTGCATGGATACAATGAATTACACAAGACTAACAATAGACATAAATTCGCGTAAGCCCCCGCGACTGCGGGGGCTCATGAGGATTTATGTCTCTTGCAGGTGGCTAGCGTTCGTCTTACCCCGGGTTAAAGCCAGATCAAAAAAGGTGACTGCCAATCGTGTGAAGTGAAAAAAAAATCCCGATAAAGAAAGAAACACGCTTAGAAAGGCAAATCTCAACACGATTGTGTTGTGCCTGTCTTTTCTATGCGTGTCTAGTATGTCTTTAAAGTCCCTTCTATTTATAGAAGGGACATTTTAAGACCGGTCGCGGTGGGGAGAATTTAATAGCATGCCCTGATGTCAAAGGTGGGCAGGTTAAAACTCTAACAATTGAAGTAACACGATAAAAATTACGTCATGTCTAGTTAGGCTAACCTCGCTGCTGAACGTACATCATTTTGACGCGAAGCGCCGTATGTACGTATGACATGTGCGTATGTATGTATGTGCGCATGTATGTAAACAAGAGAATCTCTGATATTTCTGTACACACAAGCTTGAAACCTGGCGACTGAAATACTTTCTTAAGTGGGTGGCTAAGAGAGCCTCCGAGCATATTGTAACTAATGTCTCATTGAAGACATAAACAACCGTTTATAGGAAGTCGGTTGACCCAGATTATATTCCGTAATTTTTGTCATATTTACTTGAACTTTTGCCATATAGCTAGTTTGGAGAAAGACATTAGATGAGTTTGTTAGCCAGTTTTGTATCCTTTCAACTTCTTTAATAAAAATTAATTCTTTTCAGAAAAGAATTAAAACAGTTGTTTTTTTTTTTAAACTTCACTTCTAGAGAAAGTCAGACATTGCCGGTGAAAACTCCGTCACCACGCAGACACTGATACTCTAAATATGACGTAATTCTCTCTCTCTCTCTCTCTCTCTCTCTCTCTCTCTCTCTCTCTCTCTCTCTCTCTCTCTCTCTCTCTCTCTCTCTCTCTCTTTCTCACACATGCGCGCATCTCCGGAGGGCGCATGAACATCTATGCCTCTTGAGGATGTTTGGAGCGCGCGCATGCACTCACGCACACGCACACGCGCACTCACACGCACACGCACACGCAAACACACACATCGACGCGCTTTCACAAGAACCTGCAGGTGTACTTCGTATAGCATGTAGCTAGGTAAAGTCAACCTGATTTCATACAAATTATAGCAAGACTGAAATTGTACCGTGAAATTCTAGTTTTGTCACCATTTCCCAAGTCTTGAAGTGAAAACGAAACTCATATCACGTTAATATAAATTAGGTAAAAACAAAAATACGTCATGATAAATGACCTTTGACAAACCAATGACACATGTGCGCGCATCTTCAAGAGGCATAGATCCTCAAGTGCCCGGAGGGCGCATGAACATATATGCCTCTTGAGGATGTTTGCAGCGCGCGCATGCAAACACGCATACGCACACGCATACCGCGACACACGTCGACGCGCTTTCATCATTTTCCCAAGTCTTGAAGCAAAAGCGAATCTCATATCACGTTAAATATAAAATTACGTAAAAACATAAAATACGTCATGATATATGACGTTTGACAAACCAATGACGAGTGTACACTGCGCGTGCCCCTTCTAGAGTTCACTATGACGCATTGGCACATCTGCGAGACTTTTTCAGAAGGAGATATTTCAACATCAGAATCAAGTCAAAGACAAAAGTCACCCTTCAGTGACAGCGAAGACAGCTCTCATATAGAAGGGACTTTGTGGGTTATGGTTCATCCCATCTTGTTTAGTATTTCTGTACAATAAAGTATCGTCATGTTTTAATTCGTTTGTCGTTGCTGTACCGCGCTTAGAGCCCACTGATCCTGGGGATTTAGCGGCGATATAAATGCTCTTTATTATTAAATAACTTTTGCCAGGGCTTTCGAACCCTCAGGGTGGTCTCTGAGCCCATCAGCTCACTGAGCCCATCAATTGTAACCCCCAACAATGCAGTGACAGAAATGGACAGAATTACGTTTGAAATATTTATTCTTGAACTCTGGAACTACGAACACCCAACGGCAATAACAGTGGATGTGTATCTTGGTGTTAGGTCATTTAGCGGTCACACTAACAGCTAGCCTTGAGCCCTTTCACTGTAAAGTTTGGTAGTTTGTTTGGTTGGTTGGTTGTTGGTTCTTTGATTGTTTGTTTGTTTGTTTGTTTTGTTGTTATTGTTGTTTTTGTTTGTTTGTTGTTTGTTTGGGGTTGTTTTTTTTTTGTTTTGTTTTTTTGGTTTTTTTTTTTTTTTTTTTGGGGGGGTTGTTTTGTTTGTTTGTGTGTGTGTGTGTGTGTGTGTGTGTGTGTGTGTGTGTGTGTGTGTGTGTGTGTGTGTGTGTGTGTGTGTGTGTGTGTGTGTGTGTGTGTGTGTGTGTGTGTTGTTTGTTGTTGGGTTTCTTCTTTTTTTTCTTTTTCTTTTTTTTTTTTTTTTTTTTTTTTTTTTGGGGGGGGGGGGGGGGGGGCATTTTCGGCCAATCCACCGGTTTGTTTGTTTGGGATCTTTCGTTTTCTTTATTTTTTAAATTTAATTTTATTTATTTATTTAATTTTTCTTTTCTTTTCTTTGGGGGAAGGACGGTGATGTTATTGCATTTTCGGCAAGTCAACCGTTTGTTTGTTGTTTTGTATTTGTTTGTTTGTTTGTTTGTTTGTTTGTTTGTTTGTTTGTTTGTTTGTTTGTTTGTTTGTTTGTTTGTTTGTTTGGTGGGCGGTTGGGTGGGTGGGTGGACGAGTATTTTGTGGGCGGTGGGGGGGTGGGGGGGGGGGTTGGTTGTGTGAGAGTGGGCGAGTTGGCTGTGTATGGTTGATTTCTAAGGACGTCAGGAATGCAAATATGCATCAGCTACGTTCACCGAGACTCACACTCCGACGCCTGTAGTGTAGGTCGATTTGTTCTGACGCATTTACAGCCACGTGAAATTACATAGTAACACCTAATCTATCATTGTCAAATGTTGAGAGAGGAACAGATCGAAATAAGTAGCAAATCTAAACCCCCACACTCTCCTCCGTTTGAGGACGTAATTAGAGCCAATCTTTCGTGAGCAAGAGGCATAGATTCTCATGAGCCACTGCGAAGCTGGAGCTCATGAGAATCTATGCCTCTTGCAGACTTGAGGATTGACTGGAAGAGTTGCATCTTTCCACTTGTGCGGTTTCAATCGATGGGCGAAAAGCCTGATAGTCTACTCTGTCTAAGGTACACACCGTGTGGAAATATCGTGAGTGTAGATCGGCAGGGAACTTGCGTCAAAGGACAAGATTATGAGTCCAGACCAAACAGGTGACTGCAGAGCGTGTAAAATGCAGAGAACAGGCCAACGAAGAGAGACAAGCGCTTAGAAAAGACAGTTACAACACATTCGTGTTGTAACTGTCGCTTTCTGAGCGTGTTTCTTTCTTCGTTGGGCTGTTTGTTTTTGCGAAGAGAAATGACTGAACAAAAATTCAGTGGAGGAACAGCAGAAAGACTTTCCTGTGTCACTGTTCACACCCCAGTCCTCATCAAGTCACCTCCCCCCCCCCCCGACCCCCCTACCCCTCACACACACACACACACACACACACACACACACACACACATACATACACACACACACACACACACACGCGCACGCACGCACGCTCGCAAGCACGCGCGCGCGCATACAGACACACACACACACACTGCCTCCATCACCTCTCCGCCCCGCCCCGCATTCTTCGAACCCCCACCCCTCACTGACGAAAATGCCTAAGCACTGTACATATCTGGGTTACTTCTTTCAGCAGGCAATAATCCGTCTTATGACGTCATCTCCTGAATGACATCAATTAGGCAAACATGGCGATATCAAAGACGGAACTCGGTGGCGTTGCCCAAGAGCGCAGGAAAGCATCGCCTTTGGTCGGTGTGGACCGTTTCGATCACTAATCGACGCGGCTTTTCTCACTGACTATCAAAGGCGTGGATTCTCGAGAGCTCCTGCACCTGCTGGGGCTCGTGAGAATCTAAGCATCTTGCTGGGACTGGGAAACAACATTGGCTCTATGTACACTGATTGTCTTTGATGTCCGATGGTGTACCAACCGCATTTCTGTTTCCCTCCGAAAATCCATTGGTCTATACACACGCTGTTTTACTTCTTTACGGCCGAGAAAAACTGAAAACCACCCAACTGCAAGAGGCATAGATCCTCATGAGCCCCCGCAGTTACGAGGGCTCATGAGGATCTATGCCTCTTGCTGACATCACTTTGTATCCGATCTCCCTTGGACGGCTGGAAACGTTAAACGTTCAGCGCTTTAACCGCGTAGTAGTGTCCACCACGAAAGTGATTTCAAAGACGGGGCACCATATAGGTGGACGGCTGGGGCTCTTTGGCGTTGAATTAACAAAGAATTCAGACACACAATCTACGTTCACTGGCAATAAGTTTTTTAAACGAACGCTTTCCATTTGTAAGAGGTATAGGTTGTGATGAGTCTTTGCAACTGCTAAGGGCTCCTGAGAATGCGCAAGTTTTGCTGGGACAGATGAGCTCTATGGACATCCTTACGCAGGGGAGCATCGGAGTCTGTGATTGTCTCCCGATTGAGATATCGACCCATGGTTTGTGCGATATCTTCGTTTAGGTTTTGCGGGCTCAGGGGAAAGAACTATTCCTTTAGCTGGAGTTGTCGGCCTTTCGCCGACATCTTTAGTATACATGGCCGAGGGAGCCCAACAAAGACTGAAGTACCCAACGGAGAAAGAAACACGCTTAGAAAAGACGGGTACAACACAATTTATTAATATTTCGGGTAAATACCCTTTGTCAAAATAGACAAACAAACAAACAGAGAGATTAGCCGCTACTTATCTTCATTGGCAGAAGGAATGTGGCAACTCAGCCCAACAGTCGAAATCATCAGTAGCGGCATGTCTGTCGAAAGGTTCTGGTCAAAGTGGCACATTTGCAGTGCGTGTTGAATTGATCAGTGTTCAGGGCTTACTCCGTAGGCAATAGTTGTCCCTGCCCCCCATAACCGGCCCATTCGCTCCGGCGGTGCCGTGGATCACTGTGCTTGACCTGACCATATGCCGGGTAGTCAGATAGTCCAGTCCGAACTAACCATCCGACCAACCCGCACTCGTAATTTCACCCTTTGCAGCGTCATGGTCGCAGACTGTGTTTCTGAAATCAGCCTTTGTTAGTTCAACTTTAAAGACTGATCCCCAGGTGCTCGAAGAACATGGTTCAGTACAAAGTGGGCTCAACAAGAGACATAGATCCTCATGAGCCCCCGCATCTGCGGGGGCTCATAATGATCTATGTCTCTTGCAGTTGGATCCCTTTCAGTTGTTGTTTGTTTTGTTTTGTTTTGTTGGGTTGTTGATTTTTTTTTTTTCCAGTCTTCTCGGCATTGAAATGGTCAAAGCGATGACTGCGGCCCAGCCTCGTGTGCTGGTCCGCCTGTGATTTGGCTGGGCGCCGTAAGGTCCAATTTCGCGGACGAGAACACCTGGAATGGCTATGCATGGTAAGCATGTGTATAGGCAAAGACAATACATTAAGATGCAGTCAGTTATTGAAGCTGCGTTGAAAATAAGATTGATAATAAGGTCTGCGTACATATTTTTTCCTTGCGCCTTGATAGTGTGAAGAAAACGACACCAAGTCCACTCTCGCGATAAGCCAGATTATCACGGTAACACAATGAGAATATCACTTTTTACAAAACTGGACTTATTGGTTTTTTTAATTTTTATTGTAGACTTTGAAATAGGGCTGGTCGGAGCGCATTCTGGAGCATGCACATGACGTTTTTGGCGTGCGGGCCAGAAATTTCTCGCAAAGAAGTAACAAGATAAAAATGACGTCACGTCTAGCTACGCAGACCTAGACGTCTTTTTGGCGCCAAAGCGCCGTATGTGTGTGCATGTGTGTGTGTGTGTGTGTGTGTGTGTGTGTGTGTGTGTGTGTGTGTGTGTGTGTGTGTGTGTGTGTGTGTGTGTGTGTGTGTGTGTGTGACAGCTACTAGAGCCCGCGTTTGAGGATGGACAAGCTTGAAATTTTAGGATATTGTCCCTAAAAGAATTATCTCGAGGCCTTTTTTTCGATGTTTTTATTAAGATGCTCATTGGCGAAAAAATGGCCGTTTCACAAAAACCGGTTGATCCATACTGGAGTCCGTAATTATTCTTATTTTTACTAGATATTTTGCATATAGCTAGATAAAAGGGAGATATTAAAGGAGTTCGTTAACCAGCATTGTACCTCTAGAACTTGTTTAGTGAAAATGAAACATTTCTTTCTTAAAATATATATTTTAATAATAATAATAATAATACCGTTATTATATAGGCGCTTTTTCTCAATTTTTGGGGAAATCGACTCAAAGCGCCGCGCCTGAAACCCAACATACACACTCACGAAACAGACACGGATTTACGCCATTTAAGACAAACACAGTACAAGACAAACGAAGGGCCAGTCAGCTACTGAAGTTACAGAGATTTTTGATCGCTTGTATTTGAAATTTGTAAAGTGGCCTGAGACCGGTACCGAAGTGTGGGGGGTGGGGGGATAGGGGGGGGGTGGAAGAACCGGAGTACCCGGAGAAAGAACCCCCGACGGTCCGCCCGAATTAACGGTGACACTTACCAGAGGAGAAAAGTCCCACGCCGGAACCCGGTATCGAACCACGCACCTTTGGCATTGGTGGCAGGCGCCTTAACCACTGCGCCACGGACCGCCCCGTTTCACGTTTTTT
>BTPG01000007.1:122628874-122978874 GCA_036245525.1 Semisulcospira habei | reverse complement strand
CACAACACACACACACACACACACACACACACACACACACACACACACACACACACTTTCTTCACTGTCGCAATAAACCACTTTCTGACAAACGTGTGACAAATTTAGATCTTGATCAATACGCTTGAGAGAAATAATGATCGGAACAAAACCTCTAACAAACACTAAACCTCAGCAGTTAAAAGTATCCGATCATGTCAAGCTTAGATGCACACATGCTCAGCAAGAGGCATAGATCCTCATGACTCTGAGCCCCTGCAATTGCGGGGGCTCATGAGGATCTATGCCTCTTGCAGATGGGTAATAGTGGAAGAAGAGTGTTTGGTTTGTGTAGTATATCTAGTTTGCGCATTGCAGTCCACACCCTGTCCTATTACAGGGAAAATCGTTATTAAAATAAACTTTCATGAAAACTGGTGTAGCGGCAGCGTTATGACGGGTGGGTGGTTGCGTGGGAATTGGATAGATGGATGGGTAGGTTGATGGATGGACGGACGGACGGACAGATAGTTGGATGGACGGACGGACGTGTGGGTGGGTGGATGGATAGATGGACGGACAAACGGACGGGTGGGTGGATGGACGGACGGATAGATGGATGGATGGATACCGAGCGGTTAGCTGGGTGGGTGGGTGGGTGGATGGACGATCGGGTATGTGTGTTAGTGGGTGTGGAGGTGGAGGGGAGCGAGGGGGTGTAGATAGATGGGTGGCTGGCTGGCTGTCTAGATGAAGGTCTGACTAACGGACGGACAGATTGTAGATGGATGGATGGGAGGGTGGATATGTGTGTGTGGTTGGCTGGGTAGTTCGTTGGGTGAATGGGCGGATGAATGGCTGGGTGGGTGGGAGGGTGAGCGGGCTGGGGTTGTGGCCACGGTAACGGGTGGGACTGGCTGACGAATGGGTCCCTGAATCTAAAACAACATCACTCATTCAACGTATGATTATAGTGCCCATCCGCTCTCGTAAACACGGTTAGTAGATCTGCGTGCATACAACTAGTCCTCGTCGTCGGCACCATCATCAGTAAACCTGCATGCGCCGGTAAAAGTACATAATGCAAGCCGATACCGACCGCGGGACTAAGTAGGCCTGCGGGACCAGTGATTCGTCAATAACGCTTTTGCAACAAGTCTCACAGGAGATGTCAATCTCTCTCACACGGCTCGATCGACCAAACATGCAGTCATCAACCCGTTCATCCCCAGAGCCAAGCGACTGATACAAAACCCCACAATGGACAATGACACATCACAACAAAACATGAATCGACCATGTTAGTTCAAGTGTGGTGCCAGAATAGCATGGCGCCGACAGGCGCCAAGCTATTCTGGCATCACGCTTGAAATAATTTATTACTATCAACATTTCTCTGCAGAAGACAACTCCTAATTTGGGGGATTTCGAACTTCCAGCTCAAGTTGGTTAAACGAAAAACTAAGCACTGCGCAAAAAAACAGTAGGCTTGTACATGTATAGGAAGCATATGGATTATTATGGGGCATTCGTCAGTCGGATTATTTGTTAGACTTGGTCGTGTTTTGTCAGTTTTACCCAGAATTTCCCCCCAACGCATCCAATACAAGATTCTGTCTCTGTGCTACAAATCCCTGAACAACTGCGCTCCGGCCTATCTCTCCAACTTACTTCACCCCTACACTCCTCCCCGCTCAATCCGCTCCGCCTCCGACCCTCTCCGCCTCCATATCCCCCGCACCAAACTCAGCACTTTCGGCCCCCGCTCCTTCTCTGTATACGGTCCATCCGCCTGGAACACTCTCCCACTCTCTCTCCGTCAGAAACACTCTCTCTCCTCCTTCCAGTCCGCCCTCAAAACTCACCTTAGCACTATATCACCACACTCCCCACCCCAAGTCGACTGTCGTAACGTATTTCACTTTTTGTGGTACGCGAGCCGTTGTCTAAGCGTGCGCATGCGTGCGTGAGTTGTGAGTGCGCGCTTAGTGTTATAATTATTATAAGATAAGCGCATTATAAATACCGTAATTATTATTATTATTATTATTATTATATTTTGGGATAATACCCCGTAAACCAAACATGGGCCCGAGGAAGTTTTGTTTACTGGGCATACTTTCGATTCTGCAGGTACGACGAAAGAAAAAGTGTCAAGGGTTTGCGACCGAATCTGTAAATCATTCAGCACAAGTCATTTAGTCGATCCATTTCCATAAGTTGTTGTCGCCGGCAATGAAAGAGACACATTGGTGACGCATTGTCATTCATGCTTGTGCTTCAAACAGGGAGGGCGTTCCATCCTCTGCTTTGTTTCCGCAGATCTTCAGGAACTCATGCATGTCTGCAGGATCTTACAGACAATCTGTATGTTATTAGCCATCATGAATTGATTCGTCCGTCCTACGCCTTTCCTGAAACAACACAGTGGGTCCCGTTCTGAAAACTTTAATCCGGCTTGTGCCCAGGAACATGGATACAAAGTGATGTCAACAAGAGGCATAGATCCTCACGAGCCCCCGCAACTGCGGGGGCTCATGAGGATCTATATCTCTTGCAGCCGGGTGGTTGTTCAAATTTTCTCAGCGCTGATTGGCTTAAAATAGTGGTCCCATCCGGGTTCGAATTTGCGGCCGATTGGACGATGCTTTTTGCCACCTGAGCTATCCAGATGCCCCTACCCTGCTTCACGATCTTGACCTGTGTTCCTAGGAACGAGGACGCCCAGAGAGCTCACACTATTATTTCGTACTCCAGCTTTGATCAGTCTGTAGTAGGACAACGCCCTGTTAACCCATTTAGCCCCACGGCCGCATTTCCTAATAGTTACTCTGGACCTTACTTCTTGGCTTGACTTCGCGAACGAAGATTTTATAGGAGTTGCCCACGACGTCTGCAGGCTTGTTCGTGGCTGCGGAGGCCAATCCGAGACAGGCAGGTTCGACCGCAGTGGCTGCAGGGGAAGGTATGGCCAGGGTTCTGAGCTGCGGCATCTCTGTTTTTTCTCCTGAGCCGCTTGTCCTTAAGGCTAGCTCTGCGAGAGTCCTCAAAGGAGACAGCTGCCTTGTAAATGGTGGAGCGCCAGGTGTCACGGTCCGCAGCAAGCGAAGACCACTGGTGGTGGTCGATTTGGCAGGCACTAAGTGACTTCTTGAGACAGTCTTTGTATCTCTTCTTTGGTGCCCCTCTGTCACGGTGTCCAGTAGCAAGCTCGCCGAACAGGGTGATCTTTGGTAGGCGATGATCCTCCATCCTGGAGACATGCCCCGCCCAGCGGAGCTGTGTCCGCAGCAGCAAAGCCTCGATGCTCACAGTTTCAGCCTGTTCAAGGACCTCGACGTTGGTGACATAGTCACTCCAGTGAATGCCCAGGATGGTTCGCAGGCAGCGCTGGTGGAAGCGTTCGAGGAGTCGTAGTTGGCTGCGGTAGAGGGCCCAGGACTCGGAACCATACAGCAGGGTGGTGAGGACCACAGCTCTGTACACGCTGATCTTGGTGCCTGTTTTCAGCTGTTGATTGTGCCACACCCGCTTGAAAAGTCGCCCGAAAGCGCTGTTCGCTTTTGCCAGCCTGCTGTCAAGCTCCTTGTCCAGCTTGGCGTCCGACGTGACTCTGGACCAGTTGCAAGAGATTGACTGGCCATGTTAATTCAAGGGTAGAGCCCGCGAAGCTTGGCGCCGTCAGGCGCCAAGCTCATCGGGCACTACCCTTCAATTATCATGGTCAATCTATCTCCTGCTGTATGACGTTGGGGCTAAATGGGTTAAAGACAACTTGGTGCTATTCCGGTGTTTGCCCCCACAATAATAGACTGGCACCCCGCTTTCAATTCTCCACATGTGCAACATAAATGTAAATGTACATCCCTAGAGCTATTCCTAGAGCCGTGCGAAGCCCCAAATCACAAAGCAGAACACATTTTGGCTCATTTGCTTGAGTGTGTTTAGTCCTGCGCCAGCCACTAAGCAAAGTGCTCCGCTATAGGGCCTGACGCAGGACTCAGCTCACTCATGCAATTGACCCTTGTTCTATGGTTTTCGACGGGCCTCAAGGGATGTGTCTAGAAATATGTTGCAGTAAATGTGCGTGCGTGTGTGTGTGTGTGTGTGTGTGTGTGTGTGTGTGTGTGTGTGTGTGTGTGTGTGTGTGTGTGTGTGTGTGTGTGTGTGCTACCTTGTATTTGATGTTTTCCCCTTTCCTTTCACGTCATACCCATTTGTATTTTCCTGATTGGGAAACAAGCCCCTGGGTCGCGTGCTCGTTTGAAGTTGACAGTTTTTTTTTAGTTTTATTTTTTTATTTCAGCGATGAATTAAACATGAAAATGAATTCAACAAAGGGGGAGGAGGGATTTCAATTATTCGTTTGGGACCTTCAATTTGACACGGATTGGCAGATCTTGCTGCCCAGTAGCGAAAATAACAGGGGAAAAAAGGGAGTGAAACGAGAGGGGGAAAGGGGGGGGGGGGTGTAAAAAAAAAACAACAACAAACAAACAAACAAACAAAAAAAAAAAAAAAAAAAAAAAAAACACTCTTCGATATTTCGGCCGTCAGCGAAAAGGGGTTTTCGCTGCCGGTCGAAATATCGAGAGTGTTTGTTTTCTTTTGTTGTTGTTGTTTTTGTTGGGTTTATTTTTTGGGGTTTTTTTGTTTGTTTTGTTGGGGATTTTTTTTTGGGGGGGTGGGGGGGGGGGAAGGGATGGAGGGGGGAGGGGCGGAGATTTATGCGCTGCATTTCAGTACCATTTGTGTTTGTTATGCCTTGATGCCTGATTAGTGAACATCTGCGGCAATCTGGATACACAGCAATGCACGCGCGCTTACAGTCAATATTGTCTACTTTGCGCACCCGTTAGTACGTCCGACCTATTTTTAGCTGTTGCTATTACAGATATATAACGTTGCATTTATATAACTTGGCGGAGTCATTGTCAAATTACTCGCAATAAAGATGAAGTATGTTAGATGTGATTCTCATGTCTAAATGAACAATAGCTAGAACTGTCTGTAGCTTTTCATAACCATCTGTGACACAAAATGTTTCTCTGATCAGTTACGGGGGGGGGGGGGGGGGGGGGGGAGTGGGCTTATAAAAATAACACTTGCAGGATTACAAGGAGGAGTACATATATATACTTTTTCATTAAATTCTGAGAATGCTCTTGCAACGGTAATGCCATGGAATTCCAGGCTGGTAAGCTTGCATTGTGTCATCAGGACATCAGCTGCCCTTTTTGTGACTGCATCGCCTACTAGTTCTAGAAAGGAGAGGGGTAGTGGGAGAAAAGCTTGAATCTAAGTGTGTGTAAAAGAAATGAGAGAAAAAAAGTATATATTTACTATTATAAATAATCAAGAATAATTAAACACAACTGGATTGGTCATATTTACAGTTGTATGTTTGGTTTGCTTGTAATGGTTACATTTTTCTTCAGATTGTTCTTTTCATGACAGTATCTGTCTAGCTATAGATAGACTAAGTAGACATTTTGCCCAAGGAGTCATTTGTAATGCATTTTACAGTGTGCCTCTTTGTAGCAGAATGTCTAATGTTTGACTCACGCTTGACACTTGTAATAACTTTACGCATGCAAATATTATTTGAGGAACAAAGAAAGATGGGAAAAGGTGGGGTCACAATGAAACCCAAATGCGACCATCATGTGACAGTCCCTGTGAACCCTTACTGCGACTGCCCAGTGACCGTCACAAATAAGACCTAAACGTGACCATACTGCAACCGTCGCAAATGAAACCTATATGTGACCATGATGCGACCGTCTCCGCACTCTTCTTTTGGTCGCCGGAAGGGCTCTGTGACCAAAAAATCATAGTCGCCGGACCGTCCTGTCCTGTGCTGTTGCAAAGAACATATGTGACCAAAAGTTGAGTCGGAAATGCGACGTAACAGATCTACTTCATGCTACTAGGGCACGTCCTGAGGATGGAATGATTAATATTTTTAGATATCCTTTGAGGTCTACGTCACTGTTCCGGAAACTGATCGACCATGATAGTTCAAGGGTGGTATCGGGGGGTGGGGTGGGGAGAGGGCTAGAGAGAGAGAGAGAGAGAGAGAGAGAGAGAGAGAGAGAGAGAGAGAGAGAGAGAGAGAGAGAGAGAGAGAAATGAAACTTTATTTCTCAATGATAAATGATTAGGTATACAGAGAGAGAGAGAGAGAGAGAGAGAGAGAGAGAGAGAGAGAGAGAGAGAGAGAGAGAGAGAGAGAGAGAGAGAGAGAGAGAAATAAACTCAGAAAAGATTTATTGTGAGGCTTCCGGCCTGTACACAAAATAACAAATACATATTGCCATGATTACTACACACACACCAGAAAGTCTTGATATTGACTGAGGTATCATAAAGGTAACAATGCCTGTTGTTTTAATACATGTAGTATAACACGAACAAAATGTTCTATTTAGTATTTATGTAGGTTTTTTTGTTGTTGTTTTTTGGTTTGTTTTTTTTTTTTTTTTTTTTTTTTTTACTTTATGGTACTGGCTCTTTCCCATGTAAAATTTGACAACAGTTTGCCGGCAACCAAATCTAACAAATAAGAGGCAGACAGACAGACGGACAAACAGGCAGGCAGCAGCCGGGCAGGCAGGCAGATTAATGAATGAATGAATGAATGAATGAATGAATGAATGAATGAATGAATGAATGAATGAATGAATGAATACTGCGTGAAATGATTCAGTTGGTGGCTGCAACTGATTGGCCACGATGCTTTCAGCCCTGACACACAGCCGGAGACAGATCAAGGGTGGAAGGGTGGTGCCATAATTGCCCGGCGCCTCTGTCACCACTCTTGGTATGTTTACTTTCGATCCCCTGAAAAGGCGTGTAGAGGACAACACACAAATTGTGAATCTTTCACCTCAAGGCTAAATGTGTTAACCCTTTGCGTGTTGGTAGCGGTTTTAGTCGCGATGATGATTCCTGCAGGAATCATCGTGACTAAAACCGCTACCGACACGCAAAGGGTTACGATAACGAATCACAGATTTGGACTTCGCCTGTTAACCCCTTCCCTGGCACTGTACGTACATTTTTGTTTCTGAAATCTTTGATTACTTAACTCATTCAGCCCGGCGCTCGTATTTTCCAAAATTTGGAGACGTCATCTAACGACTATGCGCCCGTAGCAGGAGATGGATTGACCATGATAATTCAAGGGTAGTGCCAGATTAGCTTGGCGCCGACAGGCGCCAAGCTAATCTGGCACTACCCTTGAATTAGCATGGTCGACCCATCTCCTGCTGTAGTGCGTCAGGGCTGAATGGGTTAACGACTAAAAGTCAGTCACAGCCGTCTAAGAAACGTGGATACAGGTCGGTCTCAGGATTGATCTTCGTGAGCCTCATGTTAACTCCGCATTTCTCCCTGAGGACGAAATTGTTGATATTTTATATAGATATCCTATAAAGTTATATTCTTCAGGATCAACCATGTCAACACAGTCAGAAAACTGTCTGCAACAGAAACTGGTGACAGCCCCGGTATGTGTGGGTCCTTTGTGTACTATATTAGAGCTTTATGGTGTAAATACAATGCCAAATGTCGAAATTCGTCGTTTGGAGGGTGTATTGTTTTTTTGTATCTGAGTCGCGAATTTATTGTCTGCATCGGGCTCGTTTTGAATGAATAAGCATATTTATGAGACTACGTCACAAGGCAGAACCCGGCTATCAGTGTATCACAATACTGCAGGTCACGAGGTCATCGACTGATGTGATGTACACACGTCAGTGTCAGTGTACACGTGTACTGATGTTCTCCGGCATCCCTTTGACGTAATTTTTCACCAGAAAGTAGAATAAACCTTCCGTACTCGCTATGCTGTTAAAATCACAATGAGGATTCCGCTCGACCTGCTAATAGACTTGTACTGGTAACAATCGTGCGTACAGTAGTGCACCGAGGGCTTGCGTGTTTGTGCTCGGCAAAGCGAGCGTGCGTCCACAGTGCCTAGTTTGACCTCAGTTTGATCCTTTACACCTCGGAAACAATCACCGACTTCCATCATTGAAACAAAACATTGGTATTTATACCGACTTTCTGCACTGCAGTCAATTTCACGTCTCGCACGTCGAGGTCTACGTAAAGCATCATTAGAAACGACAAATTTACACTCCCAGCAGAAACACTACCTCTCTGAATCGAGTGAATGAGAGCAGGCAACGACAACACGACCAGCGATGTGCAACTCAGTTTGACACACACCGTAGTTTTCAGATCTCCGCAGCATAAAATGTTATAACTAGCTCGTAACTATATGATAAAACAGGTTTAAAGTCTTGCCAAGTCAGTAAGAGATAAATTCTACTGAAGATCATAAAATCTGAAAATCACTAGCGCTCGCAAAACTATAGGAAGATCCACAAAGACCGTAGATTACTTACTGATTCAGCAGGAAAGTGATAAATTCCGGGTGGGTGGTCAAGCCAAGCTCTTGCTTTACGCGTTGCCGCAAATCCATTATTCCTTTGTCCGATGTCAGTTCTACTTAGGGGTTCTTTTCCGCACTTACCGAGTCTGTCAATGTCGGCGCGACTCAATGATACTTTCTTTTTTTCTTCGCTGGTTCGTCCGCCATCTTGTCTCTGATTGGTTACAATTATGCAGATGACCTAAGGTCGTATAGAATAGTTATGACGTTAGCTACCATAGCCTATCAGAAGCAATCTTTTCACGCATCCGTCAAAAGATTCCGGTGGGCTTCTTTTCGCTTTGAACGGACAAAAGAAAGCATTTGGTGGGACAATAGGGTGGTCACTGTCTAAGTGGGTATGCATACTGAAGCCCAGTAAAAGCTTTTTTTTCCGAACTGAAGCCTTAAAAAAGGTCAGGTGTGCCCCTTTACTGATTCAGCAGGAAAGCGACAAATTTCGGGTAGGCGGTCAAGCCAAATACTTGCTTTACGCGTTGCCACATGTCCATATTCCCTTGTCCCATGTCAATTCTTCTTAAGGGTATCTTGTCTCTCTTCCTCTTTATTCTCTTCAATTCCGAGTTTGTCATTGTCGGTGCGAGTCGATGATACTTTCTTTTTTTCTTCGCTGGTTCATCCGCCATCTTGTCTCTGATTGGTTATAATTATGCAGATGACCTAAGGTCGCATAGAATAGTTATGACGTCAGCTACCATCGCCTATCAGAAGCAATCTTTTCACGTAACCGTCAGAAGATTCCGGTGGACCTCTTTTCGCTTTGAAAAGACGAAAAAAGCATTTGTTGGGACAATAGGGTGGTCATTGTCTAAGTGGGTAAGTATACTGAAGCCCAGTAAAAGCTTTTTGCGAACTGAAGCCTTAAAAAAGGATCGAGCGTGCCCCTTTAAGAATAAGAGCGTTTTAAAAACGCTTGTCACCCCCGGCAAAAATAAAATACGAACACTACCCAACTCAAGAGGCAAAGAACCACATGAGCCCCCGCAGATGCGGCGACTTGAGGTTCTTTGCCTCTCGCTGACCCAATTCATATCTTTGTTCCTTGGATTGATGGGATTAATATGTGTTCAATTTGCCCCCTCTTTCAAAGACAATTTTGCGTCCACAGGCATTAAGACGGACTCGACGGTGAATTTTCTAAGACTTGTCCTAGCTCGCGCCGTCAAAATCCCATACTTTTCCGGTTCTATCTAAGACACCGAGACGGGCTCCAGCCTCTGAGTGTCGTCCGGATTTATTAAGCATGCGACCGTAATACAGCGGTCCCACATATTCACCTCATAAAAGTAATAAGAAGTATACCCGGAGGATTTCTTATTGCTGTTCCGCCAGGAAATTTTGGTTATTTCATCTGAGCCAATTTATGTACGCAGACAAGACTGACCATATCACCGAATTCGGTGGCAGTCGCTGCATTGACAACATCAGAACATAGGGTTAGGTTGAGAAATGTGATATTTTTTCATGATGTGTGCGTACATGTATATACCATGTATCGGTGTACAGCCTGTATATCTTTTGTTTAATGTTAAATACGGTAGAACCTGAATTACACCATGTGTATCGATTATCGATTTTTTTTAGATGTATCCTTCGAGGTTTATATCAAAGTTCTATTAACAGATCGACCATGATAGTTCAATGGTGGTGTCAGAATACCTTGGCGCCTGAAACTATCCTTGAATGATCATGGTACCATGAAACTACCATGGAACTATCATAAAGCAACTACGTTTATTTGCAAGAATAAAGTGGTATTGAACTAGATGAAAAGTATTAAAGAACAAAAAGTGTCCACTGTCGTTAAAGACCACCTTTTAGATGGCTAAAGTCAATTAAATGACGGTCTTTAATGTCAGGTTTCTCAGAACAAATCAAATTCTGCTCTAATGCTTTGAGTTTGCTAGCAAACATATAATATATATATATATATATTACTCATTGTGAAAACACGTTTCTCAAACTGACCCAGCCTATAGCTACTTACTTACGCCTGTCACCCCTACCCGGGTATAGGCCGTCGACGAGAGACCTCCAGCGACTCCTGTCCTGTGCTTCTCCTTCGATTCTACTCCAGGTGGTTCCCAGTCTCTTGATGTCTGCTTGGAGGTCTCGACGCCAGGAGTTTCTCGGCCTACCTCTTTTCCTCTTTCCCTGGGGTTCCATGACAAAGCCTGCCTAGTGATACTGGAAGCTGGCTTTCTCAGACTGTGACCAATCCTTCCCCATCTTCTTCGCCCAATTTCATTCTCTGCTGTTATCTGCTCTGTTCTCTCCCAGAGTCTGACGTTGCTGATCTTCTCTGGCCAGTGGATTTTCAAAATTCTTCTAAGGCAACTGTTTATGAAGATCTGTACTCTGTTGACTGTGGTTTTTGTCAATCCCCAAGTCTCTGCTCCATATAGGAGAACTGCTTTTACGTTGGAGTTGAAAATCCGGACTTTAGTGTGTTGTGACAGCTCTCTGGAACTCCACACTTTTTTCAACTGGAGAAAGGCTGCTCTGGCTTTACCGATTCGTGCTCTGACATCTGCATCAGTACCGCCTTTTTTTATCTATGATGCTCCCGAGATAGGTGAAGGACTCCACCTCCTCCAACGGGGTGCCAGCAAGCAAGACTGGTTCTTCCCTGGTTGCGTTCAGCCTCATTGTCTTTTTTTTTTCTCTTTGTGGATGGTGAGGCACACTTGGGACGAGATGTCAGCAAGCCTCGTGGTCTTGTCCTACATTTGTTCATGAGTGTGGGACAGTAATGCCAAGTCGTCTGCAAAATCGAGGTCGTCAAGCTGTGTCCACAGTGTCCACTGTATTCCACTTCAACTGTGCTCTGTGGTCCTCTTCATGACCCAGTCTATGGTCAATAGGAAGAGGAACAGCAGACACCCCTGCCTGACACCGGTTCTGACCTGGAGCTCCCTGGTGAACTGCCCTTTGTGGAGCACGCGACATGTCATGCCATCGTAGCTGCTCTTGATCAGGTGGACGAGCTTTGTGGGTACACCGTAGTGTCGTTGGAGTTTCCACAGAGTCTCTCGGTCCACGCTGTCAAATGCTTTCTCGTAATCCACAAAGTTGACGTACAGCGGGGAGCTCCACTCCAGAGACTGATCCACGATGATGCGGAGAGTGGCGATCTGGTCTGTATATGATCGGTTTTTCCTGAATCCTGCTTGCTGGTCTCTCAGCTGGGGGTCAACGGAGCTCTTCATTCTCTCCAGGATGATCCTGTTGAAGACCTTTCCTGGTACTGACAGCAAGGTGATTCCTCTGTAGTTGGAACACTTGCTGAGGTTGCCTTTCTTGGAAAGCTTTATTAGGTACCCCTCCTTCCAGTCAGCCGGCATCACCTCCTCTTCCCAGATCTTTCCAAACAGTGGGTACAGCATCTCTACTGTTGTCTCTAGGTCTGCTTTCAGAGACTCCGCTGGGATGCCATCTGGCCCTGCTGCGTTGCCGTTCTTCAAAAATGCCACTGCTCTTCTGATCTCTTCCCGGCTGGGTCTGTCACAGCTGATGAGTAGGTCGGTCGCTGCTGGCTGGATGTCTGGGGGGTCGGGTGGGCTGGATCTGTTTAGTAACTCTTCAAAATACTCGGCCCATCTGTCGAGTTGGTCTGCTCTGTCTGCAATAGGCTTGCCTTCTTTGTCTTTTGCTGGTCTTTCTGTATGGCCATACTTGCCCGACAATCTTCTGGTAATGTCGTAGAGCTGTTTCATGTTGCCGCTGCCTGCTGCCTTTTCTGCCTCTGCTGCCAGGCTGTCTGTGTAGGCCCTCTTGTCTGCCCTGATACTCCTCTTCACTTCGCGGTTGGCTTCCGAGTATTCCTCCTGTGCCCTTGCTTTGGCTGCTCTCGTGCGACTGTTGTTGACAACTGCTTTCTTCTGCTTTCTCACTTCTATCTTCTTCAAGGTCTGTGCCGACAGCCAGTCCTTGTGATGGTGTTTCCTGAACCCTACAGTGTCTTTGCAGGTTGAGTTCAGCGCCTCTCTAACTGCCTTCCACTGCTGCTCTGTGGGACCGCCTCCTCTTCATTTACTAGCTCCTTTAGCGATTGAAACCGGTTGGACAGCACTAGTTTGAACTCTTCTCTCACTCCAGTCTCTCTCAGAAGGTCTACATTATAGCGCTGTCTTCTTGTTGTCTCTGTGCTGCTTTTCTTCAACTTGAGCTTTATTCTTAAGATAAGCAGATGGTGGTCTGAGGCGACATCTGCTCCCCTCCTCACTCGAACATCTTGAAGGGATCTTCTAAATTTCTTGCTAATGCAGATATGGTCTATTTGGTTCTCTGTAGTATGGTCAGGTGAGACCCAAGTTGCTTTGTGTATTCTTCTGTGTGGGAAGATGCTGCCTCCAATGACAAGTGTGTTTAGAGCACAAAAGTCTACAAACCTCTCCCCGTTCTCACTCATCTCCCCTAGTCCCTGTCTCCCCATCACCTCTTCGTATCCGGTGTTGTCCTCCCCTATTTTGGCATTAAAATCGCCCATGACGATGGTGATGTCTCGCTCCGCACATTTGTCCACAAAACTCTGGAGTCGGTCGTAGAACTCTTGTTTCTCTTCCTCGTCACTCTCATGAGTGGGCGCATAACGCTGGATGACGTTCAGCTTGATCTTTTTCTTGGTTCTAAAGGCTGCTGTGATAATTCTTGGCCCAAGAGGTTCCCAGCCCATCAGCGCTCTCTGTGCCACTGGTGACAGCATGAGTGCTATTCATTCTGTATGGGGGGGGGGGGGGGGCATTCTCCTCTTCATGACCTGAATACAGAATCATCTCCCCACTTAACAGCCTTTTCTGGCCAGACTGCGTCCATCTGGCTTCACTGATACCTAGCAGGGAAAGGTTGTACTTTTGCATTTCCGCTGCTATCTGGGCGGCCTTGCCGCTCTGGTACATGGTCTTGACGTTCCATGTGCCCATGGTTGTGTCCCTGGATAGAGAGAGGCGGCTCGGTCCTGTGGCTTCCGAAGACTTCCGGCTTTCACCACAGGACGTCATAAATCTTCAGGTAGAAGAACCTTCCTTCACCAGGAAAGGAATAACTGTTTGTCTTTTCGTCGGCGTTTTTGTAGCTATTTCCTTTTTTGCTACCCCCACGCCCAACCCACTTACTAGGAGGACCAGGGGTTTTCTGTCGGGGTCACCTTCCCTTAGACCATATTGGTTCACGGCACCTTATTTTATTCGGTGCACCCCTCTCGGTGTACCTATCCTCCACCCAGGGGACGCGCCTCAACGCCATATTATGGTCCCAGCGCGAGGCCTATAGCTACACTAGATAATAATAATAATAATAATAATAATAATAATACCGTTATTATATAGGCGCTTGTTCTAAATTTTTGGGCAAATCGACTCAAAGCGCCGCGAACTGAAACCCAACACGCACACTCACGTAACAGACACGGATTTACGCCATTTAAGACAAACACAAAACAAGACAGACGAAGGGCCAGTTCAGCTACTGAAGTTACAGAGATTTTTGATCGCTTGTATTTGAAATTTGTAAAGTGGCCTGAAACCGGTACCAAAGTGTGTGTGTGTGTGTGTGTGTGTGTGTGTGTGTTGGGGGGGGGGGGGGTGGAAGAACCGGAGTACCCGGAGAAGGAACCCCCGACGGTCCGCCCGAATTAACGGTGACACTTACCAGAGGAGAAAAGTCCGACGCCGGAACCCGTTTTCGAACCTCGCACCTTTGGCATTGGTGGCAGGCGCCTTAACCACTGCGCCACGGACCGCCCCAATCACATAATCACTCCTTGAATACTTACTTGCTTCGTTGCTTCGTTTCTTCTGGCGATCATGCTGTAAATGTATTAAATGTATTCGTACTTTAGTCACAAGAAAGGCACAA
Organism: Semisulcospira habei; assembly: GCA_036245525.1. Taxonomy (NCBI): domain Eukaryota; kingdom Metazoa; phylum Mollusca; class Gastropoda; family Semisulcospiridae; genus Semisulcospira; species Semisulcospira habei. Next base: position 122,964,578 of record BTPG01000007.1, on the reverse strand, counting down.
AAAAATAATTATGTGAAAGATGTCAGTACGGTGAAAGGTGTCTTAACTCATACAGCCCGTATTTCCCAAATTTTGGAGGCGTCATCTAATGACTATGCACCAGTTGCAGGAGATGGATTGACCATGATAATTCAAGGGCAGTGTCAGATTAGCTTCCTCGCGCTGGGACCATATGGCGTTGAGGCGCGTCCCCTGGGTGGTGGATAGGGGGTCCCTCGTGAGAGGGGTGCACCGAATGAAATAAGGTGCCGTGAACCAACATGGTCTAAGGGAAGGTGACCCCGACAGAAAACCCCTGGTCCTCCTAGTAAGGGGGTTGGGCGTGGGGGTAGCTTCCCCACCCTGCAAAAAGGAAATAGCTACAAAAACGCCGACGAAAAGACTAACAGTAATTCCTTTCCTGGAGGAGGAAGGTTCTTCTACCAGAAGACTTGTGACGTCCTGTCGTGAAAGCCGGAAGTCTTCGGAAGCCACAGGACCAAGCCGCCTCTCTCTACCCAGGGATACAACCATGGGCACATGGAACGTCAAGACCATGTACCAGAGCGGCAAGGCCGCCCAGATAGCAGCGGAAATGCAAAAGTACAACCTTTCCCTGCTAGGTATCAGTGAAGCCAGATGGACGCAGTCTGGCCAGAAAAGGCTGTTAAGTGGGGAGATGATTCTGTATTCAGGTCATGAAGAGGAGAATGCCCCCCATACAGAAGGTGTAGCATTCATGCTGTCACCAGTGGCACAGAGAGCGCTGATGGGCTGGGAACCTCTTGGGCCAAGAATTATCACAGCAGCCTTTAGAACCAAGAAAAAGCTCAAGCTGAACGTCATCCAGTGTTATGCGCCCACTAATGACAGTGACGAGTAAGAGAAACAAGAGTTCTACGACCGACTCCAGAGTGCCTTGGACAAATGTGCGGAGCGAGACATCACCATCGTCATGGGCGATTTTAATGCCAAAATAGGGGAGGACAACACCGGATACGAAGAGGTGATGGGGAGACAGGGACTAGGTTCAGAGATGAGTGAGAACGGGGAGAGGTTTGTAGACTTTTGTGCTCTAAACCGACTTGTCATTGGAGGCAGCATCTTCCCACACAGAAGAATACACAAAGCAACTTGGGTCTCACCTGACCATACAACAGAGAACCAAATAGACCATATCTGCATTAGCAAGAAATTTAGAAGATCCCTTCAAGATGTTCGAGTGAGGAGGGGAGCAGATGTCGCCTCCGACCACCATCTGCTTACCTTAAGAATGAAGCTCAAGCTAAAGAAAAGCCGCACAGAGACAACAGGAGGACAGCGCTATAATGTAGGCCTCCTGAGAGAAACTGGAGTTAGAGAAGAGTTCAAACTGGTGCTGTCCAACCGGTTTCAAGCGCTACAGGAGCTAGTAAATGAAGAGGAGGCGGTCACCACAGAGCAGCAGTGGAAGGCAGTTAGAGAGGCGCTGAACTCAACCTGCAAAGACACTGTAGGGTTCAGGAAACACCATCACAAGGACTGGCTGTCGGCACAGACCTTGAAGAAGATAGAAGTGAGGAAGCAGAAGAAAGCAGCTGTCAACAACAGTCGCACGAGAGCAGCCAAAGTAAGGGCACAGGGGGGAATACTCGGAAGCCAACCGCGAGGTGAAGAGTAGTATCAGGGCAGACAAGAGGGCCTACACAGACAGCCTGGCAGCAGAGGCAGAAAAGGCAGCAGGCAGCGGCAACATGAAACAGCTCTACGACATCACCAGAAGATTGTCAGGCAAGTATGGCCATACAGAAAGACCAGTAAAAGACAGAGAAGACAAGCCTATTGCAGACAGAGCAGACCAACTCGACAGATGGGCCGAGTATTTTGAAGAGTTACTGAACAGACCTAGCCCACCCGACCCCCCAGACATCCAGCCGGCAGAGACGTAGACCGACCTACCCATCAGCTGTGACAGACCCAGCCGGGAAGAGATCAGAAGAGCAGTGGCATTCTTGAAGAACGGCAAAGCAGCAGGCCCAGATGGCATCCCAGCGGAGTCTCTGAAAGCAGACCTAGAGACAACAGTGGAGATGCTGTACCCACTGTTTGGAAAGATCTGGGAAGAGGAGGTGATGCCGGCTGACTGGAAGGAGGGGTACCTAATCAAGCTTCCCAAGAAAGGCGACCTCAGCAAGTGTTCCAACTACAGAGGAATCACCTTGCTGTCAGTACCAGGAAAGGTCTTCAACAGGATCATCCTGGAGAGAATGAAGAGCTCCGTTGACCCCCAGCTGAGAGACCAGCAAGCAGGATTCAGGAAGAACCGATCATGTACAGACCAGATCGCCACTCTCCGCATCATCGTGGAACAGTCTCTGGAGTGGAGCTCCCCGCTGTACGTCAACTTTGTGGATTATGAGAAAGCATTTGACAGTGTGGACCGAGAGACTCTGTGGAAACTCCTACGACACTACGGTGTACCCACAAAGCTCGTCCGCCTGATCAAGAGCAGCTACGATGGCATGACATGTCGCGTGATCCACGAAGGGCAGTTCACCAGGGAGCTCCAGGTCAGAACAGGTGTCAGGCAGGAGTGTCTGCTGTCTCCGTTCCTCTTCCTACTGGCCATAGACTGGGTCATGAAGAGGACCACAGAGCAGAGAAGAAGCGGAATACAGTGGACACTGTGGACACAGCTTGACGACCTCGATTTTGCAGACGACTTGGCATTACTGTCCCACACTCATCAACAAATGCAGGACAAGACCACGAGGCTTGCTGACATCTCGTCCCAAGTAGGCCTCACCATTCACAAACAGAAAACAAAGACAATGAGGTTGAACGCAACCAGGGAAGAACCAGTCTTGCTTGCTGACACCCCGTTGGAGGAGGTGGAGTCCTTCACCTATCTCGGGAGCATCATAGACAAAAAAGGCGGCACTGATGCAGATGTCAGAGCACGAATCGGTAAAGCCAGAGCAGCCTTTCTCCAGTTGAAAAAAGTGTGGAGTTCCAGAGAGCTGTCACAACACACCAAAGTCCGGATTTTCAACTCCAATGTAAAAGCAGTTCTCCTATATGGAGCAGAGACTTGGAGATTGACAAAAACCACAGTCAACAGAGTACAGACCTTCATGAACAGTTGCCTTAGAAAAATTTTGAAAATCCACTGGCCAGAGAAGATCAGCAACGTCAGACTCTGGGAGAGAACAGAGCAGATAACAGCAGAGAATGAAATTGGGCGAAGAAGATGGGGATGGATCGGTCACAGTCTGAGAAAGCCAGCTTCCAGTATCACTAGGCAGGCATTGTCATGGAACCCCCAGGGAAAGAGGAAAAGAGGTAGGCCGAGAAACTCCTGGCGTCGAGACCTCCAAGCAGACATCAAGAGACTGGGAACCACCTGGAGTAGAATCGAAGGAGAAGCACAGGACAGGAGTTGCTGGAGGTCTCTCGTCGACGGCCTATACCCGGGTAGGGGTGACAGGCGTAAGTAAGTAAGTAAGTCAGATTAGCTTGGCGCCGACAGGCGCCAAGCTAATCTGACACTGCCCTTGAATTATCATGGTTGACTCATCTCCTGCTCTACAGCGTTAGGGCTGAATGGGTTAAACTTTATTTCAGCCATGAAGACATACTTACCCGCCGGAGCCGATAGGGAGAACTAGAGAGGGGGAAGGGGCGTGTTGGGGGCGGAGGGGGGCGGTCTACCTCAGCCCCGAGGGGTCACCTGACGTGTCACGCACCATCACGTGACTTAGTGCCATCATGGCGTCCTAATCTACTAATAAATCCACGCTCTAATACAGCAGTACTAAAAGTCGTCGGTAGTCCATTCGTCAGGCAGAAGAGCCAGCACTACGGCCGATCGATGGATAGGCTCATCACGGTGGACGGAGAACCTCTATACCGAAACCACGGGCCAAACGCCCAATATCTGCAAGAGGCAAGGGGGCACATGAGGATCTATGCCTCTTGCTAGCTGGAGTTACCTCCATTTTGTTATGTTTATGCGCAGAGACTATCGTATACTCGGTTACCGGTCATCTGGAAAGAGTAATCAACAATCGACACGTGCCGCCACAAGAATGCGCGGCAATTTGCCGCGTATCCGTATGCGGCACGTCTCAAGTGCGAATAAGCATAGAGTCGTCAGGAACCCTCCAGCTATACTCAAAGGACAAGATGCATTCGGCCTCTCTCCCCCCCCCCCCCCCCCTTCCTCCCCTCCCGCAGCCCACGCAGTGCACGGTCACTGAGACATAATGAGACATAATTTTTGGCGTATGGGCGATTGTGGCTGGCCAGGCGTGATTCTTTTTCTTTCTGAAACTGTCGACGGGTTGTCGTGTATGTCGCCGTCATCGTTTGTGTCGTTGAATGTGACGTCGTTTATGTTGTGACGTCGTTTATGTTGTTGTAGTTTGTTTTGTTTTGTTGCTGTTGTATTGTTTTAAGCTTAGACAGACAGACAGACAGACAGACAGATAGATGGATAGATAGATTTTGGGTTTAACGTTGAGCAGGCAACTAAGGCCATCTCACGGCGGGATAGATAGATAGATAGATAGATAGATAGATAGATAGATAGATAGATAGATAGATAGATAGATAGATAGATAGATAGATAGATAGATAGATAGATAGATAGATAGATAGATAGATAGATAGATAGATAGATAAGTGTACATTGCTGTCGGTGGTGGTGATGTTGTCGCTGTTATTGACTTTTCGTAAGTATATTCCCTTCAGTCAAAGAAAAGTATTCCCTTGCAGAATGTCTAGAATTACACAGCGGCTGAAGGACTGGTCAATAGTGAGGTTGCGTTTGCAACGAACGACTCCCAACAACGAACGAGAGCGAAATCGCGGTTGATAACCAGCGCAGACAACACTCCAAACATCTCCAAGCAGCATAGACCATCATAAGCCCTCCCAGCTTGTAGCATAAACATAGACAACACCCCAAACACTGATTCCCAAGAGGCAAAGATCATCATGCGCCCTCGGGGCTCATGAGGATCTTTGCCTCTTGGGATGTTTAGGGTGTTGTCCATGCTTATGCCACAATTCTGGCGTAGTGTAACCTCTCTAATCGCGTTACGACGGCTACGATGCACATCGGTTGGAAAAACAATGACTACGCCTTACTACTCTGTAGCTGTAAATAGCTCATGATGTCACTGGTGATTTTCGAGTCCCTACGGTTGACAGTTCAACCTCGCTCTCATGACTAGACAAGCAGCCTAGAGGTACGAGCTAGGACACACAAGTAGCATACCTTTACGGTCATTAGTGTGTGTGTGTGTGTGTGTGTGTGTGTGTGTGTGCGTGCGTGCGTGCGTGCGTGCGTGCGTGCGTGCGTGCGTGCGTGCGTGTGTGTGTGTGTGTGTGTGTGTGTGTGTGTGTGTGTGTGTGTGTGAGTGCACTTTTAATTGGCTTTTCGTTGTTTTACAATGAAAATCTCGTTTTAAAAAATCTGGACTTGCTGCCTGTTGCTTTCAGAGGGTCAAAGTTCATCCCCCCCCCCCTCTCCCATTCACACACACACACTAACTGATCGTGGAATGGAGTTTTCAGCCGCGACGTTTGATCGTTTTCCCTTTTTTTCATTTTCGTTACTCGTGACAAAGTGCCGTGATGAGACGTTTTCGTGAAAATAATTATGTCCCGAATTCGCGATTCTACTTACGCCTGTCACCCCTACCCGGGTATAGGCCGTCGACGAGAGACCTCCAGCAACTCCTGTCCTGTGCTTCTCCTTCGATTCTACTCCAGGTGGTTCCCAGTCTCTTGATGTCTGCTTGGAGGTCTCGACGCCAGGAGTTTCTCGGCCTACCTCTCTTCCTCCCTCCCTGGGGGCCCCATGACAATGCCTGCCTAGTGACACTGGACGAATTCGCGATGACGGGTCCTAATGGATCACATTAACATTTTAACTGGACTTTTTATGGCCCCTTGTAAACCAGTAGTAATTGACTAACAAGACGTAACTGTGAAGTATTGACTGTTTTACAGTGACTAACACTGACGCGCACGGAGGTTTTATGTCGCATGCAACATACTGCAGAAGAGTTGCGGGCTTGTCACAACGTGCTGCAGCAAACCAACCAACCGCGACATGCGATTTAGTCACGTGTTCACATCACTCCACTCGGGTCAACAACGTCGCTTGGTTGTTGCATGCGTGTGTACAATAACGCCCCATCCCTACGGGACACACCCCAGTAAGAGCAAGGTACTCGGGCCGAAATCGGCCGCAGTGGGCCCGCGGGCACGACTGCGGCGCGGGGCCATTGCGGCCGACATCGCCGGGCCCGAGAGTCCTTTGCTTACTGGGGCGCGCACCCTCTCGTCACTGTCGGTCCTCCGTCGAGTTTTGGTCGTGACAAGGTGTAATCTCCCCTTGACATGCGAGTGATCGGCGCATAACGAGGCCACCTGAGCCGATATATCTTTTGACAAGGGGAGTAAGCCGCCAACGCCTATTATCTCCCCTGACAGCATGTTGGATGACCTTCTCGTCCATAGGTGTTAGACAAGAATATACAGTCAACGTCGGATGTAACGCCTAGGAAGGGCTGTGTGTGTGTGTGTGTGTGTGTGTGTGTGTGTGTGTGTGTGTGTGTGTGTGTGTGTGTGTGTGTGTGTGTGTATGTGTGTGTGTGTGTGTATGGGGGGGGGTGGAAGGGAGGAGGGGTGGAAGGGAGGGGGGGGGGGGTGTTTGTTTTATAAGCGATGTGATCTTACGCGTAAAAACTGTCGTCGGGACACCCTATTTAGCCCATAATTATGCAAACTACATTATAGTGCTTACAGATAAGGCTATAGACCAGTGGCTTTAGTTCAAGGGTAGTGCCAGAATAGCTTGGCGCCTAGAGGCGCCAAGCTATTCTGGCACTACCCTTGAACTATTTTAGTCAAACTTATTTCCCACACTGGTGTGTCTTTTTTCCGAATGATAAGGGTTAAAAAGAAGAATTGTTATATCCGACTTTTGTTCCATCCAATCAAGTTCCGAGCGAAAGTCGACTGTGTATCATGGAAATGTATGCAAGAAGCGAAGATATAAAAGGATAGCGGTACACGGTACTTGTCTTCACAGGATAGCGCGGGGCCCACGGTAATCCCCCCCCCCCCCTCCTCCCCCCCCCCCCCCCCCACCCTCCCTCCAATTTGCAGGCCGTCTGCGACTGATCAATCTTTCGTTCCTAACGTACGTTTACATTTGGCAATAAAGTGTTACCTTGTGTCGTGGAAGTTCAACGCAAGGTAACCAACCAAACATGCGTCATCGTGTATCCAAACCTGACCGGCATCTATGCGCCCGATTGTGAACTGCTTGTATAGGGGGGAATAACCTGTCGGGTGGTTATTGTTTCCCTTTTAGACTGACCTAACTACAGTTCCATAACATTGTGTGAAGACGCCGCGAGGAATCTTGATTAATTTACTTGTATTATCGAGTCCGTCAGCACAGTTCTGTTTGCCTTGCATGATGTCCGTACTTGCTTGCTTTGGAGCTATGCTGGTCCGCCACCACTTGCGTCTTTACAATGGAAGTATGAGGAACACAGATATACATTTGGCCAGCAAGAGGCGAAGAAGCTCATCAGCCCCCGCATTTGCGGGGGCTGATGAGCTTCTTCGCCTCTTGCAGTTGGACGGTGTTGGCATTGAAGAGTTGATGCACATCATTTAGTGCAATAGCCCCCACCCGCTTCCACCCCACCACCATCCCCCCAAACACACACACCCAAACACAGGCACCATACCATATCCTCTCCACATGCAGTTTCACGAACAAACACGCACAGAATTAAAATATCGCCACTCAAGGGCAGATCAGTTACCTCCCAATGAAAGTTTCAATTTTTGTTTGTTTTGGGACATTTAACTTGCAGAAGGACGCACCAGGCCGTCTGAGACTCATCAAACCGTCGGGGTGTGTCATTGTTGGGGGGAATTAGAGGGCGACACTCTAAAGCGGGAGGGGGAGGTAAACGGAGCCCTTCGAGCCCTCCACACCTCCCCCCCCCCCCCCCTTCTCTCGCGGTACCCGTGTTAGCGCAATGAGGGAGACATCCAGTAACTGTCGTGAGCATTTCCTAATTTTCCAGATTTTCTTGTTCCCTTGTCAGGCTTTGAGAACGTGATCGGGTTTCTGGTTTTCGGACATGCGTCATGCGATGAAACCGTTTAGTCGGCAGAGATCGAACACTCCTTTCTACTCTGTCTCCAGTCTGAAATGCAACTTTTTTCTCATTCAATGTGGCTTTGAGAGACTTTGAAATCCATGGTTTGCTGTTGGGATACAATTTCACTGTCTTAGATGGAATAATCATATCTTTACAGAAATTCACATAGTCAGAAGTTACTTCAGTAGCTTCGTCTACACTAACACTAGAATCAAGAAACACATCCCAATCTGTACACTCAAAACACCCCTGCAACTGTTCTACACTATCCTTAGACCACACCTTAACTAACTTCTTCACTATGGGCTCTGTCTGGATTTTGGGTTTGTATGCTGGGACAAGAAACACACTATTGTGGTCTGAGTTACCTACGGGAGGGAGGACAAACGATCGGTATGCATTGGGGACGTTTCAATACACTAAATCTAACGTCTTGTTCTTGCGAGTGGGGACAGTCACGTACTGGTGAAAAGTCGGGGTTAACTACTTTTTAGTTTCCAGGGTCACCCTGGTCAGCCCCAAAGGGTGGGTTTTCTTCTCTATTCTGGGACATGTATTTCTGTCTACCCTTGGTCCATTCACCTGTATTTTCCTTTTTTAAACTCTCCCTACTGTCTGCACTGTCTGTAGCTCTTGATATTGTATGTGTGTTGCTAAATGGTCTTAGCTTTATTTAGGCCCCATGTCGTAGGTTTATTTAATGTATTGGACCGGCTGGCGACATGCATTCAATATTCTGTTTATTTTTTATTTTTTCACAAGCATTGCAGGCACGTCCTGAGAAAGCCTTGTTGCTGTCGGGACGTTAAGCAATGTACAATCAATCAGCTGGTGGTTCAAGTGCACGCATAAAGGCATAACTCTTTCAGCCCTGCACTACAGCAGGAGATGGGTCGACCATGTCGGCGCCAAGCTAATTTGGCACTACCCTTGAATTATCATGGTCCATCCATCTCCTAACTGGTACATAGTCGTAAGGTGACGCCTCGGTCAAAAATTTGGGAAAAGTCATGATAATGGCCGTGGGGTGAACGAGCAACATTTGGGAAAAGGGAAGTAACTATTTCTTCTTGCATTGTCTACCTTGGATATTTCGTCGACGGCGTTTTATTAGTTTGCTCTGCTGATTATTTTGTGGATTTGGTCTCTGGCACGTTGTAAGCCCGAGGTCCGCTGAGCAGGCGCGAGGAACGGACTTGTTCATGATCCACCCCAGACACGCTGACCACATCAGGAAACTGATCCGGAGACCATGATAGTTCAAGGGTAGTGCCAGAATAGCTTGGCGCCTGGAGGCGCCAAGCCATTCTGGCGCTTCCCTTGAACTATCTTGGTCGATCTGTCTCCTGAGTCGTTATTCATTGATCGGAGGACAGGGCAAGTGTGTCGCCCATACTGCTGAATTTGTAATGTGTTTGATTCGTCATAGATCGCTTTCATAACGAAGATGTTAGTGTGACGTCCACAGCGGGACAATGCATTTTGTGCCCGGCACTAATCGAGCTGTGCATTTGCGTATTGAAAGTGCTAGTAACAGACAAAAGTTCATTACAGTTCAGTGCGTTCTGTACCAATGGTGTACGGCCTTTTTGTCGATTTCAGTTGGAAAATAAGGAACGGCATAAGGGAGTTTTTATTTTTGTTCGAGTACCCTGTCGTGTGCGGCCAAAGTTCTCCACCCGGCCCCCCCCCCCCACCCCTCTCCCCGAACCTTCCTCCCCCTTCCTACCCTTGCATCTTGTGATGTAAAAGATCCCGATTTTACACAGCAAGATGCATAGGTACTCATGGGCCCCTGCTACTGCACGGGCCCATGAGCATCTATGCCTCTTGCAGATACCAAGACTTTGGGATGTTAAATGTACTTATCAGTTGTCTTGCAACGGAGATCAATGGTAGGCCTATTATCCAAGACCTTTCGGGTGCATGTATCGAAAATCAATTACATCATTCGTAGCCTGATATTTTAAGCACTCTAGATCGACTGTTTGAGTTGCCTCCTGCCACCCGCTGCACTCCGATTTTTCGTCGTGTTCATATCAGCAGAGCGTATCAGTCTTCAGTTATATCTTGAACCGCTCGGAGATTACTCTGAACTGAGGTAGTCGCTACAGCTCCAAAAACACATGGCCCCACGAGCTCCTTAGCATCCGCGTTATCGCGGAATTGTTTATATTACAGCGGACGGCAGACGCAGCCGTCCCGTTTCTCATTTTCCTTTTTTGTCCCTTGTCTCCTTGACTGCGTGCGCAAAATAAGGTGAACTTGTGTGAAATCATTGAAAATTCACATCAACTTCATAAAAACAAATGAATTCTAGAATTTTTTTAGTGCGTGTACGGGTTAGCGCATTTTTTGGGGAAACAATATGCGCACAGGCCTCTTTTCGTGTTTGTCCTTGCTAAACCGCAACATTCTTAGAGAGAGAAAGAGAGATGAAATGAAACTTTATTAAGAGAGAAAGAAAAAAAACAGCCTAGTGATAATAAAGTGTAAAAAATGGTTATAACTAAATAGTGTATACACGGTATAAGTGAAGACAGAGTCGTACTATCCGTGAACTGAAAAACTCAAAAAGCTTTTGGTCAGGCATGGAGCCGCAGGAGCCAAAAGGAGGGGAGGAAATACGGTCGCAGCGGGTTTGATATGTGCCAGATATCTCTCACGACAGCTTGATGATAACTGACTCGCACCCACACTTGCCGGAATTCAGGGACCATTTTTTCTCTGTCCGTTGAGTTATAGGCTGTCTTGCAAAAGCCAGCACAGTATGTCCGTTCTTGAGAAAAGCGAGACTTTCATTGTAGACTATGAAAATCTTGCTTTTCTCAAAAAAGTATGGACATGTACATGTACTGCCCTTTGACACATCAAGGCAGGAAGGGTTTCTAGGGCCTGTATTATGGGTTTTGTAGAATTTCGAGTCAGCATGATCTATCAGTGATACTGAGCCTATTTTTGGACGATTTCTCTGACTCTTTTGTAACAGTCACCTGCTGTAACATATATTACAGGCCCAAGCAGAGTGCAAGACAGTGACGCTGGAACCGGCGGATTTTTCAGAGGTTGGACTGTTGCTTACCCCCTCCCCCCCCCCCCCCCCCCCCAAACACACACCTTTTTTTTCTCTTTTAGGCTGGAAAGTATAGGCACGACTGATGCGGCACCCCCACCCCAACACCGCCACCACCACACACACACACACACACACACACACACACACACACACACACACCAGGCTCACTCACACACAAACAACAATTATCTTCCTACTGCTACAGGCCTGCTTGTCACTACGAATTACCTGACCACACCTGGCCATTACCTGCTCGTGTGACTCGTACACCTCGTTACTATTTCACGAAGAGCGGCAACCCACGCGCTGACCTCAACTCTTTCACTGCCCGCCGACGCACCGCCATTGTCACAGCTTCTAACATCTTTGTTAGCTCAACACCACGTTGAAGAGTCCCAGTGGTCTAAGAAAGGTGGATACAAAGTAAAAATCAGCAGGAGGCATAGATCCTCATGAGCCCCCGAAATTGCGGGGGCTCATGAGGATCTATGCCTCTTGTAGTTGGATCGCGTTTACTTTTTCTCGGCAGTCAAGGGGTGAGCCACGTCACTCCGGCCAGAACACAGCGAGCAACAGCCTACAGCACTCGATGGATCTCGTTAATGTTGGGTGTATACCTATGGTTAGATACATTTACATGCTCCTGCGAATGGCGATCAGTCTGGGGTGGTTTCACACATATACTGACGAGCAAAAGAAATGCGACAAATGTTGAAATCATTCCCAAAATGTCGCATTTCTTTTGCTCGTCAATATATATTGAATTGAAGACCACTGTACTGCCAGTGGGGATTCTTTCGAGCTGACCTCCCAAAGAAAAACATAAAGGTACATTTAGACCAATAAGATTAACCCTTTGGGTGTCAGTAGCGGTTTTAATCGCGATGATTACTGTAGGAATCATCGGGACTAAAACGCTACCGACACGCGAAGTCCGGGTTAATTTTCGCGTAGCAACTAAATGTTTGTTGATGTTGTTTTTGTTGATGTTATTGTTGTTGTTTTAAAGAAAGCAATGTTGGAGTTGATGCTTCTGCGTGTACTACATAATAAAAACATGAATTGCTCCCAAATTAGATATAGTAACTAGAAGCAATTCAGAGCCAAAGTGACTTGTTTCGTCTCTGAAGCTAGACCATCAAGGGAAGTAAACAAGCCATATAAAAACCTCTAAGAAACACGAAAAGGCATGCTGAATATGAGCTGTTTGAAAAGATTTCAACCTTTATTAATGTTTAATTCAATTTGACTTTACAATAACGACAAATTCATCTGTTTTGTTAGGCGGAGTTTTTACATGGCCAAATTACTTCCCCTCGCGCTGGGACCATATGCCGTTGAGGCGCGTCCCCTGGGTGGTGGATAGGGGGTCCCTCGCGAGAGGGGTGCACCGAATAAAATAAGGTGCCGTGAACCAACATGGTCTAAGGGAAGGTGACCCCGACAGAAAACCCCTGGTCCTCCTAGTAAGGGGGTTGGGCGTGGGGGTAGCTTCCCCACCCTGCAAAAAAGGAAATAGCTACAAAAACGCCGACGAAAAGACAAACAGTAATTCCTTTCCTGTAGGAGGAAGGTTCTTCTATCAGAAGATTTATGACGTCCTGTGGTGAAAGCCGGAAGTCTTCGGAAGCCACAGGACCGAGCCGCCTCTCTCTATCCAGGGACACAACCATGGGCGCATGGAACGTCAAGACCATGTACCAGAGCGGCAAGGCCGCCCAGATAGCAGCGGAAATGCAAAAGTACAACCTTTCCCTGCTAGGTATCAGTGAAGCCAGATGGACGCAGTCTGGCCAGAAAAGGCTGTTAAGTGGGGAGATGATTCTGTATTCAGGTCATGAAGAGGAAAATGCCCCCCATACAGAAGGAGTAGCATTCATGCTGTCACTAGTGGCACAGAGAGCGCTGATGGGCTGGGAACCTCTTGGGCCAAGAATTATCACAGCAGCCTTTAGAACCAAGAAAAAGCTCAAGCTGAACGTCATCCAGTGTTATGCGCCCACTAATGACAGTGACGAGGAAGAGAAACAAGAGTTCTACGACCGACTCCAGAGTGCCGTGGACAAATGTGCGGAGCGAGACATCACCATCGTCATGGGCGACTTTAAAGCCAAAATAGGGTAGGACAACACCGGATACGACGAGGTGATGGGGAGACAGGGACTAGGCTCGGAGATGAGTGAGAACGGGGAGAGGTTTGTAGACTTTTGTGCTCTAAACAGACTTGTCATTGGAGGCATTGATTGATTGATTGTACATTGCTTAACGTCCCGACAGCAACAAGGCTTTCTCAGGACGTGCCTGCACTGCTTGTGAAAAAATAAAAAAGAAACAGAACATTGAATGTATGTCGCCAGCCGGTCAAATACGTTAATTAAACCTAACACATGGGGCCTAAATAAAGCTAAGACCATTTAGCAACACACATCCAATATCAAGAGCTACAGGCAGTGCAGACAGTAGGGAGAGTTTTAAAAAGGCAAATACAGGTGAATGGACAAAGGGTAGACAGAAACACATGCCCCAGAATAGAGAGAAAAACCCACCCTGTGGGGCTGACCAGGGTGACCCTGGGAACTAAAAAATACCTAACCCCACCCAAGTCCCCCAGGGCAGACCCGGGTGGGGTTCATTGGAGGCAGCATCTTCCCAAACAGAAGAATACACAAAGCAACTTGGGTCTCACCTGACCATACAACAGAGAACCAAATAGACCATATCTGCATTAGCAAGAAATTTAGAAGATCCCTTCAAGATGTTCGAGTGAGGAGGGGAGCAGATGTCGCCTCAGACCACCATCTGCTTACCTTAAGAATAAAGCTCAAGTTAAAGAAAAGCCGCACAGAGACAACAAGAAGGCAGCGCTATAATGTAGGCCTCCTGAGAGAGACTGGAATGAGAGAAGAGTTCAAACTGGTGCTGTCCAACCGGTTTCAAGCGCTGCAGGAGCTAGTAAATGAAGAGGAGGCGGTCACCACAGAGCAGCAGTGGAAGGCAGTTAGGGAGGCGCTGAACTCAACCTGAAAAGACACTGTAGGGTTCAGGAAACACCATCACAAGGACTGGCTGTCGGCACAGACCTTGAAGAAGATAGAAGTGAGGAAGCAGAAGAAAGCAGTTGTCAACAACAGTCGCACGAGAGCAGCCAAAGCAAGGGCACAGGAGGAATACTCGGAAGCCAGCCGCGAGGTGAAGAGGAGTATCAGGGCAGACAAGAGGGCCTACACAGACAGCCTGGCAGCAGAGGCAGAAAAGTCAGCAGACAGCGGCAACATGAAACAGCTCTACGACATTACCAGAAGATTGTCGGGCAAGTATGGCCATACTGAAAGACCAGTAAAAGACAAAGAAGGCAAGCCTATTGCACACAGAGCAGACCAACTCGACAGATGGGCCGAGTATTTTGAAGAGTTTCTGAACAGACCCAGCCCACCCGACCCCCCAGACATCCAGCCAGCAGAGACCGACCTACCCATCAGCTGTGACAGACCCAGCCGGAAGAGATCAGAAGAGACGTGGCATTTTTGAAGAACGGCAAAGCAGCAGGGCCAGATGGCATCCCAGCGGAGTCTCTGAAAGCAGACCTAGAGACAACAGTGGAGATGCTGTACCCACTGTTTGGAAAGATCTGGGAAGAGAAGGTGATGCCGGCTGACTGGAAGGAGGGGTACCTAATCAAGCTTCCCAAGAAAGGCGACCTCAGCAAGTGTTCCAACTACAGAGAAATCACCTTGCTGTCAGTACCAGGAAAGGTCTTCAACAGGATCATCCTGGAGAGAATGAAGAGCTCCGTTGACCCCTAGCCAGCAAGCAGGATTCAGGAAAAACCGATCATGTACAGACCAGATCGCCATTCTGCGCATCATCGTGGAACAGTCTCTGGAGTGGAGCTCCCCGCTGTACGTCAACTTTGTGGATTACGAGAAAGCATTTGACAGCGTGGACCGAGAGACTCTGTGGAAACTCCTACGACACTACGGTGTACCCACAAAGCTCGTCCGCCTGATCAAGAGCAGCTACGATAGCATGACATGTCGCGTGATCCACGAAGGGCAGTTCACCAGGGAGCTCCAGGTCAGAACTGGTGTCAGGCAGGGGTGTTTGCTGTCTCCGTTCCTCTTCCTACTCGCCATAGACTGGGTCATGAAGATGACCACAGAGCACAGACAAAGTGGAATACAGTGGACACTGTGGACACAGCTTGAAGACCTCGATTTTGCAGACGACTTGGCATTACTGTCCCACACTAATCAACAAATGCTGGACAAGACCACGAGGCTTGCTGACATCTCGTCCCAAGTGGGCCTCACCATTCACAAACAGAAAACAAAGACAATGAGGCTGAACGCAACCAGGGAAGAACCAGTCTTGCTTGCTGGCACCCCGTTTGGAGGAGGTGGAATCCTTCACCTATCTCGGGAGCATCATAGTAAAAAAAAAAAGGCGGCACTGATGCAGATGCCAGAGCACGAATCGGTAAAGCCAGAGCAGCCTTTCTCCAGTTGAAAAAAGTGTGGAGTTCCAGAGAGCTGTCACAACACACCAAAGTCCGGATTTTCAACTCCAATGTAAAAGCAGTTCTCCTATATGGAGCAGAGACTTGGGGATTGACAAAAACCACAGTCAACAGAGTACAGACCTTCATAAACAGTTGCCTTAGAAGAATTTTGAAAATCCACTGGCCAGAGAAGATCAGCAACGTCAGACTCTGGGAGAGAACAGAGCAGATAACAGCAGAGAATGAAATTGGGCGAAGAAGATGGGGATGGATTGGTCACAGTCTGAGAAAGCCAGCTTCCAGTATAACTAGGCAGGCATTGTCATGGAACCCCCAGGGAAAGAGGAAAAGAGGTAGGCCGAGAAACTCCTGGCGTCGAGACCTCCAAGCAGTCGTCAAGAGACTGGGAACCACCTGGAGTAAAATCGAAGGAGAAGCACAGGACAGGAGTCGCTGGAGGTCTCTCGTCGACGGCCTATACCCGGGTAGGGGTGACAGGCGTAAGTAAAGTAAGTAAATTACTTCCCTTGATGCTCTAGATTATGAGGCGAGACAGGGCATTTTGGCACTAAGTTGCTCCTGGTTAATGACCAGATCTAAGTTTGGTATCAATTCATGTTTTCCTATGTAGCACGCTCAGGAGCAACAACTTGACCAAGGCAGCTTTTTTTTTAGAAGCATTTTGTTGCTAGATGGTGCATTATTTCCCACAATCTTACCGGCCTGAGTAATTCTTTTAACTTTTCGAGATGGGTCGCATTCAAATACGCGGCAACAGCTGCGTATTCGGATACGACCCGTCTCAAATGAGTGAAGATCGCTCCTCGTTGAGAGGGCATCACAGGGGAGGGAATGGGAGATTTTCTGCCATGAGTTTCGTGCCACTGACTGACTCGCTCCGAACGTCAATATGATGTATCATACTGGCGCTCGGATTTAGTTAGGGGCACGAAACCCTCGCCAGAACGTCGATTCCCTCCCCTTGTTATAAGCAGCCTGTGAGCTTCATATTCCCTCAATAAGAAGCACAGATTTTCATCCCCCTGCATCTTAAATAAATAAACAAATAAACTAAATACAGGTTGTATAACGTATCACAGATGACTGCATGGTTCATGAAGCCCTGAAAACAAGTCGCGTGACACTGTTTGAGCCAGGTACCACGCCCAAACCACACAACAACCCTCTCCCTCCTCCCACCTCTTATCTACAGGCCAAGCTACTGTGGCACCATCTTTGAACTATCGCGGTCGTTCTGGGTCCTGCTGTAGTGTGTCCGGGCTAAATACGTTAACCCCTTCAATGCCAGTTAAAATCATGGTGAAATGTAAACAAAGCAAAACAAAAACAACAACAAACTGCACCCAGCCGAGGAACACGGTTACACAACAGATTTGCAAGAGGCACAGAACCTTATGAGCCCCCGCACCTGCGGGGGCTCATGAGGTTGTATGCCTCTTGCACTGAGTCGAGTGTTGTTCACCTCAACTATTCTTAGCAAAGCATAGGTTAATATAGGGCCGAGGATCGTGTAATCGTTCTTTCATGAGGGGAAATAATGATACAAGAGTAATTTGTCTGCTGGTCGCCATGGTTTGATGCCGACTAACATATTATTTCAGCAGCTAAGCAAGCGTGGCTCTGCGTCATTCATTAATAACAATTGACGTCACTCAACTCAAGGGCATTATTTATCCGGGGACCAAATTATATGGAACCGTGGAAATGTCTTTCTCGCTTGTGCACGTCCATTTGTTGAGTGTGCCGCATCAGTGTGTGTGTGTGTGTGTGTGTGTGTGTGTGTGTGTGTGTGTGTGTGTGTGTGTGAGTACGCGCGTGCACTTGGGGTGGGAGGTAGTGGGAGTGTTACACATCCGGCTATACTTTCCCCGACTCAACTGAAACCAGTCTCAACCAACCAACCAACTAGCCTACCAAACTACTAATCAACCAACCAAGGAACCAGCCAATAAACAAACAAGAATGCGCACACACACACGCACACACACACACACACACACACACACCACCACCACCACGACCACCACCACCACCACTGACCACCACCACCAACAACAACAACACTAAAGAATGTGACTGGTCAAGCACGCAAGTTCAGTAACAAACTGGGGAAGGTTCGACACATTTAGTATATGACACCAGGGGTCAGCTGCATGAGTGAGCTTAATCCTACGCCAGCCACTAAGCAAGGCGCTCCGCTATAGGAGAACACCTTGCTTAGTAGCTGGCGTAGGACTACGCGGCTCACTCATTACAGTGGAACCATTACGAATTAATCATTCCTGTAGTGTGTCCGTCTCTGCCATTAACAGGGCAAAACCAAGCAGGTCCGTTTGTGAGAAAAGCGAGATTTTCATTGTACAACAATGAAAATCTCGTTTTTCTTAAAAAGGGACATGGTGACTTTTGCCACATCTAGAAAGTATGGTCAGTCCTACGGACCTCTCAGTTGTGTTCATAGGCACAACTAATGAACTATTAACTGGTTACCTCCCTCAATCCGCAGTGTGTGGGCCACGGTACACAGTCGCGTTTCCGTACTGTCCAGTCTCTTCGCCATAGTCTGTCCCAGGCATCCCCTAATATTTCAATCCCCTAAAAAACACTACCGCCCACCAGCTGCACATTTGCCATGCACAAAATAACAATAAAAACAGCACATTGACAGTCTCATTTCTTGGCTATGAACCTGATTCCTTACCAACCCCACACCCAAGCACAGCTGAAATCAGCTGCGTCAACAGCAACTCAACATAGGTCCACAATTCTCTACTGAATAAGCTCAGGATGGTATGAATCAAAGCACCAAACATGTATCCTCTCATCTAACCAGAAATTTCCAGCAAATTTCAACATTCAGCCCTACTACAAATTTTCAAACAAGGCAAAAATTATTTTTAAAAACACCGGTCCTTGCACTGCCTAAACTGGCCAAATTTGACTATGTAATGTGACCTGTGACTGTTGCTGACCCTGGCCGCCGCACACCAGTCCGCCCCCTCCCCCCCCCCCCCCCCAGTCCCCGGCTACGCAATTATCTGGAAGTAGTTTACTGCTCTATGAAAAAGAGTTAACTTCCGTTTTCCTGTACGCTATGAAAAAGTCTAAATCGCCTGGATGTGATCGACCACGATAGCTCAAGGGTAGTGCCTGATTCCCTTGGCATTACCCTTGAGCTGCACAAAAAAAAAAAAAAAAAAAAAAACTGGACGTGAGGCCCACTACCTCTGTAACTGTTCAAAGATACACTTCTGTCACAGATGGTTACGAAACACCATCAGTTGCTAATTGCGTTTGACAGTGTTTATAACAAGCCAGGGCCTTCCTACGGGGACGCTTGTTATCATATGCCCCCGACCCCCGCCCCTGTGGCGCAACCTTGTGAGAACATTACCCGCCGACGAGGGACAAAACACCGGTCACTGTTACGTAACTCTCACAGCCCAAGCTGCAACTATGATGTCATCGCACACGCGTTCCGAAACACTGCGTCGCTCGGGGGTATTGGGCACGCGTGGCTGAGTTTGCAGCCACGGTCGTCCCTTCCGATTGCAGCCAAAAAAACAAGGTCAGTGTGGCCTATGGGAGCTTAAAGTGTCCCAAAACAAAAAGTTGGAACCCTCAGTCCTTCTCACCACCTCCTCGCCGCCTAGGGGCAGTTGCCTGAGTTAGCTAATCCTGCCGCAGTCACTAAGCAAGGTGCTCCGCTATAGCGGAGCACCTTGCTTAGTGACTGCGGCAGGGTTAAGCTCCCTCGACTGATGAGTAACTAAGTGTAACGCACGCAGACTCCCCTGTCGCACGTACAGATTCTCGCACAACAGACGCATACACCGCCACTGACTCAGTCGGGCCAATCACGCGGTATAACACAACACACTAGCTCTCTTTCTATTGTGGGCTTTTATGACATCTATGTGTGACAATCATATCACAAGAACTCTGTAGTACACAAAGTCCTAATATCATAACACTTGCTAAACACACACATCACACACACATTGGATGATGTGAGGTACATTATATAACCTGGCTGATACATATAAATCTGCACATTTATTCACACACCCGTGCTTCATAAAGCAGACTAAATTCATAACACACCATAACTCGGTCTCTACTTTAAAACAGACTATAACCTGAAACTCGGGCCACACATTATTCCATACATTGGAAAAGACTATACTTAACCACGTACTACCTTCATAACGACTTAGGCATACACACCTCACATTCGTTAGTTATCCATCTCGGTAAATAACTACCTAGGAACATCACCGGTTATCTCAACGAATTCCAAACCAACATAACTGAACCAAATCAACGCTACACAACCGAATTAACTCTTACTAACGCATACTATCTTTAACTCAGCAACTATCAATAATACATATAAAACATACCTGAATTCTAGGTTTTAGAGTCTTGGAATACGGGCTAGGGTATCTCTCACACGTCTGTCCTCACTGACAGTATAGTCCTGTACTAACTATCTAGACCTCTGATAGACTGACCTCTCGCCTAAAACTCCGTGCAAAACGCTCTCCCTATGATTTCACATGGCCTCGTGCATACACGAAATATTTGTCACAAGACAAACCGCTGACAAGACCGTTCCATACAAAAACCCTGTGTAAACTCTATGCATGGGCTAAGAGTCCGAAATAGCTCAGGCGTTTAAGCGTCGGAGCAAGAGAGCGAAGGGAATGGCCGGGTCGTGGGTTCGAGTCCCCGTTCCGGCCCCGGTAGCTGGACTCGCAAATCAGGGGGAAAAGATGGACTTGTTCCATAGCATGTCCGGTGAAAGGTCCTGGTAAAGCAAAGTGGCACAGTTGCAGTGCGCCTGAATTGATCAGTGTTCAGGTAGTACTCCATAGGCAATAGATTTCCCTGTTCCCCATAACCAGCCCGAAAGGGCCGTCCATTATCACTTCGGTGCCGTGGAAGTTAAACACCGAACTAACCAACTATGCATGGGCATACGGCTTCATCACACTAAGCCAGGGTTGCATTTTCAAATGCCGTCCCTGAATTTATTTTGAGACTTGTCTGCAGCTCGACGACCTCAGGCACACTGGCTCAGGCTGTCTCCCTGAAGTCGCTACTGCTGATCAACAGTAGCGAATAGAGGAAGGCAACCAGCGTGGGCCAAAGAGTGCGTAGTTTTCCAGCCATTACAGTAGCATCGTGAACAGTTACATCATAATATGACCCGTGAGCGTTTACCCGCAGCGGATTAATGACGCCACTAGGCATTCGCCCCACCACACAGCCCGGGCTGCGTGACGGGGTATTGGATACGCGTGGTTGCGTCTGGTTAGCTTGGCTTGACTTCGCGAGCGAAGATTTTATAGGGGTTGCCCACGACGTCTGCAGGCATGTTCGTGGCTGCGGAGGCCAATCCGGGACAGGCAGGTTCGACCGCAGTGGCTGCAGGAGAAGGTCTGGCCAGGGTTCTGAGTTTCGACATCTCTGTTTTTTCTCCTGAGCCGCTTGTCCTTAAAGCTAGCTCTGCGAGAGTCCTCAACGGAGACGTCTGCCTTGTAAATGGTGGAGCGCCAGGTGTCGCGGTCCGCAGCAAGCGAAGACCACTGGTAGTGGTTCGATTTGGCAGGCACTAAGTGACTTCTTGAGATCGTCTTTGTATCTCCTCTTAGGTGCCCCTCTGTCTCGGTGTTCAGTGGCGAGCTCGCCGAACAGGGTGATCTTGGGTAGGCGATGATCCTCCATCCTGGAGACGTGCCCCGCCCAGTGAAGCTGTGTCCACAGCAACAAAGCCTCGATGCTCACAGTTTCCGCCTGTTCAAGGACCTCGACGTTGGTGACATAGTCACTCCAGTGAATGCCGAGGATGGTACGCAGGCAGCGCTGGTGGAAGCGTTCGAGGAGTCGTATTTGGCTGCGGTAGAGGGCCCAGGACTCGGAACCATACAACAGGGTGGTGAGGACGACAGCTCTGTACACGCTGATCTTGGTGCCATTTTTTAGCTGTTGATTGTGCCACACCCGCTTGAATAGTCGCCCGAAAGCACTGTTCGCTTTTGCCAGCCTGTTGTCCAGTTCCTTGTCCAGGTTGGCGTCTGACGTGATGATGCAGCCAAGGTAGGCAAATTGGTGTGCAGACTTCAGTTCGGTCTCGCCGATGGTGATGTGGGGAGGGCAATGCTCTTCCTTGGGTGCCGGCTGATGAAGGACCTCTGTCTTATTCAGACTGACCTCAAGTCCAAAGAGCTGGGCAGCATCTGCGAAGCAGGACGTGATGCGCTGCAAGGCTCTCTCTGTGTGTGCAATAAGGGCAGCGTCATCAGCAAAGAGCAGCTCACGAATCAGTCGTTCTAGGGTTTTGGTGTGGGCCTGCAGTCGTCTGAGGTTGAACAGGCTGCCATCGAGACGATACCTGATGTACACTGCATCGTCATCGTCGAGGTCCACGGTGGCCTGCTTCAACATCATGTTAAAGAAGATGGTAAAGAGGGTCGGTGCCAACACGCAGCCCTCCTTCACGCCGTTGAGAATGGGGAATGGTTCTGAGAGGTCATTGTTGAGTCTGACCTGGCCTTGCTGGTCCTCGTGGAACTGGACGATCATGCTGAGGAACTTTGGGGGACAGCCAAGTCGCTCCAGGATCTGCCACATGCCTTGCCTGCTCACAATGTCAAACGCTTTTGTCAGGTCGACAAACGTTACGTACAGCCCTTTGTTTTGCTCGCGGCACAAAGACCATGTCGGTGGTACTCCTGTTGGCTCTGAAGCCACACTGGCCCTCTGGGAGGTGGTCTTCAGCGATGGCAGGTACCAGCCGATTCAGGAGCAGCCTTGCAAGAATTTTCCCGGCAATGGACAGGAGGGTAATTTCACGATAATTAGAGCAGGCAGACTTCTCATCTTTGTTCTTGTACAGGGTGAAGATCCTTTGGTAGTGATCCTTTCTCCCAGCAGCAGAGAAAGAGGTCGTGGAGCTTGTTGTGCAGTGCTGGGCCTCCATCGTTTCCAGACCTCTGGCGGGATTCCGTCAATGCCTGCTGCTTTGACACTCTTGAGCAGGTGGATGGCCTTGAGGGTCTCTTCAGTGGTGGGCGGTTCATCCAATTCAACCTTTACTGGGAGGTGTGGGATTTGGAAAATGACTGCTTCTTGAACAGTGCGCTCAGCGCTGAAGAGGTCCTGAAAGTATTCCGACCAGCGGTTCAAGATGGACGTACTATCTGTGAAGAGAGCCTGTCCATCAGCGCTTCGCAGGGGACTTTGAACCAGGTGCCTGGGGCCATACACTGCTTTCAGTGCTTCGTAGAAGCCCCTGTAGTCACCGTTGTCAGCGCAAAGCTGGGTCCTCTGTGCCAGTCTGAACCACCACTCATTCTGGAGCTCTCTCAGCTTGCGTTGGAGACTACTGCAGATGAGACGGAAGGCATCCAGGTGGTCTTTCGACTGTCCTTTTGCTGGAAAATAGTGCTGGTGATGACAAGTTGCTGCTCTGCACAGAACTCCAACAGTAGGCGGCCATTGTCATTGCAGTTCCCAACACCATGCTTGCCGAGGACTCCTTTCCAGGCTTCAGAGTCCTGGCCCACTCTGGCATTGAAGTCGCCAAGGATGATGACTTTGTCTCCGCAGGGGTGCTCTGTAGGAGGCTGCGCAGGTCAGTGTAGAACTTGCCTTTTTCTGCAGGCTCTACCAGGAGGGTTGGGGAGTACACACTGAGAAGGGTGACGTATTGCTGGTGTCTCAGTGGGAGGCGCATGGACATGATGCGGTCAGAGTGACCCGTTGGTAGGTTTTCCAGCTTAGTCGCAATGGAGGTCTTGACCATGAAGCCCACGCCTGAGAGCCGTCTTTCTGATGCAGGCCTGCCTGACCAGTAGAAGGTGTATCCAGCGCCAAGTTCTTCGAGGCTGCCTTCGTCCGGGAGGCGTACTTCGCTGAGCGCGGCGATGTCGATGTTTAACCTCAGCAATTCATGGGCAATGAGGGCGGAGCGACGTTCAGGGCGTCCGCTGTCTGCTGTGTCAAGCATGGTTCGGATGTTCCAACATACTACGTTGAGTCCGGTTGTGGTCGTCATGTGAGTGGATCCGTTGTTTTTTCTTGTTTTCTGACCGCAGGAGAAGATGCCCGTTGACCGCGGCTAGCCAAGTGGGGTTGCGAGGGGATGAGCTTTGTTTAGGTCACCTTTTCTAGGCCCCTCTCCGTATGGAGCAAGCAGTGCTGTCCCTAGAGAAGGCTGCTTGGTCGTTCAGGGTGTGCCGAGTGACGTTGTCATCCCCAGGTCAACATCAGGCGACCAATATCCTGAACCGCCTGCATGCAGGTTTGAGACTGCGGCTTCCAGTGACATCTTTCACCTGCCGTTTCGCCCCTTGCCCATCGCTACAGGACTTGAAATGGTCAGTGTCATGGTCCGTGGACGTTTCCTAAAGCCTGCGCGGTGGAGCATTTTGGTGGAGTGCAGTGTGCGCAATACTGGCCCCACCCTTTAAACCCTTGGTTCGTCTGCCATGGCTTAGCAAGCAGGGACGGTGGCATCGAGGTCCTCGGGTCGTGGGTTTTATATCAGACTGTCCTTGTCCTAGTCTCTGGCTCAAAAGCCTTCCCCGGAGACACGGGGGCTTTGAAGTCAGGGTTTTCCTCCCTTAGCCTTTCCGCAGCCAAGCGGCCAGGCCTGCAAGGCAGCAGGACAATGATTTATTTTCGAGGTTATCTCCTCTAGATCCGCCGTGTTTAGCCTGGGGGCTTGTGCTGCCCAGTTTTGGGGGTCACCTCGGAGAGGATGTGGCCAGGGACCATGCACGGGCGGTCTTGGGATAGAGGGATGCTATGCTAGTCCGGAGGGATTACACACGATGGTGCCTCACAAAGGCCAATAGGCCCTAGACTAGGTGGATCCCGGGGGAGGCGCTGTAAGAGTTCGCCACTACCCGCACCACCAACGCAACTCGTCCCTTGGGGCCCCCACCCTTTGAGTCAGGCAGAGACCCCTTGACCCCGTCTGGTTAGCACACCCGGCCAGTGTCAAAATCCTCTCATCGGGTCATTGTTCTGTAACAGGATTGAACCCGTATGCCCTTCTCTCGGAAGAACCCAACGGTGAAGGAAACACTCTTAGAAATGTCAGTTCAGTACAACACAACTGATTAATAGTTCAGGTAAAAAAAACTTTTTTTTTTTTCAAAATAGACAAAGAAACAATAGACTGATACTGACAATTTGCTACTTATCTTATCAGTGTAAGGCCTGGCGCCACCACTCAGTGGCCTAAACCACTTAGCTTCTTCACACTGACAAGATAAGTCAGTAGCGAATTGAATACTGACTTGTTTGTTTGTCTATAGTGAAAAAGTTTTTTTTAATTTTTTTTTTACATGCGAGTAACTCAGTGGCTTGCCTTGCTTAATGGCTTGCGCAGGATTTAAGCTCACTCATGCAATTAGTCAGTTGGCCTTTGCGTAATCTCTGGCCTTTACATCGTCTACATCAATAACGTTAAAATCTGAAACTGACGCTATTTACTAGTAAACTGAGGTGACAAGGTACGATTGGGGAAAATAACAACTGACGAGCCAAATCCTAATTACTTCAATTAATAAACAGAGAAAAAAACTTGAGCATACGGTTAGACTTGAGATCACAAAACTTTAACAGAGACTGAAACAAAAAGACAGGCCGGTCATACTAAGCTATGAAACCAAAGAGTACACAGCGCAGCATCTATATTCTTTGATGAAAGTGACCAGTCCTTTAACTAAACTGACTAACAACTTTACAATATTGTATGATTTATTTGGTAGTAATAGTAAAACATGAAAACTTCGGGTGCAGTAGGAAGAGGTATTGGCTGTGCCGTTTGAAAAGCCAGAACTGTGGACAGTCTGTGTAAGTGTCGCCTACACATGATGGAAAAAGCAAAACTATATTATAATAAAGTCTTTACAGTTTGAAGCAAAGTCGCTGCCTTTAAAAAGAAAACTGATACACTCTCTTGGAACAATTGATTTAGCGGTGCAGTCAGTTAATTGGCCCGGCCGCAGTGCCAGACCAATCAGTCATGGTCCCCGCCCAATTCGTCAATCGTGATTTCTGGCGGTAGGCGATCACCGTCAGCTCACTAACTTGATGTTGGAACGCCGACAACCAGTTTTATCAAAGCCAAGCATTACAGGAACATCTACTGTAAATATTCTCCGGCCCCACTCAGCTTCTGCAAGTGCGCGCGCCCGGCGCATCAGTTTCTCCAGGCCTTTATCAATTCCTCACTTTGATCTGCAAGAAACACAGATCTTCATAAATCCTTGCAGCTAGAGAAGCTCAATACAACATAAGCCTCTTGCTGGCTGATAACGGTTTCTTCAAACAGCCAAAGGGGGTGATGTGTTATAAATCTGTGACTGTGACTAGGTGCGCTCGCGGTCGCTGCACTGACGACTGAATAAGCAGGTCGGCATTGTCTGCGCTTGCCGAGTTCATTTCAAGTTGTGGCTGGAGGGAGAAAACAAATGTTCCATGCTCTTTTGACAGCACAGCATTTTGCTCTTGCAGTTTTTCAGTTATGTTTTCCATGATGTAAAGTGAAGTTCAACGCCTGTATGTGCCGCAATCGATGGATACCGTTGCCTGGTTGGAATATTTATTTCCAGAGGAAATATTCTGAGTAGGCACCGGCTGTTCGGCCGCACGCATTGCTTACACAGAAGGGCTGGATTCTATTTTCGGCCTCGATGAAATGAGGTCAGGATAGTGTACGACGCTTTGAGGCAACGAGAGAAAATTTTTAGTAGGTATAAAAATATAGAAGCAGGGAGAGAAGATATTCGTGCATTCCAAAATAACATCCAGTCTCCCGATTATCATGATCGATCCAATCCAGGCGCCCAACCAATGGCGCTCTAGCCGAATTTTCCCATACGCCCTTGCAGGACGACTAATTAATATTTACATATGTTGTATGCTTCCCCTGTATTGTCAACCGTACGACCGATCTTTCTGACTGGATTTTACCTGGGATTTGACAATATCGGACTAATGAAGCAATACAGCTATTCTCCAGTATGTGTTCTGACGTGCTGAAGCGGTAGGATGTGTGTGTAGTTGCGGTGGTGGATAGGCTGCAAGATTTTTTCCCCTCAGTGAGGCTGCTCGAGTGAGCCCGATTGAAAAATGGCGGATCTGGAGGCAGTCCTCGCCGACGTTAGCTACCTCATGGCTATGGAGAAGAGTAAATCTACTCCAGCAGCCAGGGCAAGCAAGAAGATTGTGCTCCCAGACCCAAGGTTTGTTTTGTGGTGTCTTTGTGTTGCGCATTGTGCGGTGTGTGCGTTCGAATCTGTTGCTGTTTGTCGAAGGAGTTCGGATGGTTTGTTGTTATTTCAGCTCTTGAACGGATCAAACAGATAATGGATTATTTATTGACTCTTCAATCTCTTTCAGCGTTCGGAGCATTATGCACAAGCATCTAACAAAGGTTGGAGAGGTGACATTTGACAAGATTTTCAACCAGAAACTCGGTAAGTACATGCCACCCGCGCTTGACTGATGCGGTGTGTTTTGTTGACATCGTCTTTACGCGGTTCTAAACATAGATCAAGCGTGACGAGACAGAGAGGGTAAGAATGGTGGGAGGGTCAGTGTACATTTTTTTGGGGGAAACGGATAGGGATCTAGAGTTCATTTAGCATTGTGTCAGGTGGGATTGGTGCCATTGAATCAGGTTAAATTCGTGTTGTCATTGCAGTCTGTGTAGCATCTAAAGACCAAAGCACATACTGACTTTGTGGCCGTGACGTTACAAAATGATTTTGAGAGGTACCTTCAGATAACAATACGCATTTTTTTTTTTTTTTGCTGTTGCAAAGATGATGTAAAGGATTGGTCACTTGTGCTTACATAATTTGCGCTTTGACACACCCTCCTGGGCCGCCATTGTGAGATGGCCTTTGTTGCCTGCTCTCCGTTAA
Organism: Semisulcospira habei; assembly: GCA_036245525.1. Classification (NCBI taxonomy): domain Eukaryota; kingdom Metazoa; phylum Mollusca; class Gastropoda; family Semisulcospiridae; genus Semisulcospira; species Semisulcospira habei. Next base: position 122,936,879 of record BTPG01000007.1, on the reverse strand, counting down.
ACCCAAATTACTAACCCTCCTTCTCCAGGGGGTTAGGGGAGTGGTGGGGGTGGTTTATTGAACTGGATTTTCTCAGTGTGTTTCCAAAGTTTCTTTGTTTTCTTTGCATAGGGCTGACTATAATGACTATATGCTGTGGGTAAAACTTAGTTCTTCCTTAACTCTTAACGTCCCAAACCGCGCCATTCCGCTCGTATCTCATATTCCCATACTGCTTGAGACCGCTTGGTTTTGTGACCAAAATAGAAAGTGACTTCACAGGAAGCGAGAGCTCTCGAGTGCATAGAGAGCTTATAAAGTCACTTCTGGAAAGGTTAGGGTTGTTTTCTACCGCGAAACTTGACTCGTCGGTTGAATTGTGAAAGTTTTTGTTGATTTTTGTGTGACTTTTTAGTGCGAGTTTTTGAAACATCATGATGACCATGCACGCCGATAGCGATGAGGAGTTTGGCGACTTATTTGATGAACTTATCCGTGACAGAGATCTAGTAGGACTTGGATCAAAGTGATGTTGAAGTGTCAGATGTTAGCAGTGTGCACACGAGTGACCTGTCGGATCAAGAGCGTTTTCATTTGACTTTTGAGTGAAAGTGATGAACTCCTTTCTGACGATGAGTGGAGTGACACTGTGTTCAATTAATCAAATTTCATCTTCGGGCAGGTAAATCTGATTCAAAGTAAGTTCAGTGTGTACGGTCTGTAAGTTTTCTCTTAATAACTGCCAAGTTTAATCTCAGTCACATCAATAGTTAAGTCACAAAGTCTGTTTTCACAAACGTACCTAAAAACTACCTAAAATCTAAGAAATCTTCTGGGAATACAGAGCTGATATAGAGAAAACTGTATGGGAAGTCTAGAGTTAATTAAATTCCAGATTTTAGCTGCAATGAGGGTGAACATGTCATCAGATGACTTATGTGTACTACTAGTTTGACAAAACAAAGGGGATAATAATATTGGGATACTGCCAGGTCTGGTTCGTGGACATATTATGCGAAGAGGGTCAGTTCTCAACTTCAAAAACCAAACTACTACAGTACTAGCATTGTTGACAGACATAATAAACAAATTAATAATAATAATAATAAATAGTTCTTGTATAGCGCTGTTCTCCAGGAAAACACTGGACTCACTGCGCATGAGGCTGTCTCCAATATCTGCGTACAAATTAAGGCATTGCTGTTGAATTCCAACATTCTGAATACTTGTACATTGTGTCTAATGAAAACATCTGTGACTGTGAATCGAACAGGAAAATTTAGATGCTGTTCAGTCTCTCTTTAGGTCTGTAACAGAACTTGACGAACTTATGTATGTAGATGTACCAAACACATAGTTGTAAGAGTTCATGATTTTGACTGTGAGGAACTTTGGTACCCAAAAAGTGAAAAGATAATAAAACCAGAATGGTACTGCACAGTGTACGGTTAGTCTGTTTTGTCCACTTGTACCTATTGAGTATACAGTGTACATGTTGTCAACACTAAAACATTATGAACCCTTTGGGTGTTAGTAGCTTTTTTTGGTCATGATGATTCCTGTAAGAATCATCGCAACAAAAACCACTTCCGGCATGCAAAGGGTTAACAAGAACAGGCTGGAGCCAGATCAGAATGTGAGTGGACATCTGCTGAGTGCTTTTTTTCTTTTAAATACACAAATAAAGTCAGTGAGGTTGTTCTGGGTCTAACCACTTTAACTAGTCCTGTCCAGTGCATGTAGTGTTTCAGTGTCAGTGAATACTGAATAATGTGAGATTTATGACAATAGAAAAACAGTGAAGAGAAACTATAGGCATGTAATTACTGTGTTATTACGTGCATGTTACATGCTCTATATGTCATGTAACTTCTGGCAAGCCTATGCATAGGGTATGTGCTCTAAGGTCTGCTCAGGTCTGCGTTCTTGCTTGTGATCTTCTTGGACGAGTGCCATTTCTGTTGATGAAGTTGCTCTGACTCAATGCTGACCCAAATCTTTAGGTTACTTTCCTAACTCCTGGGACCAGTTGCAAGAGTGAACATAGTCCTGTGCCTGCCACCAAGTAAGATGCTTTGCTACAGCGGAGCACCTTGCTTAGAGGCTGGCGCAGGACTAATCTCACCATGCAACAGACCCCTAGTTTACAGTCTGATACTGAGGTGTGCCAAGTGAGGATGTGAAAGGTTTGTTAACGTTTGTTTGTTGATGCCCGCTAAAAAGGGACATGTATACATTTATGATTCTCATGAGCCCCTGAAGCTGACCCCTCCTAATTTACGAGAAGCGTACATTATGTGCCCCTGCAGCTGCGGCGGCAAATGAAGATGTGTGCTCCCAGTGCATAGGACTAGAAGGGTCTGTTGGTTGTGGCTAGAGAAGCGTTGATGTTATACATTTTATAGTGCTGTGTCATTTCTTCTGTTTTACAAGTTTTCAAAACCACATTTCAGTGGGCAGGGTATGGGGGTTGTGGACTGATCACATTAACCCTTTGGCTGTCATTGTCAGCACTTTTTTTCTGGGAAAATTCCTGCTGGCACCATCACAACAAAAAGCGCTACAGTCAGATGGTTACCGTTACCTATCTTCTATTATTCATCATTTTAGTAGTGGGACTTGGATCGACCATGGTGAGTTACTGGTAGTCTTTGAAAAGTTGATTAGCCTGCTTATTTGGTGACTCTCCAAACACCAGGCTGAACATTGACTGAGGAGAGCTGACATGCTTGATCCATAGATCTCAGAACTGCAAAATAAAGATGACAAATTTTTTCTGTGAAGTTCCAACAGATTATGAGTAAATCAACTGTAAAGATATTAGGGGTTTTGCAGGGTTGCTAGGAATCGGGTCACATTATGAATGCACAGTGAGGGGTGAGTGCCTTCAGGGCTGCATAAATCTTCTGTCAGTAGCACAAATTACAAAAATTAAATGTGACCATCACTTCACCTGCATACTGTCATATAAGTAAACTGTCACAAGTATGAGTGCAGATCAGCCAGATCAACTGTTAACCCATTTAGCCCCAGCACCCTACAGCAGGAGATAGATTGACCATGATAATTCAAGGGTTGCGTCATGTTTTATTACTTTTAAAACATTAGGACAGGTTACACTTTACAGTCGCCTCTTCTGCAGTAACTGAAGTTTTGTTTAGAAAGAACTCTTACTTTTCTGCACTTCGGGTCACCTCTTTGTGCATGCAGCCAGCGGTACTATTGTACTTGACGCTGCATGCAAAAAAAAAAAAAAAAAAAAAAGGGGTGGGGTGGGGTTAAAGCTTGTGCAACTCGCACGCGGCACGGTGATAGTGTGACTGTGAAAGTGAGAGTGTGCGTTCTGGTAGCGCACCACTCTGTCACTTTATGATATGATTGTCACACATGGATGTCATAAATAAACTGTGTTCTCCGTGCCCCCGTCAACCCTAACCCCCACACCCTTCTCCGGATAAAAATCCGCAGCCGTCACCAACTCATTAGAGAAAGGGAGAGAGAGAGAGTTCTATCGTGTTGAGTATCTGTTCCTGTGTTTGTGAATGTAGTGTCGAGCTGTGTTGCAGCCAAGTGGTCAAGCTGTACAATGGAATTTCGACCGGTAATTTACTAACAGTGTCGTGCATCCGCTAATTTAAATTTATCTTCCCTGTAGCCTGGCATAACAGGACGTGCTATCATAACATTTGTACACACGATCTCCTGGCCCACTAGGTCCATAGTGTTCACAGATCTCTCTGTGTTACTGTTAGTCACCCTCGAGAGCTTTTGGAGTGAAGCGTGGAATCGGTACAACCCCGTCTACGCGAACGCATTTTGGAGGTGTCACTTAACGACTATGTACCATTTGCAGGTGGTGGATCATGGTCGATCCTTCTCCTGCTGTAGGGCTTTGGGGCTGAATGGGCTAATGTACTCCTGCAGCGTCACACTGTATTTCTGCGTGCAAGAGGCATAGATCCTCATGAGCCCCCGCAATAGCGGGCGCTCATGAGGATCTATGCCTCTTGACTGTCCCGTAAGTTTTCCCCAGGCAGAGAGCCGCACAATTTTGGTGCTGATGGGCGATTGATACATGATGGGAGTAGTCGATCCCTCAATGTCCTCTTGGTTGTGCAAGCACCCATCTCTCACCTGCAGCCCCCATGAACTCAATTTGAATAATCATATCGACTTGCGCCTTGCAATGCATTGAGTAACCGGCCGCACACCTCTCTCAGTAAACTAGCAGTTGCCGTGGCAACGTGCGCCGCCTGCAATTTTGATGTGCCTAAGGTTACGACGCATTACAAGAACGAAGTATGCAAGGTGGAGAAAAGTTTTGTACTTTATTCATTGATTGCGTCAGTGCGGCATGTGTGGCCTACAGAGATTTAAATAATAATTTAAAAAAGACAGAAAACGGAGGTCAGTGATTATGTCATTCTCGTACCTGGGGTAATGAGTTTTGTTTGACCGGCAATGGCGTTGATAAACAGCCCGGGGTTGTTGGCTACCCGTCCCCACCCCCTCAAACATACACAAACACTCAAGCGCGCGCATGCACAGCTCAAGCGCACACACATGTACAACTCAAATAAATACATGCACATGCACATACAGACACGCATGCACACACGCACGCTCACAAAGGATGAAACACAGAGTGAAAAGGCTTATGTGCATGCAATGATAGCAGTCTCATTAAGATCATGTAATGAGTCAAATCAGCACCAGGGATCATGGTGGGGATAGTGTGTTTCCCCATTCCCCATGCTTCTTTTAAAACCCATATAATACTGAGGCTAAAGGCTTCAAATTTGTACGCTGCCTAATATACATTATACTATAGTACTTACAGATAAGGATACAGACCAATGGCTTTAGTTCAAGGGTGGTGCCAGAATAGCTTGGCGTCTAGAGGCGCAAAGCTATTCTGGCACTACCCTTGAACTATTTTAGACCCCACCCGGGTCTGCCCTGGGGGACTTGGGTGGGGTTAGGTATTTTTTAGTTCCCAGGGTCACCCTGGTCAGCCCCACAGGGTGGGGTTTTCTCTCTATTCTGGGGCATGTGTTTCTGTCTACCCGAGGTCCATTCACCTGTATTTGCCTTTTTTAAACTCTCCCTACTGTCTGCACTGCCTGTAGCTCTTGATATTGGATGTGTGTTGCTAAATGGTCTTAGCTTTATTTAGGCCCCATGTGTTAGGTTTATTTAATGTGTTTGACCGGCTGGCAACATACATTCAATGTTCTGTTTAGTTGGTTGTTTTTTTTCACAAGCAGTGCAGGCACGTCCTGAGAAAGCCTTGTTGCTGTCGGGACGTTAAGCAATGTACAATCAATCAATTGAACTATTTTAGTCAAACTTATTTCACACACAGGTGTATTCTGAATGATAAGAGTTAAATTAACACGGAATAATAATAATAAACAATAAACCACATAGCTCAGAAAGAAAGGTCATGTTTTGTGCTTGGGATCAATCATCAATCTTGTTGTGCATGCCACCAGTAGTTTACAGTACCTGTGGATGCAGCAACAACCCTTTTGCTGTTGGTAGAAGTTTTGTTGCAATGCTTCACACAGGAATCATTGCAACAAAAAACGCTACCCAACAGCGAAAGGTTAACACGAATTCAGCAGGATTTTGGCTCTAACAACGTGTGTTCATGAACTGTTGATTGAAAAATTGCCATGTTTGCAGGTTTAATGTTTCAGTATTTTGTTTTCCCCCAGGATACTTGTTATTCAAAGACTTCTGTGAGAATGTCTACGATGAGCCAGTTCCACAGCTCAAGTTCTATGAAGAGGTAAGTGTTAGCTTTCAAGTTTCATTTTACTCAGGGAAACGTATTCATTGAGCACTGACACACAATTGATTGACCATGATACTCGATAGTTCAAGGGTGGTGCCATAATTGCTTGGTGCTTTGTAGCGCCAAGCACTTCTTACACCATCAGTTGAGTTGAACTGTGGTGGTCGGTCTGTCTCCAGAACTGTAGAAGTCTTCTGAGGACAGCTTGACTCAATGACTGTGTCATGAAAGATTTTATAAAATTGTTGACTAACTGGGTAGGCATGGTGTGCTTCAGCTTGCAACAGTCATTTGACAGTAACTAGATTGAACATTATGAATCCGTCTTACTTCACATTATATTGTTCTACCCATAGCAGAGCTACAACCTTTGAAGAAAGGTAAAAAGCGATTGGTTATCAGTTTAATTCCTTTTGAACATATGAAAATAGTTTTCAAAGTCAGAGATTACAAACAATAAGAACCTGACATCGGCAGCGGTAAAAGTTTAAAGGTTTATGAGTTTTTGTGATGCAAAATGTCTGAATTGGTGTTGAGTTAAATATCTTCACGGATATAAATATTATAATAGTAATAGTCAAGACTGCATGCAGCAACTTACTGTGAACAGCACTTTGCCTACCTTGAGAAAAGCCAGTTATTTATGTATCACAAATCACGGCAACGTCTGTCTGTCGGCAGTCAGGGAAGCAAAGAGTATTTTGGTTGCCTGTCACGGTTTTAGCCCGCTGCCCTCCCCTCCCCCCCCCTCCCCACCTACCCCCATCCCTCCCACCACCACCATTTTCCAAGATGGTTAGATGGTTTCTGTGAAATACTCTTACTGTTTAAAAATTTTACTGCTAGAGCATTATTGTTAACTCATTCAGCCACGACACGCAACAAGATAATACACATATTGATATTGATCATGAGAGTTCAAGGGTGGTGCCAGAGTAGCTTGGCACCCCTGGATGCTAAGCTGCTCAGGCACTACCCTTGAACTATCATGATCGATCAGTCTTCTGGCGTGTAATATAGTCTGCCGAGGACAACAAATTGGGGATTTTCAATTTGTAGGTTTCAGTGTGTTAAGAAACACAGAAAGTTTCTGTCGATGGTCGCTTTGACTTTGAGTAATGTTGGCGGTTTGGTCTTGATCAAGATTGTTGTCGTAGTGACGTTTCACTGGCACATATTAATTTATTAAACGGGGCCTTGGATGTGATCTCAAACTTCCCATTCGCAGCCACCGAAATAGAATGCGACCCTCTTCTGCAGACTGGTGACCCATTTCGAGAGACGGAGCTGGAAATTATGTATTGCTCCTACCAACAAAATGCCTAGATTCAAACTAGCCGCAACAACTGATGGGCTTTAAAGGACTGATGCCCTGAAAATGAAACGACTGAATCTTGGCCTGGTGCGGATCTGTCAGAATGAAAAGGGGACAGTCTGGTTTATTAGAGACGGCAGACTCGCAATGGATTAAATTGATATTCTTTTGGTGTTCAGTGGTTTATTAGAGACGGCAGACTCGCAATGGATTAAATTGATATTCTTTTGGTGTTCAGTCCTGGTCGATTTTATTTAACATTTAGTAATTCTGAAGCCTGGAACTGGAAGCTGAAAAGCTTCCGGGCTTTAGAAATGTGAATGGTCAGGTAGACTCAGCAGTGCTGCTTGCAGTTGCAGACAGTGCAGCTGGTTTTGATAGATTTTTTTAAAATGTACTTTTTTTTAATTGGACAAAGCATCGAGTAAATGTATCTCAGGCGGGTGCATAATAACCATCCATGCCTGAAGATTCTTGAAAGCGGAAAGTAAATTCCAGAGGTTTGGTGTGCTGGTCTGTGATTTTGGACCTTACAGCCGTAGGCTGTAAGGTCCAAAATCACAGGCCGGCACACGTTTTAATGACGCCGGTCGCAGGTGTAGTTTATCGGGTACTGAAATAGTTTACGCAGCCCCACCCATACTTGTTTGAAAAAAGTGGAGTGGATCGGTGAGAGGAGATACGTCTTGTTTGCCATGGTGATGTTGAGTGCCTTCAGGCAAATTCCTTTACTGTCTTACGTAATGTGGGCAAAGTATTGTTGCACTTGCAGTTTTGGGATAGGAAAGAATATGTGTATTTAGAAAGGACAAATTTAACCCTCTTCATCTTGATACACTACTGCATGAAATTAATGTGACTATGATAGTTCAAGGGTGGTGCCAGAATAGCTTTTTGCCATAGCTGCCAAGCTATTGTGGCACCACCCTTGAACTAAAATGGTTGATCTATCCCCTAATCTGTGATTTAGTCTTCATAGGACAATAAGCAAATTAAAAAAATCAGCTTTAGGGCGTAATGGGTTAATCAAGGAATGTATTGTGAATCCTGAAATAGTCTTTGCTGTAGTATAAATGTAAGAAAATGTAGTTCGACTAATGAGCGCAGCTTTGTTTTCAAGACATTGCTCTTTTCATCCAGCTGCAAAGGATCAGCTCGCAAGTAATATAAACATGGTAGGAAAAATATGCTGGTGCCTGGGTAGTTTCTTTTCCTGAGTCTTATCAGAGTTCAGTCACCCCGCACCCTATAGGAACCCCTTCACTGTGGAGAAAAAGTGAACGTAATTCACATCACAAGAGACATGGATCATCAACAGCGCCTGCAGTTGCGGGGTCCCCAAGAGGACCCAGAGGAACAGTGCCTCTTGCGGACACCTCCTTCATCCCGATGCACTACGGTTTAAAATCAGTTGGACTATGATAGTTTCAGGGTGGTGCCCAAATAGCTTGGCGCCTGAGGCACCATACTATTCTGCAGAGCATGGAATTTTCCTCTTTTTGGCGGATTTCCGCTTAAATGAAGCTGCCATTCCGCCGAAAATAAAAATTTCCGCCGAAAACAAAATAGTAAAGTCACTATTCCAATACCGTGTTTCGCGATCTTTATTTGGCGGATATCCCCAAATCGCGTATTCAAAATTGAGCGAGGCGTTAGCTCTAGCTCGCACAGGTCGCTTCCGGTCTTCAGTGGTAGTCGTAGTCTGGTCAAAATATGGCGAAGAGAAAATACTTAAACGCGGAGACAGAATAGACGATTCTGGAGCCAAGAATATTTGGAGATGGACTTGGCTCGAGAAAAGCGTAAACGACGAGCTCCGCACTCAGTGTATTCGCAAGTTAGCGGCCTGTGGGCAGGCGTATTGCCGTGAACTGCGCAGAGTTTGATATTAACTACGCGGCCGCGTAGCTCTTGATGCTCACGTGTCTACAGCGAAACCTCTTGGCTTGACTTCGCGAACGAAGATTTTATAGGAGTTGCCCACGACGTCTGCAGGCTTGTTCGTGGCTGCGGAGGCCAATCCGAGACAGGCAGGTTCGACCGCAGTGGCTGCAGGGGAAGGTATGGCCAGGGTTCTGAGCTGCGGCATCTCTGTTTTTTCTCCTGAGCCGCTTGTCCTTAAGGCTAGCTCTGTGAGAGTCCTCAAAGGAGACAGCTGCCTTGTAAATGGTGGAGCGCCAGGTGTCACGGTCCGCAGCAAGCGAAGACCACTGGTGGTGGTCGATTTGGCAGGCACTAAGTGACTTCTTGAGACAGTCTTTGTATCTCTTCTTTGGTGCCCCTCTGTCACGGTGTCCAGTAGCAAGCTCGCCGAACAGGGTGATCTTTGGTAGGCGATGATCCTCCATCCTGGAGACATGCCCCGCCCAGCGGAGCTGTGTCCGCAGCAGCAAAGCCTCGATGCTCACAGTTTCAGCCTGTTCAAGGACCTCGACGTTGGTGACATAGTCACTCCAGTGAATGCCCAGGATGGTACGCAGGCAGCGCTGGTGGAAGCGTTCGAGGAGTCGTAGTTGGCTGCGGTAGAGGGCCCAGGACTCGGAACCATACAGCAGGGTGGTGAGGACCACAGCTCTGTACACGCTGATCTTGGTGCCTGTTTTCAGCTGTTGATTGTGCCACACCCGCTTGAAAAGTCGCCCGAAAGCGCTGTTCGCTTTTGCCAGCCTGCTGTCAAGCTCCTTGTCCAGCTTGGCGTCCGACGTGATAATGCAGCCAAGGTAAGTAAACTGGTGCACTGACTTTAGATCAGACTCGCCAATGGTGATGTGAGGAGGGCGATACACTGTCTTGGGTGCCGGCTGATGGAGGACCTCTGTCTTTTTCAGACTGACCTCGAGTCCAAAGAGCTGTGCAGCATCTGCGAAGCAAGACGTGATGCGCTGCAGGGCTCTCTCTGTGTGTGCAACGAGGGCAGCATCATCAGCAAAAAGCAGCTCACGAATCAGTTGGTCTAGGGTTTTTGTGTGGGCCTGCAGTCGTCTGAGGTTGAACAGGCTGCCATCGAGACGATACCTGATGTACACTGCATCGTCATCATCAAGGTCCACTGTGGCCTGCTTCAACATCATGCTAAAAAAGATGGTGAAGAGGGTCGGTGCCAGCACGCAGCCCTGCTTTACGCCGTTGAGAATAGGGAATGGTTCTGAGAGGTCATTGTTGAGTCTGACCTGGCCTTGCTGGTCCTCGTGTAGCTGGACAATCATGTTGAGGAACTTTGGGGGACAGCCAAGTCGCTCCAGGATCTGCCACATGCCTTGCCTGCTCACAGTGTCGAACGCTTTTGTTAGGTCGACAAATGTTACGTACAGCCCTTTGTTCTGCTCGCGGCACTTCTCCTGTAGCTGTCTCAGCACAAAGACCATATCGGTGGTGCTCCTGTTTGCTCTGAAGCCACACTGGCCCTCTGGGAGTTGGTCTTCAGCGATGGCAGGTACCAGCCGATTCAGGAGCAGCCTTGCAAGGATTTTCCCAGCAATGGACAGCAGGGTAATTCCCCGATAGTTGGAACAGTCAGACTTCTCGCCTTTGTTCTTGTACAGGGTGATAACGACTGCATCACGGAGATCTTTTGGTAGTGTTCCTTCCTCCCAGCAGCAGAGAAAGAGGTCATGGAGCTTGTTGTGCAGTGCTGTGCCTCCATGTTTCCAGATCTCTGGCGGTATTCCATCAATGCCTGCTGCTTTGCCACTCTTGAGCTGGTGGATGGCTGTGAGGGTCTCTTCAGCGGTGGGCGGTTCGTCCAATTCAACCTTTACTGGGAGGTGTGGGATTTGTAGGACGACTGCTTCTTGAACAGTGCGCTCAGCATATTTGTACAGCGAAACACAAGAAAGCTAAAAGCAGTGCCATTGGAAATATTACTCTTGATGGTGAATAAATTTATTACAATGTATTTCTTTCCAGTAAAGTTTGATGAAATTATGTTGAAAAATCTATATAACCTTTCTCCAGTTCAGTGACCATGGTACATAGTATTAAATAAGAGATAAAAGGAATCCATACTTACAGCTGATTAATCAGAGATTATTAAAGAAAGTATATATATTATATGATTAAACTCAAATAAAAAAAATTAAAAATGGAAAGACATTCAGATGTATTTTGAATAAGGATTTGGATATATTCTGTTGAATACTTTAAGTTTTAGTATAACTTTTAAACCTTTGACGCAAAAAATAAAAAGTGCACCCAAAAAACAAGAAAAAAAGCAAGATTTTTAGGTGGTTAAACTGCTCAGTTTCTCTCAAAAATGCACCAGATTGCACAAATTTTAATGTAAATTTTCAAAATTTTTCCGGGGGGGGGGGGGGGGGGGGGGGGGGCATGCCCCCGGACCCCCCTAGTGAAAAGGGTTTTCCTCTTTTTTTAGTACGAGTAATTCCATGCTCTGATTCTGGCGCCACCCTTGAACTAAAATGGTGTTGATCAGCCCTCCTGATATGTAATGTAGCCTTCATGTGACAGTAAGCAAATTAAAAAAAATATCATCCTCATGTAATGGATTAAATGTGTGTACCTGGGATGGCTCGGGCTCTTTGAGGTTGAATTAATTTAACCCATTCGGCCCTGACGCCCTACAGCAGGAGATGGGTCGACCATGATAATTCAAGGGTAGTGCCAGATTAGCTTTGCGCCTGTCGGCGCCAAGCTAATCTGGCAGTGCCCTTGAATTATCATGGTCGATTCATCTCCTGCAACTGGTGCAAAGTCGTTAGATGACACCTCCAAATGAGTTGATAGAGATTTCAGAAACACAAACTGGCCCTTGGCAATGAAGGGATTAACCCCACAGTCGTATTTTGGAGGTGCCCCTTAACAACTGCATAGTCGTTGCAGGAGATGGATCGACTATGATAATTCAAGGGTAGTGCCAGATTAACTTGGTGCCTAATCTGGCACTACCATTGAATTGTCATGGTTGATTGAGCACCTGCGGTAGTGCATCAATATGGGTTAAAATGAACTGACATGCTTATCATCAGATGGGTGGGAACATAGAATATTACTTATTATTAGACCAACTCTAGTGTACACATACCAAGGGGAATTACTCAGCGCTGGACAAACAGATCGCGTGCCCTGTAGTGTGCGTTTGTGTAAGCGTATGTCCGCATGCATACATGTGTGTGTGTGTGCATATGTTTATTTGTATTATGTATGTAAACTTGTGTTTGAAAGCTGCCAGTGGCAGGCACGTTGATTTCAAGATTTGAAGATGTCTCACACCTTGGGCACTCGTCCTTCCTCGGTGTAGATTACAATCAACTCTTTGGTGGAGGCAGTTTATTTTCAAAAACTTTTGCCTTCTTCAGGTTTCGCGTTAAAATTTACCCAGCCTAGCCTTCCGGTGAACTCTTTCACAAGTGGAGGTGAGATAGGTCCCATTGGACAAGGCCAAGGTCGCGGATTTTCAAACTGTGATGCCAGCAACTGTTCAGGCTTTTGGCCAACTGTGTTCCATCTGCAGGTGGCAAAAGTTCTCATGAGCCCCAGCAAAATGCAGGGGCTCATGAGAATTTCTGCCTCTTGCTATCGCCAGCATGGGTTTCACGCAATCTTTGCCTCCACAGGCCTATCACTGTCAAAGGATGGCGTTGTCGAGCTCCCCAGGCCGATTAGAGAGGGCATCGGTGTTTTTCTTTTACTTTTTGGCTTCAAGTGTGTTCTGCGTTGAGGTCTTTTTTTTTGGGTAGCTCGCCTATCATAATATGACTTGACGTCGTTCTGTGGCTTCTCGACAAGATGATCTCACTGTCAGCCCTGTTACGTCTGCAAGAGGCATAGATTCTCACGAGCCTCTAGGGATGCAGGGGATCATGAGAATCAATGTCTCTTGATGGAAATCATGGGATCGTTATTTAGTTCTTAGGATGTAGGGCATTATCGGCTTGAACCCCCCAAATTGGTGTAGATTTATTGCGGAGTTGTGTAACACCGCAGTGAAGGAGTCGACGGATCCGCAGTCGCGATAGGAGTCTTGTTGACACGAAACACCCTTACCCCGACAACCTGAGATCGTCGTAGATGCAGTAAATATCTGATGATGATGTATGCGTGTATCTTGCTGTCCGATGCCGGCATAGGGGTGAGTGTAAGTGAGATAAACCATGCCGTAGATGAAAGATCAGAAATTTCAAACCATCCTAGTCAGCGATAGAGCGAGCCCTTTCCGTGCAAGATAGCTAGATCCCCATGAGCCACCTCAGACTGTGGGATCTGCCGTGAGTGAGCCTGTGGCAGCTTGTTGGGCGAATGCACACCCATTTGACTGATACATCTTTGGGATTTCGGGGTCTTGGTGTTTTGAATTCTTTATTTGATTGTGAGCTTTCCGTAATTTATATTATATTTGTAGATTTGTTGACACGTCATAAATTCGGTGTGAAAATGCAGAGATTTTTCAAGTGAGAAAAGCATGGAGGAAACTTTTGATAGACATTTGTTGTTACAATTTAAATACAGATTTGTATTACAAGATCTATAGATACTGCAAAGCTTGCAGTAATTGCTACATAATATTAGAACGCCGATGGAATAATATCTCATTCAGACTCAGTAAAGTTTTATAAAAGCAGAATTGATGTCCTCTTTCTTCTCTCAGTCGATTGTTTGCAAATGTCAGCCCTTGTCTCGTGTATGTGCGTGCGTGCGTGAGAGATGATAATGAATCTTTTATTGCAGGATAAAGCTATTAGGCAACTCGGTGCCTGTCTTACAAGCTGTCCTGTAAACAAAACAGAACACAACAGGAAAACAAACGCAGCATACAAAAAAAAAAAAAAAAAAGCAAGGAAACAAATTAACGAACACAATAGGTGAATTATTGAGAGAGAGAGCGAGAGAAATTTTCTTAAGGCACAAAGACTCATTCAGGGTGGCAAGAGAGACCGTATTTCTGTCGTCTGGTACTTCATTTAATTCCTATCTTGAGGTCCTGGTACCAAAATGGTACCATCTGGAGTACTCGAGTAAAGGGGAGTCGTTGTGACTTATCTCCACTATTACAACTCTTGCCTCTGGTTTTCGCGAATTTGACCTACAACCATCTCTGTCCACCTGCAAGGGGCGCAGATTCTCATGAGCCTCTGCAGTTGCAGGGGCTCATGAGAATGTGTTTCCCTTGCAGGAGGGGGACGCAGAAAACCTGTCACATGCTGGCTGAGGTCGCCTAGCTGTTACTATGAATGAGGGGGGTCATTGGTGGTTTTAGCGAATGACTGGATAAAGATTCTGTCTTTCGTGAAGTTCTGAAGCTGACGTATGGCTGTAATCACGTTGGTTATTGCGTGTGACTGATTTAGTAACACTGTCTAGGGACGAATAGACTTTGGAAATTTGAAAGAAACTGTTTTGACACAGTCGAGTAACTGAGTAATCAGATAAAGTTTAGCATATCATGGAATAATATACTGGTATTATAAGAAAAGACAGGTTTTATTGTATGTTTTAAATAGTCACAGTGTTGACGGACTTTGTCGGAGCGGTGCCCTCTAAATACCGGCGCTGAACTAAAGCGACGGGCCTCCAGGTGCAGCTTTGACCGTTGTTTTTATGTTGCCTAGATCGGAGATTATTTTCCTTTCGACGGTAATTTGTTTCTGTTGTTAATTATATGCCCCCACCCGGGTCTGCCCTGGGGGACTTGGGTGGGGTTAGGTATTTTTTAGTTCCCAGGGTCATCCTGGTCAGCCCCACAGGGTGGGGTTTTCTCTCTATTCTGGGGCATGTGTTTCTGTCTACCCTTTGTCCATTCACCTGTATTTGCCTTTTTAAAACTCTCCCTACTGTCTGCACTGCCTGTAGCTCTTGATATTGGATGTGTGTTGCTAAATGGTCTTAGCTTTATTTAGGCCCCATGTGTTAGGTTTATTTAACGTATTTGACCGGCTGGCGACATACATTCAATGTTCTGTTGGTTTTTCTTTTTTCACAAGCAGTGCAGGCACGTCCTGAGAAAGCCTTGTTGCTGTCGGGACGTTAAGCAATGTACAATCAATCATTCAATTGTATTTTTATGTACTAGCTTTTGTCAAGTAGGAATTTAACAAAAGAGCATATACTAGTGTGTTCAGGAGACTTAGGGCTGTCTTAGCATTTTGTTTGTGTCAGGGTGGTTCGGGTCGGGATGAGGCCACTGGCGCCGCGCGGCCATTAGATGCCTTGGCGACGGGCTTCACCCGTCCCGAGTCATTGTTCATTTTGTAACTCTGTTATTTACTTTGTGGAATGAGCGAGTGAGTGAATGTGAGCAGCACCTGCGGTGGCAAGACAATTTTTGCTGTGTATGATTATTCTCTTATATCTATCACAGCAACAATAAAGTCATCTTGAATCTTGTTCCTACTGTCTATATATTGCAATACATAGCATTTCGGGGTCCCTCTCCGTCCTCCACCCCCCACCCCCCCCCCCCCACCCTCAAAAAAAAAAAAAAAGATAAGAAAAACCCCACAAAAAAACAAAACAAAACAAAAAAACCCAACGAAAATAAAAAACAACAACAAAAACCAAAACAACAAACAAAAACACAGGCACTCGCCATCACCATCCCAACCCATATTTTTTCTAGGAGTGGGGTAGATGCGGCATTGATGTTTGCATCCTTTTGTTGTACGTGCACTTTAACCCTTTTAGCCCCAAGGACCCATTTCTCAACTTTTGGAGGTGTTACCTGACGACTATGTACCAGTTGCAGGAGATGTCTTGACCATGATGATTCAAAGGTAGTGCCAGTTTAGCTTCGCGCCGTCACTACCCTTGAATTATGGTCAAGCCATCTCCTACTGTAGGGATCCAGGGCTAAAATGGTTAATTTTGATTTTAACCGTAAAAGCCTTTTTCGGTTCTAATTTGACTTGTCAAAATTTTCATGATTATGACAGTGGTCATTACTAAGGGTCGTCGTGTTTTGTACTTGTAGCCCTGGCAGCTGCCGCACTGGAAACTTCTGTTTCAGCCACACTTTGCAAGTAATACTGTGTGGACTGCGACACTCGTTTCCACTGGTTTATGACTGATCCACGCATTGGTACACTGTGTGTCTGGTGCTATCAGTACACTAAATCATGTGATTTACCAGAATGTCTACTAGTACCACACCCCCTCTGTTTAACTTTTTTGAGACGTGCGCCTTTTGGATACGCGGCTTTATTCCGCATATCCGGATTCAACACGTCTCGAATGAGTTAAAGGAACAGATATTGGGTCGTGGGGTCCTCAACACACTTCGCAGCCGGTTGGGGCGCATGAGGCACTGTGCCAGGGGCACGTTGTGGCGTGTAAATGTTCGCTTTGGGAACCTATCCAATTTCCCCCATCACGGCGGTTCTCGTCCATCCGCCGTTTGAACGCCCAGCAATGGCTGTCAGTGGCCGGTCTTTTATTTGAGGCCACCAGGCAGGGGGTGGTCGTTTGGCCGTTCCTGGCAGGTGGGGTGGTCACTGATAAACACGCACCGATCCCGCATGGAACTTTACTGACATTGCGTTGGCTTGTACACTGCGAACTGAGGAGCAGACACCCGACCGCCATCCGGCAAGAGACATATATTCTCATGAGCCCCTGCACCTGCAGGGGTTGACGAGGGTCTATGTCTCTTGCAGATATGTGCGAGGCTTGCTGATGAAAGCATGTTCAGAGATTGTGTAGGTGTACCGCAAAACACCGCAATTGCAAGCGCATGTTGGCGTTCCCCTCCGGCAGCCAAATTATATACATCACCGGAGATTAATTGACCCGTGCAGGTCAAAAGTAGTGCCTGCTTAGTCTGGCAACTCTCCCGGGATGAGTACACTGCAGGCTCATCATCGCTATTACTAAGGATAATTAAGCTCAGTTGTTGCTCCTTGATAGCGAGACGCCTACGTGAATTCTTACAGCGGTACTAGGTCTTGAAGGATTACAGGAACGTCATGCTTTGCGCTCTATTATTATATCGCGTAGACAGTGGGGAAGGACATCATCACTCGTGCATAGTGCATTCGCCCTTCGCCCCCCCCCCCCCCCCCTTTCCCCCCTCCTCCCTCCACCAATATTAACTTGGCCGCATGAGTTGACATTATTTTGTGAGGTTTCGTTTGAAATGACTAACATGTGCCGTGAGCGTAGACAACAGTCCAAACATCTCCAAGAGACATAGATCCTCATGAGCCCTCCGGCTCATGAGGATCTATGCCTCTTGGAGATGTTTGGCGCGTTGTCTATGCATTTTTACGAGCTGGTTATCCGCCGTGACTTCGCTCTCGTTCGTTGTCGGCAGTCGTTCGTTGCAAACGAAACCTCACTATTGACTCACCCTAGACGTGCCGCACGCAGCCGCATATTTTTACACGGCACGTCTCGGATTGCGTTTATTTGGTCAGTAAGTCCTCCGAGTCACGTGCGCTTGAGAGTGAACCGTTTTAGAATGGTCATCGCCCTCAAGATCCCCCCGTTTCAAAAGGATTTGTCATTTTAACGATTAGACCAGGACTGTCGTGGGGGACTACGAGAATGTAGGTCTTTCTCGTTGACCGAATTTAACTCTCTGGCTGTGCATTGCTCCGAGTTAACCCTTTGGCTGTCGATAGCGGTTTTTTTTTTTTTTTTTTTTTTTTTTTGTCGAGGCTATTCCTGAAGGCATTACCTTGACAAAAAGCACTACCGTCTGACAACGGGGTGAAAGAGCGCCGAACGTACATTAAAGAGCGCTGAACATACGTGAATTTTACCCGTTAAACTGAACTTTCATTAACTCATTCTACCCCAGACACACCACAGCAAGATAAGGATCGACCATTATAGTTCAAGGGTGATGCCAGAATAGCTTGGCGCCTATGGGCGCCAAGCTATTCTGGCATCACCCTTGATTTATCATGGTCGATCTGTGTCCGGCACTGCAATGCAGTCTTCAGAGGACAACGGCAAAATTTGGGGATTTCGGTGTTGGGGTAGAATGAGTTAGCCGAACCTAATTTTCTCTTCGAATTCCGCCGCACATGATGAACGAGAGCCATCGCGACAACTAACTAATGTGGACATCGAGTTTTGTCACCTCACCTCAAAAGCGAGGGTTCGATTTATTGCAAGTGCAGTTTATAATATGTTCGTCGTGCTTTAAGTGTGAATGCAGTACATGCCGTCCCCAGGGTTGTATGGCGGGGTGGACGGGGAACACACGACTTGTGTTCTGGGAAAGTGATACCATAGTAACTGTCGTCTTGGTGTGTGCGTGACTGATTTACGATCAGCACGATGCCGTGCTCGTCGGTTCAACATTCAAACGCGCGCAGGTTTATGACGGAGATCAAGCCGTTGGCAACGAGCCGCATCATCTGTCTTTATCTGATATTCGTGGGCACGTGCGTTATGCCTTCCACTCCCGCAGCCAGTATTGCTCTGCTCTGCGGGCTTACCAAGAAAAACCATCTGTGGCAGTGAGGAACGAAAGAACTTCTTTGACGTAGTTGTGTAATGAAACTGTATGATGCATTCCATATTGGGGCGGTCCGTGGCGCAGCGGTAAAAGCGCCTGCCACCAATGCAAGAGGTGCGAGGTTCGATACACGGTTCCGGCGTCGGACTTTTCTCTTCTAGTACGTGTCACCATTAATTTGGGCTTACCGTCGGGGGTTCTTTCTCCGGGTACTCCGGCTCTTTCATCCCCCACGAATTTGGTATTAATTTCAGTCCACTTAATCAAATTAAAAAAAAAAAAAATAAAAAACGATTTAAATATCCCAACTTTCAGTAGCTCGCTTGAGCTTGCCCTTAGCACCACGTGAATGTTCTGTGTTTATGTACAGTGTGTGAGGGAATGCGCGTGATTCACGTGAGCGTGCTTGTTGGGTTCAGTTCGCGGCCATGTCCTGCGCATTGAGTTATATTATAATATAAATATGAGAAATGCGCCGTATAAATACTATGTATTATTGTTATTATTATTATTATTATTATTATACTACACGCCGCGTTAAAGGGTAGCGCCTGATGGGCTTGGCGCCTGAAGGCGCCAAGACCATCAGGCACTATCCTTAAACCGTCACGATCCGTATCTATCAGCTGGCGTGTGAAGCAAAAGATCGATGTCATGTACACGCACATCATATTGAGCTCCGTTTCGAGTTAATGGCCGGTGGGTCAACGATACAGATTCAAACGCGCCTCATCCCTAATGTATGCGAGAGGGGTAGATTCTCAAGAGCTCCAGCAGTTGCCGGTGCCTACCGGTGTAGCTCGTTCTTTCGGGGGGGGGGGGGGGGGGGGGGGGAGGGGGGGGATTAGCCTCTGTAACTCACATGACGGTCCCTCGCGCAGGGGAAGTAATAGGGTTTGCCCGCGAAGACTGCTGGGCACTGCCCGGTATATCATCGCTAGTGGATCATTTACAGTTTTCGCTGCAAGCACAGATATATTTAGTGGAAATGGCACTCTTAAGGCCGCACTGCAAGAGTATTTATTTAAAGCTGGTATTTGTTTACCTAACGGCCTGGGACGTTTGCGTTGAGAGTAGGTCTATATTCATATGTGCGCTGGCCAGAGATTTTTGACTTTGTGATAGGACTTATTTGCTGAATCTGTTCAGACGCAGATTCATAATATTTGTACTTGTCAGTTGTTTGAACCTTTCGAACAGGTCAGCTGCGTGAGTGAGCTTAGTCCTGCGCCAATCAATAAGCATGGTGCTCCGCTATAGCGGAGCACCTTGCTTAGTGGCTGGCGCAGGACTAAGCTCACTCAAGCAACCGGACACGTTCACAAACGGGTTCACCTGATGAGAACCACATTTTCACAATCATACCCTGCGGTATTCAATCCGAAATTGTCCATGGAAATGTCCGTGCTCCATAGTCGTTTGAGTGCTTGCAGGCTATAACCACGCTCTTTTGTGTCTGTTGAGAATGATCAAGACCTCACCAACAACAATAATAACAAAAAGGAATAGGAACGTCACCACTGCATGCTCTCTCTCTCTCTCTCTCTCTCTGCCCACCCCTCCCCCCCACCCCACCCGGGTCTGCCCTGGGGGACTTGGGTGGGGTTAACTACTTTTTAGTTCCCAGGGTCACCCTGGTCAGCTCCACAGGGTGGGTTTTCCCCTCTAATCTGGGGCATGTGTTTCTGTCTACCCTTGGTCCATTCCCCTGTATTTTCCATTTTTAAACTCTCCCTACAGTCTGCGCTGCCTGTAGCTCTTGATATTGGACTGTGTTGCTAAATGGCCTTAGCTTTATTTAGGCCCCATGTCGTAGGTTTATTTAACGTATTGGACCGGCTGGCGACATACATTCAATATTCTGTTTAGTTTTTTTTTTTCACAAGCAGTGCAGGCACGTCCTGAGAAAGTCTTGTTGCTGTCGGGACGTTAAGCAATGTACAATAAATCAATCAATCTCTCTGCTCCCCCTCCACCCCCCCCCCCCACACACACACACCCTCCGTAACGACCTTTTGCGAACTGTTTTGGCAATCGCCCGCCACTCAAGTGACAATTACTACTGTGAGGAAGAGATACGGCGTCGGCTGGCCTCGCATCAACTCCTTCGCTGCCTGTGGTTGCAGATTGCGTTACTGACCTTGTTTAATTCGGTAGAAGAAAGTCCGAGTCGTGTATGGATACAAAGTGGTGTTAGCTAGATGCATAGATCCTCATGAGCCCCTGCAGTTGCGGGGGCGCACGAGGATCTATGCCTTTTGCAGTTGGACTCTTTTGCGGCGTAAGCATGGGGTGGGCAACAACGATTTTGAAGTTCAGTTTACCCTAGGTTTTGTTAGAGGCGCATACAGTTGGAACAGTGATCATTTGAAATTGGTTCCGTCGACGTCGTGGAAGCTGACGCAGTGATTTGAACCTTCCTTTACCTTAGGTTTTGTTTGACTGAAATAGAATTTGGAACAGCTATTTGATTTAGTTGACTTTATGTCTCGTTTGACTTCCATTGAAGTTCAGTGATCTGAAATTTAGTTTACCATAGGGTTTCGTTTTACTTCCATGGAAGTTGAGGCAGCGATTTGAACTTTGGTTTCGTTTCCCGTCTGTTTTGTTAGACGAAGATGGAATTTGTAACATTGACTTGAAATTTAGTTTGCTTTCCTGGAAGGAATTTGGAACAGTGATCTGAAATTTAGTTTACATTACGTTTCGTCTGACTTCCGTACAACAATTTTTGGGCTGGTAAAAAGTGGCCCTAGGTTGCAACTTGTATCAGTAGACGTACTGAACAGTAAATCAAGTGGACCACCGCCACTTCCAAAATAGCACAAATTGTATGATTTTAGAGTCGAGGCAAGCTAATTCTGGACAGGACCAAGTTGAGTTAGTTTAAAGTGGGCCACAAAGCACGCAAAGAACGGGATTGCGAAAATACAGTGCATGCATACTGAATAAACAGACAAGAGGACACACAGACAAAGTGAATCCAACACAACATACAGGACGTATAATACGGGAGAGAAGAGAGGGAAAGGAGAGAGAGAGAGAGAGAGAGAGAGAGAGAGAGAGAGAGAGAGAGAGAGAGAGAGAGAGAGAGAGAGAGAGAGAGAGAACAATGAACAATAAACCTTTATTTTCCAACGGCAGAAGTTATTGGTTACAGAGAGAGAGAGACAGAGAGAGAGAGATCTACAAAGTGCATGCGGCATATGAAAGGGCAGATGATAATCCACACACGCCTACACTGGCGGCAAAAATAGCACGCGCTAGCTAACAGCTGCCCACCATACTGTTGGGTGGAATGCGTATACTGACAGTACAGTCCCCCACTTAATCCCATGTACCTGCAAGAAACACAGATTCACATGAGCACCTGCACACGTCTCCAAGAGGAGCATATTTTCACGTGATACTGCAACCGCAGAATAAAAATCCGCATGTAACCCATTTAACCATAGACCGCTTTTTCCAAATGTTGGAAGTGTCACCTACTACCTATGGCGACAAGCTAATATGGCACTACTCTTGAATTATCATGGTCGATCCATCTCCTGAGGTATAGCGTCGGGCCTGAATGGGTTAATTTCAACTCAGGTTGAGGCTAGCCTTCGAGGATGGTGTTATGTGTGCAACTGATGGGAAGTACTCTCTTTATGGACTCTGTCGGTCAGCGTAGGACACTGTACTCGGGGGCTGACAGAGATCTGTTTTTACATGAGAGATACCATACTAAGCACGCGGATACGTTACCCGAAGTGACGGTATCGCACACTGCTGGACCAAGGCTAATATGGATGATGAATGCGGCTGTGCACATTAAGCATTGCGTGACAGCAGAGAAATATATATATATATATATATATATATATATATATATATATATATATATATATATATATATATATATATATATATATATATATATATATATATATATATATATATATATTTTTTTTTTTCCTCCCTACGTCACACGACCAGTCACTTTAGCGCAAACCGTACCGTGATATAAAAAACCCTGTAGCGAAAAATGGCGGACGTTTTGTAGCCCTTTCCATGACGCATCTTGGATGCCACTTTTGTTCTATAAAAGATCGCCAAACGTTCTAAAGTACAAAGTTACATAGTGTTGTTCGAAACAACAAGCACAGTCAGTACTGGAGACGGCAACGTCATGACATATTTTAGATTACGTCAAAAGTCTTATGTATAAATGTATGTTCCTTTGACGTCAGTCATGTCTGGCGTGATCCAGGTCGCAAGATGTCTTCTTGATTTCTTTTACGAAAATAGTGGAGGAATGAAAACAAATACGTTATTGGTCGGAGGGGTTCGCTGCACGGACCCTTGAAGGCCTGAGGGAGGTCAAAGGAATCATTGTACCCCGATGTACCATGTGACCGTGAAATAAAAACCACTGTAGCGAAACATGGCGGACGTTTTATAGCCCTCTCGATGACGCGTTAGGACCTCGTTTTCGAGTCTTGACAGCAATTCGGTTTGACAAAATAGCAGAAAAAAAACGCACTAAAGTAGTCCTATTTGACGTAATACACATCATCTGCCTTATTTTTTACGACGTGAGGAGCCAACTTAAACAATATTTTACCACTAATTACACAGCGCAAACAGCAAAAGCCTTCGCCAAATCCATCTCATCGCCATGCACCGAGACATTTTCAAAGTTCGGGAAACCACGGAACAAAAATAGCTTCCGAGTTTTTTTTTTAACCAATCAGAGACAGCAATCCTTGCAAACCGGCAACACACTGTCGTCTGCTCAGCCACCAACATGCCACAATTTCACCAAAGCACAGAGCAACAAATTCAAGAACTAAAACGAAAATACACACCCAGCAACACTATACACAAAGCACGCTATTGCCAAAGTTCTCTCTTCACGTCACTCAACGCGGGACTATCTGAAGAAAAACATCTCACGAATTTTCGAAGACTATCTGACATCATGTCAACCCTGTAATATAAAATCTTACCTTAAAATCCATCTCAGCACTAGTCCTGCTGTTAACAACGAGCGTTTTTTTTTTGGTATTCCTTTTTCCAGATATCCCAACACACATGACACTTTAGGATATAACAACGACAATCTGCTGCACACTCGAAGCATCCCCTTCAGTCATCTTGAATCTAAACGCACGAGGCACCATGCTAACTTGCACAGTGGTCAAATGCCGATCGCTTCATCAAAAAGTTCTTAATTTTTCTGAATCACACAGCAGTCAAGAAGCACTGTCACTGTCATACTTTAACGACCTTTTGTAGACATTGCAGCGTGAATCATTCTGTACACAAGCCAAGATTAGCTTTTTACTCGCGAAACTTGCGCTTCACACGGAATCATGCTACGTCACACTCTGTCTCGTAAAAACTGGGAATCCCCGGCAGAACATGTATATTCAATGGTGTCACCTATCCGCCACAGAAGCGGCCGTCTTCATAAACCGGATTTTTTCTAAACAATAAACGGAGGAAGGAAAACAAATACATTATTTGTCGGAGGGGTTCACTACACGGACCTTTGTAGGCCTTCGGGAGGTCAAAGGAATCATTGTACCCCTCAGGCCTTCGGGGTACAATGATTCCTTTGACCTCAGGTCTAATATGTAGCGAATATATATATATATATATATATATATATATATATATATATATATATATATATATATATATATATAATTTTTCATTCAATTATATGAGGCTGTCCTTCGAGGATGGCGTTAGGAGTACAACTGATGGGAAGTACTGTGTACTCCCAATATATAATCAGTTGCAAAGTAAAACTCGAATCATACCAGGCACTGATATACATAAATACCCTCCTTTTCTGCTCCCCCCCCCCCTCCCCCGCCCCCTTTTCCTCCAACCACCACCACCAACAATTACCAAACGCACACACACACACAGACGCACGCACGCACGCACACACACACACACACACACACACACACACACACACACACACACACACACACACACACACACACACACACACACACACACACACATATATAGCGCCACTCACATCATCAAGCTAATATGACTACGAAGTCAGTCCAACCCCAGCATTTGCCATTTTAATTCAATCGAGACGAACACGTATCCGGCCGCCGTTCATCTCGAATGCTTACAGGCATTCGAGACGAACGGCAGCCGGATACGCGTTCGTCTAGGTGCATTTAGACCAGCTTTAGTTAGCAACAGTAATCGATGGTTCACGGTAACAGCTGCAGACCACATAATAGAAACGAACATGAGCTGTATGTATCCCAGTGACCTTCGTGTCAGGAGCAGCAGGAGCCGAGCTGGACCCGCAAGAGACATAGATTCTCATGAGCCGCTCTCGAGAATCCATGCCTCTTGCATATGGCACGTATCAAGTAACTATGGTGCTTCTTTCTCTTGCGTGCTAAAAGTTAGACCAACACAGTTGAATTACAGTCACAGGTGTGGATGCTGATAACATTCTCACGTGAACCAAATATCGGTGTACTGTCAGAAACGCTGGTTTGTGTGAGTTGATAAAGTAGTCGGTACGCATAATGTAGTAAAACTGTTGCCGCTAGTTTTTTTTTTATAGTCAGTACGCAGTTTCCCCACCCGCCGTGTGGAGAACTTTGATGTAAAGCGCAATTGCAAGGTTTTAAAAATGTTTCTTGTTGACGTGGTGGTCAAACATGTTTTTCTATATTAACCCTTTTCATCCTGATACACCCATTGCTCGAAAGAAATTTGACTATGATAGTTCAGGGATGGTGCCAGAATAGCTTGGCGCCTCAGGCGCCAAGCTATTCTAGCACCAGTCTTGAACTAAAACAGTTGATCCGTCTCCTGATCTGTAAAGTAGCCTCCATAGGACAATAAGCAATTTAAAGAAATCAGCCTCAGGATCTAATGGGTTAAGAAAGAGTTATTATTAAACAATGTTGTACTTGAATAAACAAATACATGTGATACCAAAAGTATAATATATTTTAAACAAAAATTAAAACTCAACATAGGGAATCAGTTTGTACAAATCGTATCCCTAAGCTCATCCTATCAGACTGTTGGGTTCGTGGAACTTGCGTAACGCGTTGACACAGTTGACCACATCATGCACCGTGCCTACGCACACGTGTGAGTAGAAGTTCTGCACGTGCACACTGCCTGCGAGAAACGGCGCGCTCTTGAAAACAACCGACCAGTAGTTGGTAGCATCGGACTTGGCTTGGGGGCGTCCAGAGAAGAGCTGGGGCCCACCGTACTCCTGCTGGACGGTGTCTTGGCCAGTTGGAGTGTAGGCCCCGAGGGCGTACCGGTCGTGTAGGGTGGCAACGAGGATGGGATGGGGGCGGGTGTTGAGCGTGTCGTCGATCGGGTGGGGCTGCCCGGTGGCGGGATGGACGTACAGGTGTTTGGTCAGCTCCCCTGGCGCCATCAGGCGCCAAGCTAATCTTGCACGACCTTTGAATGATCATGGTCGATCCGTCTCCTGCTCTAGGGCGTTGTGGTTATGTGGGTTATAACGGTTTATATTACCTTTGTGACTAGCTGGTCGCCGTAAACGAACACTTGTTGAATGTGGGTGTGGGTGGTGTTATCCTGGTAATCGTCCCTCCCGCCCGCCTCAGTCGGGTTGAAGCACTCTCCGTTGGGCGGGAAGTTCATCTGGGGATTTCAAGGAGCCCCGCATCAATAGCTGCAGAAGCGTCGCATAGCCGGCAATGCTGTGAGACACTTTCGCAGATGTCCGATGCTGGGCGCCTTGAAGGAGGTGAACTTAATCCAACCATTCCAAAGATCGGTATGTTCATCTACCTGTGACCCTGCAGAATCGGGATAATTATAATCGTAAGGTCCAAGATAGCAGACAAGCACCTAACCAAAGCATTATCACCATCCTGTTTTGAAAGGTTTTACGTTTAGTATCGTATACAGGCAGCTCGCCTAGACGGGGTTTCAACACATCTACCCCTGTGACACCACAGCAGGAGATGTAGGCCTAGCGGCCATGATAGTTCAAGGCTTGTGCCAGATTAGCTTGGCGCCTTTTCATTGCTTGGAATGAAAATTGCCAGAGGCTTGTAGCCCCTCGTGTAAACCGTGTTGAATCCAGTGGTCCCTGGCTGCTGTCAGTCAAAAATTCCCCCCTGGAGCAGCTCAACGTTAGTGTTGATGTAGAAATAGGGGTCGAACACGGCGGGCGAGGCAAGGCCCACCGCATAGACTGCTTGGTTATTCAGTGTTAACGCCGCTCAAGCTACAACAGAAAGCAGCTTGGCACGATATTCTAGCGTGGCCATTACATTAAATTACATTAAATTTGTACGACGTGTAACGATTAGCAACGGTGCTGAACAGACTTCATGATAGAGGTAATACTTGCCGAGTCTGCGGTGGATTAGTTGTACAAGAAATCTGGCCGTGAAAGGCACGAGAGAGTATATACACACTACATTTTGTGATCAGCCAGATTTTCATTGTATTATAATGACAATCTCTCTTTTCACAGTCATGGACATGCTGTCTTTTGCCTTCCTTGGTCAGAAATGGACTTGAGTATGACCTGGTTGTCTTATCTTTCTCAGCACGACTTTGGCAGGTTATCCCGCTAATCAGTCACTACCCGGGACCTATCACGCCAGCCCGTATTGTGCAGCAATACTACAGTGGGAACAATTGTTGCAGTAAAGGGGTTCTCTTTGACCGAATTTGCAGCTTTTTCAGGCCAGACATTTGTGCGTGCGCTTGTGTAACGTTGCTCTTGCTTTTGCATACACACTGCACGTTCCTTCGTACTGGCTGTCAGGTTTAACCCGTTCAGTGCTAGTTGACGGAGCCTGTGTTTTTGCAATCTTCGTTAATTCAACATCAAACACCCGAAACTGTCCCAGGAACATGTTCTCAAAGTGGAGTCAGCAAGAGGCATAGATCTTCATGAGCCCCGTAGCTGCGGGGGGCTCATGAGGATCCATACCTATTGCAATTGGCGGTGTTCAGATTTTCTCTAAAAACTGAACGGGTTAACCCTTTTGTGCCAACGGTACTGTAAATGGTTAAACCCATTTAGCCCCGACGCGTTTCATCAGGAGATGGATCGACTATGATAATTCAAGGGTAGTCACTACCCTTGAATTATCATGGTCGATCGATCCCCTGCAACAGGTAACATTTGAGTGGTACATAGTTGTGTGGTGTCACTTCCAACATTTGGTAAAACGGTCGTGGGGTTAAATGGTTTAAACCTGTCTGACATACTGGTTCGATTTCAGGGAGCTAACATGTTGGCTGATTGTCGGTGAAGTGAAACATGCAGTTTAAAGTGACTTACATAAGAGCAGTAGAAACAGAGAGTGCCAGTGAAACTGGATGGTAAAATGGACAGGAAGTCCAGAACAGAACCCTAATCCACTGGCCGAACTTTTCCCCGGTGTGTGCAAGAGGCGTAGATTCTCATGAGCCCCCGCGTTCGCGGGGGCTCATGAGAATCTACGCCTCTTGCCAACCGACAGAGGCAGAAGCTGCATACCACCTTACGATGCGTTTGCCCGGAGGGTTTCAGCGGAAGTTTCAAATTTCTGGAGAGCTTTTACTTGTCTGGTGAATGTTAACCTTGTCAGTCGGGGCATGTCTTGTGAGCAAACTCCCTCGAGAAATCACGAGAATGATGCTAACAAGAGGCATTGAGCTTTCACACCCTGCTGGGTTCATTGAGGAGACATATGTGCGTGCTGTCGTTTGAAGCAATAGGCTGGAAATTGAACTGTGAGCCCCAAGTGCGACTGCACTTAACCATACAAAGAGTATAGAGGTTGTATATACAGCTGTGACCCGACATATCGCGGTCGTCGGGGTCCACAAAATGGGACCGCGATATATCCATCCGCGAGATATTGGGCTAAAAAAAAAAAAAGGGGGGGGGGGGGGAGGGGGTGCGGATCGGGGCGTGTGCGTAGGCATTACCTAGCGCCTGTGCGTTCTTTCTTTCAAAGCCGAGTACAATAAGAAACACTTGCTTGCACTGTTAGCATAATGGAAAAATATTTTTTTTTTCATTTTGTGAACAATCGGAAATGGTCCATTTTTGCTGAACATTTCCTTCTCTATTCAGACATAAAATACATATACGCATTCACGCAGTGCGATCGTGCCCGCCATCCCAATTGTGTTGTACCTGACAGACGCAGTTTCATTGGTGCTGCAAAAGCCATTCAGAAATCCGGCTCTTCTAGGGTACGTTAGGAACAGAAATGATCGTCAGTCTTACGTGTCAAACAAAAAACTCGCTCGCGCACGCACATACGCACATACACACACTGCAGGCACGAGATCCTATAATTCTGAAAAAGCCGAAATTTACAAGGCACATGTCTCAATCTCCTAGCTAGCGTCCATCTACAACGGGCATGGAAAATGAGCCCCTGCTCACGTAAATCGATGCCTATTTGCTGATGGTCGGCGCAATGATTGGTTAAAGAAAGAAAAAGAAAAGAAGTGAGTGTGCCGGAAAAAAAAATCCGTTAAATCTTTTCAAAATCAAAGGCCAAGAAAGGAGGAAAAGACAATTCAAAAGTGATTTCACATAATTATGCACAAAGGACAACTTCTGTTCTCCTTTATGTCATTCACGCACATCAATAGACAATTTCCGAGACAAGTTAGGTAGCCTTCTTCAATGAATAGGCTGATCACCCCGCTAGCGTGTTTTTGTTTTGTGTCGTTAAATCAAGGTGAGAAAATCCGATTATGATGACCGGTGAGCACCAGCAGTAGGAGCACACCTCTCTTTAACATCAACAGCGGACCGCCTAACTCTGCAGACATTTATTGTCCCTCGCACCTGTGCCTAAGATCTTCCTATCATAGCCTGTGTTCTTCGTTAGAGTAGGCGAACGAGGGTTCAGCGTCAGTTTTCGCACCCTCCAGGCCATAACCCCCCGGCTGCCGAGTGTGGCGAAACTTGACACCTGTGAAAAGTATAGACCTTGATTCGCATCGAATCAGTGTTTCCTATTAATGTATTTACATGTGTAGTCATACCTAGGAGGAGGTCACGTTTGAAGCTGCTCCCACGCGCCCAGCAGCCAGTCAAGTGGGGAAACTTAGACCCTCATTGTACATTGACTCTGTCTCCTACCCTCTTTATGTACACACATGTGTTCTTCATCTGGAGAAGGTTTGTGGGTGTTCAGTGTGTGCACGCCCTCCCGTCTGTCGCATATTTTGCTTTTTATCGCCGTCCGCGGCCGGTCCGATTTTTTTTGGGATCCAAGGTACCTCCCCCCCCCCCCCCCCCTCTTCCGCGGTATATCCGGGTTCGCGATGTAACGATTCGCGATATATCGGGTCAGAGCTGTATACTCTTTGACCCCGATACAAACTCGCGGCCGCATTCCCCACATTTTGGAGGTGTTATCTAACGACTATGTACCAGTTGTAGGAGATGGATCGATCATGATAATTCAAGGAGTGTGCCAGATGAGATTGGCGCCTCAGTCCATCTCCTGCTGCAGGGCGTTGGAGTTCACTGGGTTCATCTGCCCTTGGAAGACAATAAGACTGTATGTCCATTTATTTGTGAAAAGCTAGATTTTCATTGTAATACAATGAAACGCGCTTTTCACAAAAACGGTCTTGGTGTCTTTTTCCCTTCCCTGGCGCTGGGGCAGACTTGCTTGTAGGTAGGGGGTGGTCCGTGGCGCAACGGTAAAAGCGCCTGCCGCCAATGCAAGAGGTGCGAGGTTCGATATCCGGTTCCGGCGGACTGTTCTCCTCCAGTAAGTGTCCCTATTAATTCGGCGGAGCGTCGGTATTAATTTCAGTCCACTTCAGTAATCAAATTAAAAAAAAAAACTATAAAAAAACGATTTACATTTTCAAAATTTCAGTAACTCGCTTGAGCTTGCCCTTAGCACCACTTAGCACCACGTGAATGTTCTGTGTTTATGTACAGTGTGTGAGGGAATGCGCGTGATTCACGTGATCGTGCTTGTTGGGTTCAGCTCGTGGCTATGTCCTGCTCATTGAGTTATATTATAAATATGAGAAATGCGCCATATAAATACTATGTATTATTATTATTATTGTGGATTGCATAGTGGAAAGTGGACCTTGAACTTTCGTGGTCGATCCACCTCCCGTCGTTGTGGCCCCACCCGGGTCTGCCCTGGGGGACTTGGGTGGGGTTAGGTATTTTTTAGTTCCCAGGGTCACCCTGGTCAGCCCCACAGGGTGGGTTTATCTCTCTATTCTGGGGCATGTGTTTCTGTCTACCCTTTGTCCATTCACCTGTATTTGCCTTTTTAAAACTCTCCCAACTGTCTGCACTGCCTGTAGCTCTTGATATTGGATGTGTGTTGCTAAATGGTCTTAGCTTTATTTAGGCCCATGTGTTAGGTTTATTTAATGTATTTGACCGGCTGGCGACATACATTCAATGTTCTGTTTAGGTTTCTTTTCACAAGCAGTGCAGGCACGTCCTGAGAAAGCCTTGTTGCTGTCGGGACGTTAAGCAATGTACAATCAATCAATCAATCCCGTCGTTGTGTTGTGAAGCGAATGCCTTATGTGTTGGGGACAGTTGTACTTAGTCCACCGTCGCTTATCCGACTACTGTCACAAACTGAAGAAAAATGATACTGTGACCTAGACTGTTATATGACGGCTCCATCGATTTTCACCCACATCTGTTGCTAGAGATTTATCCCTTAGTAACACATTACACTGCTGACTACGTACTGTACGCTCAGTTGTTTCAATAGTCGTGACGTACTATACAACATGTGTGTCGTGTCGTAAGCCCATGGAATAGACTTACGATGCTTACATGTGCATAGTACTGAGTTTCAAATTCGTGACGTAGTACGCAACACTTGTGTCGTGGGTTGAGCGAATAGTCGGATTGGCGTGGGGAAGGGGGGTGGGGGATGAGGGGTGGGGGGGGGGGTGTTCTTTCATGAAAATTTGGGCTGCCTTCTACGGAAATGGCCATCGTGTCACTGAACAATCAGAACAATCACCACCCGAATTGTTCATCATGATCTGCGGAAGTCTTGGCGAAACCAGTAGGCCCTATTGCATGTCACTAAAACACTGAAACAGAATAATCTGTACACAGCAAGACTGAGGCATAGAGTTTCATGAGCCCCTGTAGCCTGCTGGGTCTAATGCATGTCTGTGCCATTTGCAGATGGC
Source organism: Semisulcospira habei (assembly GCA_036245525.1). Taxonomy (NCBI): domain Eukaryota; kingdom Metazoa; phylum Mollusca; class Gastropoda; family Semisulcospiridae; genus Semisulcospira; species Semisulcospira habei. Next base: position 122,905,178 of record BTPG01000007.1, on the reverse strand, counting down.
AGGAGTTCTCTCGCGAGCAGACACCAAGAGGAATATGATGATTTGACCGATAATAAACGTGTTTGTTCTTTTGCAACCCGTCAGTTGTACTGTGTAATGTCTTGGCGCGCTTCCCAAACCAGCACCAGAAACTCTCTCCAACCAGGCTCTTTCAGCTTCAAGAGGCATAGATGCTCATGAGCCCTGCAGGTGCAGGGGCTCATGAAAATCAACGTCTGTTGTCTGAAGAGACAGGTCCCATTTATATCTTTTGAGGGTGTCATCGTTTTTTGTTGTTGTCTAAACTCTAAGGCTGGAAAAGTAAGGCACACAGACACGCTGGAAACGCTGTCGAAAAGTGGTATTGGTGGATCAGTGGCATCGAGGCAATAAGTCCATTTTTGTGAGCAGCGAGATTTTCATTGTAATACAATGAAAATCTCGCTTTTCACAAAAGTGGACTTATTGCCTGTTGCCTTTCACGGGACAGCTCACGTTTTGGTCTCGCTCCGCCAGTGGAATGTATTCAGTTGAATTGTTGCTCAATTTCTTCTCTGATAGTTCGTGGTTGAATGAAGTAATGTGACTGAAAGGCCCTATGCGAATCCGTTTTCGCCTCTTACAAAGCAAAACATAGGAGCTGTGATTCCCTATGCCTGAGTGAACGGACGAAGTCTGATGACGACAGGAGTGCTAGACAGGAGCGCTAGACATCATACTTGGGTGTCGTCTCTTGACCGGCTGGCCCATAAAATTTTTTTATTAGGTTTTGTAGTTGCTATACGGTAATTGTGCTAACCACTAATGGCGTTTTGGCGTTCCATAGGCAAGTGTACTGCGTGAGCACACGGATGAAGACACACCACACCGTCTGTGGCGCTGACGCTAGCAGACACTGTTGTCTTTCCCCATCCCGGGACCTGACTTAACCCATATACTGAGGCTTAAAGCTTCAAACTGGTACACTGCCATATGCAAGCTACATTATAGTACTTAGAGATAAGGCTATAGACCAATGGCTTTTGTTCAAGGGTGGTGCCAGAATAGCTTAGCGCCTTCAGGCGCCAAGCTATTCTGGCACTACCCTTGAACTATTTTAATCAAACGTATTTCACACACTGGTGTTTTCCGAATGATAAGGGTTAAAGGGGCAGTCCTGACCTTTTTTAATGCTTCAGTTCGCAAAAAGCTTTTACTGGGCTTCAGTATACACACCCACTTAGACAATGACCACCCTATTGTCCCACCAAATGCTTTCTTTCGTCGGTTCAAAGCGAAAAGAGGCCACAGGAACCTCGTGGCTGGACCCAGTCAAAATATTTCTTCTGATAGGCGATGGTAGCTGACGTCATAACTATTCTATACGACCTTAGGTCATCTGCATAATTATAACCAATCAGAGACAAGATAGGCGATGGTAGCTGACGTCATAACTATTCTATACGACCTTAGGTCATCTGCATAATTATAACCAATCAGAGACAAGATGGCGGATGAACCAGCGAAGAAAAAAAGAAAGTATCGGTCGACTCGCGCTGGCCGACAATGACAGACTCGGAATTGAAGAGAAGAAAGAGAAAGAGAGACACGATACCCCGAAGTAGAATGGACATCGGACAAGGGAATATAGAGCTTGGCTTGACCGCCCATCGGGAATTTGTCGCTTTCTTGCTATGTGAATCAGTAAGTAATCCGGCTACGGTCTTTGTCGATCTTCCTATAGTTCCGCGAGCGCTAGTGATTTTCAGGATTCATGATCTTCAGTAGAATTTATCTCTTACTGATTTTGCAAGATTTTAAACATGTTTTATCAAAAGGTTACGAGCTAGTTCATCAGATTTTATGCTGCAAGGATCTGAAAACTACGGTGTGTGTCAAAATTGCGGCACTGACATCGCTGGTGGTGACACGTTTTGGCTGTGCGGGCCGTTCTCATTCACTCGATTCACAGAGGTAGTGTTTCTGCTGCGATGGTGCATTTGTCGTTTCCAGAGATGCTTTCAGTTACGTAGACTTCGATGTGTGAGATCCTGTGAAATTGCAGTGCAGAAAATGGGTAAAAATACCACTGTTCTGTTTCGTGACGTTGGCCGGCTCAGTTGCTTGGCGCAGAGACCCAGTCGAACAAGCCACGCCCCCAGCACGATCGTTACTCAGGGTAGCAGGTCAAGCGGAACCCGCATTGATTTTGACAGCATCGCGAGTATGGAAGGTTTATTTTACATTCTCGTGGAAAATTATGTCAAAGGGATGCCGGAGAACATCAGTACATGTTTACACTGACACGTGTGTACCCACACCGATGACCTCGTCTGCAGTATTGATCGGGTTCTGCCTTGTGACGTAGGCTAGTAAATATGCACAAATTCAAAACGAGGCCGATGCAGACGATAATTTGCGCTCTCGGGTACAAAAACAACACACCCACCAAACGATGAATTTCGACATTTGGCATTGTATATACATCATAAAGCTCTAAGTTAGTACACAAAGGACCCATGCCGACAGGCGCCAAGCTAATCTGCCACTACCCTTGAATTATCGTGGTCGACCCATCTCCAGCTGTAGTGCGTCAGGGCTGAATGGGTTAAGTCGTACTGCCGCGGATACGTCACGTTTTGATGTCGGCGAGACCCGGGCGCGGTTGCATGAGTGAGCCGAGTCCTGCGCCGTGCTACCGGCCCCTGACGTGACTTTGCCGTGTGAGTCAGCATTGATCGACGATATTAAATCAAACCACTCGCCAGCTTTTTTTTTTTTTACCCTTTTGCTGCTGCGGCGGAAAAGACGCGTAACTACCTGACTACGTAACTACACGACTACGTAACTACCTGATTACGTAACTACCTAAATACGTAACTACGCGTCTTTTTTCGCCGAGCGGTATCGTCAGTAGCTGTCATGTGATATAACGTTTCGTGCGAGTAGAGTTGTGTAGGTGGGTACTTTCCTATATCTCTTTTCAGCACTAACTGCGGGAGATAGATCGACCATAATCGCTCAGATGTAGTGCTCATATCTGATAAACTTGTCGCTTACAGAAGCTCCATGCGAATTACTGTTGTATGTATCAGTTTACTAGCATCGAGGTACCTCCTTCGATCCGTCTGCCAACAGTATCGTTTGGAAATATAACAGACATGCAAAAGGTCCTCGGGCGACGGCCATCAGCGGTCGATGTCGGCCCGAGGACCTTTGCCTGCTGGGCACACTGTGCTGACTAGACTGTTCTTATTGTGTATATAAACCGTCGTGTTCTGGAGCAGGTACAAAAGGAAGGGGGATATGCCTGCCAGTCAATTTGTAAAGCGAGTGATTTATGGGTGGGCGGATTTGGTATGTATTGTATACCGCGGTACATATGCGTACTACTTGTAGATGACACGACCTCAGTAGCCGGATCTGAGGATTTAAGATAATCAGTTATGGTCTCAAAAGATTTTTGGTGTAGGCTCACTGGAGCATATCAAGTGTAAAAGATAATAAAAGTATCATAACCCATTTAGCCCCGGACTTTGCAGCAGGAGATGGATTGATCATGATGATTAGAGGGTAGTGTCAGATGAGCTTGGCGCCTTCGTGCGCCAAGCTCATCTGTCAAGTGTACCCTTGAATTGTCATGATCAGTCCGCATCTCCTAAAACTGGTACATAGTCGTTAGACGACGCCTCCAAAAGTTTGGAAAAGCGGCTGTGGGGTTAAGAAGAGTAAAGTCGCATATTACCCGCAGATGTGACGCCGCAGTATCAATCAATCGAGTCCGAAATAGCTCAGTCGGTTAAGCGTCGGAGCAGGAGAGTGAAGGGAATCGCCGGGTCGTGGGTTCGAATCCCCGTCCCGCCCCGGTAGCTGGACTCGCAATCCAGGGGGAAAAGACGGGCTTGTTCGATAGCATGTCCGTTGAAAGGTCTTGGTAAATCAAAGTGGCACAGCTGGAGTGCGCCTGAGTTGATCATTGTTCAGATCGTAGTCCATAGGTAATAGATTTCCCTGTCCCTCATAACCCGCCCGTCAGGGCCGTCCATTATCACTTCGGTGCCGTGAACTAACCAACCAACCGCAGTATCAACATTTGAACAGGCATAGCTTGGCACTCTGTGCCTTTATCGCTAGCAGATCATATCGGCGTAACTGGGAAACCTCGTATAGATCTAACACACATTTGTGTTTCAGATACTACGAGGTTTTCCAGTTACATTCACAGATATCCCCCCGGAGGTTGCAAATGTAGGGCTCAGCTTGGGCTTATGGCAAGATGCATAGATTGTCCTGGGCTCCTGCAGCAGCAGTAACTCATGACAATCTATCTCTCTTTCAAATAGGACTTACTACCCGACTGATGCAGACACTGAAAGTTAGTTGAAATCAGCATGCGTGGATAGTAGTGGTGTATATACCAACTGCGTGTCTGCAGTCCTATATTTGTTGTTTTTATCGTCTGATGACCACTCTTTATGATTCATGTAAACGTACATAGTATTGATTCTGCGAGAGGCACAGATCCACATGAGCCCCCACATTCTGCGAGGGCTCATGAGGATCTGTGCCTCTTGCAGGTGTCTAGAATTATTCAGTCTTGCAGACTGAACGCGTCAGACAATTTGATTTGCGAGGGAGTGGAGAGAAAGTAGGGGTTATGACCCCTTGTCTGCCTGTACACTGCAGTAACATCTCGAGGTGGGTACTGACACACACACCAACACACACACACAATCACACACACACACACACACACACACACACACACACACACACACACACACACACACACACACACACGATCTTCATTTCTTTTGTATTGCATACACGACGCAGCAATAACAACTCAACACCAACTGCAACAAATGCAAAGACGGTAAAATAACACAGAGAAATAAATTTCAGTGCAGTGTAGTTCAGTCAAGGTGGGATCTCTGTGCTAGGAAAGGCCCATACGCGCTCCACCTCGCCCATCAGAAGTCGTCCCAGAGTTCCTTTCGATATCGTGCCAATATTGGTCTGGTTTACTGTAGATCTCTCTTGTCCTTTCAGTTCAGGTCTGCCCAACGCCCGCTGCCTTTCTCCATGAACTCAATACTCAGGACACATGTACTCTCAGGAAAACACAACAAGGAAACATTACACGACACAAAATTACAGGAAAACCGTGGCGCATTTTATTGCGACACAAAGCCAGGCAACACAACACAACATGCCACGCTGCAGCGCAACACAGCTCTCGTAATGATTCAACATCACATGCACGGGATGATCGTTTGCGTAATCAATCACCTGGGTAGCACGGGTCCTGAGAAATGGCCTATTACCCACTAGCCGCATTATATTCAGCGATCATCCCATGCCTGTGCTCATAATGGTCATACACTGCGTATGTGTTCGATTTAACCCGTTGACTGCCATTTGCCGTAGATAGTGTGTCTGAAATTCTTGTTAATTCTGCGACAAAGAGCCCAGCCGTCCCAGGAACATGGACTCGCAGTAGTACTAGTATCGGCAAGAGGCATAGATCCTCATGAGCCCCCGCAGATGCGGGGGCTCATGCGGATCTATGTCTTGCAGTTGGATCGTGTTGACTTTTGCTCGGCAGTCGAGGGACTAAGTATTTATTTGGAAGCAACATACACCCGTTCCGGGCCCGGTAGCTGGACTCACAATCCAGGGGGAAAAACGGATTTGTTCAATAGCATGTCCGTTGAAAGGTCCAGGTAAATCAAAGTGGCATAGTTAGAGTGCGCCTGAGTTGATCAGTGTTCAGGTCGTACTCCATAGGCAATAGATTACCCTGTTCCCCATAACCCGCCCGTCAGGGCCGTCTATGATCACCTCGGTGCTGTGGACGTTAAACCCGAACCAACCAACCAACCACCCGTCCGCCTCAGAAAAAAAGAGGTTGACCATCACGATGGCAGCGGCGGCGAAGATAACTACGACGATAATGGTGATGGTAATAGACATGTACTCATCAGGGTCTCTTGGCGTATTCATAGGGTGGACAAAAGAGAAGGATTCAAAACCCAACAAGCAGTAAATACTCGTGAATAGCACACATTGTGTGGGAGGGTGGCGTCCTCGCTAGCTATCGGTTCCATGAAATGGTGACGGTGGTGGACTTTGACACAAGCACGCGCAGTTGTATACTACACCCGCACGACACTGTCAGCCCGAGGAATGGATGTGTTAACAGGGCCGACCTCAGCCAGCAAGAAGCACAGATGTTTATGAGCCCGTGCGGCCGCAGAGGCTTATGAACATCTATGCCTCTTGCAGAAATATGTTAAATGATGACTGAGGGACTCTATTATATTTTCTAGGTCGGTGGATACCATGAAAGGTATGAATGTAATCCATCGATGAATCCATACACGACACGTGTTACTTGACCTGGGAAACATGTGTATTTGACAGGTGGTGTTTATTCACTTCGCCCGACAACGTTCAAAATTGTGCACTGCTGCATGTAGTAAGAATAGCCCTTTTTTTTTGTTGTCCACCGGCGGGAACAATGCGTATGAATATGCAACTGCTATGAGGAAGTAATCTCGCGAGCACATGTCCTGTAGCACCACATTTCTGAGAAACCCCATAAACCAAATTGTATTGTTGCAAAGTGTCTAGATTAACCCTTTATCCCCAAGGTCCCATTTCTGAAATTTGGAGGTGTTGTCTAATGACTATGTACCAGTTGCAGGAGATGGATTGACCATAATTCCAGGCGCCAAGCTAATCTGGCACTACTCTTGAATTATCATGGACAATCAATCTCCTGCTGTAGGGACTCGTGGCTAAATGGGTTAAGCTGAGGCTTGCAGTCAAACGTTTACTACCCTAGAAACGCCATAACAATAATTGGAAGGGCGCTTTTTTTCTGGTTTGGATACACGCCATCTGTAACATTTTTTAAAACTCTGAAACTGCAAAGTGAATAAAGATCTCACGCATAATAGCCTTAAAAGGTTACAGTGCGATCAGATTTGCAATAATGATTATGCGCTTCTGACGAAATCTCAGTGGCTGCAACTGATGAATAACTAGTGACAACAACTGATGAATAACTAGTGACTACAACTGATGAATAGTTCGACTAGACAGGTGTCTAATTAATGTATTCAGTTATTCATTGACACGGCTTCTCAGAATATGAAGCGGGCGCCGCTCTTACTCATTATGTCGAGTGCTGGCACACACGCCTACACGCGTTTCTATTTGAATGAAAAAAGCCCATGAACACAGCATGAAGTTGATCGGAAACGCGAAATGTGTGCGAGAACAGAGTTTCTCTTTCAACGCCTAGCGAGTTAAAATGTTTAACTCATTATAGGTTAGCCGCAACCGGATACACGCTGTTATTTTAATCCAGCACCTCTCGAATGTGTTAACCAGCGAATTGCAGAAAGGCAGAAGGGGTGGGGGGGTGGGGGGGGGTGGGGGGGGGGGGTGGGGGGGGGGGCAGGATACGGCAGGGAAACTTCTTGTCAGTCAGCACAGAATTTATGGGTGCGTGTCGTCAGTGGCGGCAGTTCTCTTGCGCATCTAATCATCGCGATACCGTACACCTGCGTACAAATAAATGTGTGCTGTTCTGTGATTTTGGGTCTTGCGGCTGAAAGCCGCAAGTCCCAAAATCACAGATCAGCACACAGGTGAAATCCGGATTCACTGCAGGTCTCTCGTGTTCATAACCAGTTGATGGTGAGACTGCCTGGGGTTTCATTTTCAGCACAAAGCTGTGAAAATAAATTGTCATTTTTTGGTCAGTCTTTGGACCACAATAGCTTGCCCACGATCAGATACTTCAGTAGACTTTACTTCGGATATAACAAAAGTCCCGACCACACATTGTATTCGCTTTTGACAAACTTAGGCGTTGACAGTAAAATAGTTTCGGTGGCCTGGCGTTTCGGTGTAACTATCCAAAGTGTAGTGTCTCAGCTAGCAGTGAGGTCTTTTATGGAACCGCCAACTGATTCTTCAGATCTGTTTCGGAGTGTACTTTTACGATGGGTCTTCAAGATCACTGATCTGTCTGACCAGCTTTCAAAGCAAGAGCACAAAGCGGCTTGAGTGCTCTGCATCAGACATGTTGTCTATACACGCAGCTGCCAGGCTGCTGAGGAGGCTTGCGGTATTAAAGGGGCACGCCTGACCTTTTTTGATGATTCAGTTCGCAAAAAGCTTTTACTGGGATTCATTATACACACCCACTTAGTCAGTGACTACCCTATTGTCCCACCAAATGCTTTCTTTCGTCCGTTCAAAGCGAAAAGAGGTCCACCGGATTCTTATGACTGAACGCCACAAAAAGATTGCTTCTAATAGGCGATGGTAGCTGACGTCATAACTATTCTATACGACATATGCACAATTATAACCAATCAGAGAAAAGATGGCGGATGAACCAGCAAAGAAAACAAGAAAGTATCATCGACTCGCGCCGACAATGACAGACTCAGAATTGAAGAGAAGAAAGAGCAAGAGAGACAAGAGTAAGTAGAACTGACATTGGACAAGGGAATTTAGACGTGGCAACGCGTAAAGGAAGAGCATGGCTTGATCGCCCATCTAGAATTTGTCCCTTTCTTGCTGAATCAGTGAGTAATCTACGGTCTTTGTTGATCTTCCAATAGTTCCGCGAGCGCTAGTGATTTTCAGAATTCATGATCTTCAGTAGAATTTATCTCGTACTGATTTCGCAATATTTTAAACTTGTTGAGTTTTACGTGCAGAAAGTGGGTATAAATACCAATATTCTGTTTCAATGATGGAACGCGTTGCGTGTTTTCGAGGGGTTAAGGATCAAAGCCGGTCAAACTAGGCCCGGCACCATGGACGCAGGCTCGCCGGTTTCATTTGCGAGTCACTGAAGTAGCGATCGTTACTAGTAAATACTAGCAGGTTAAGCGGAACCCGCATTGTGATTTTGACAGCATAGCGAATATGGAAGGTTTATTCTACATTTCTCTTGAAAAATGACGTCAAAGGGATGCCGGAAAACGTCAGTACACGTGTACACTGACATGTGTAGACCACACCGATGACCTCTCAGTATTGCGATACACTGATAGTCGGCCGGGTTCTGCCTTGTGACTTAGGCTCATAAATATGCATATTAATTCAAAACAAAGGCCGATGCAAACGATAAATCCGCGACTCGGGTACAAAAACAATACACCCTACAAACGATAAATTTCGACATTTGGCATTGTACTTACACCATAATGCTCTAAGATGGTACACAAAGGACCCATACATAATACTGTCAGCAGTATCTGTTGCAGACAGTTTTCTGACTGTGTTGAGCTGCTTGGTCCTGGGGAAAATAACTTTAAACCCCTGACCATGTTTTGACCCCGTAACTGCCAGGGTAAAGGGGAAACGCCATCCAGCTGCAAGAGACATAAACCCTCATGAGCCCCCGCTGTCATGAGGGTTTATGTCTCATGTGTTAGTCCATTGTTGTTTGCGCCTGGTGTTGTCGCACTTGCATCTACAGGTGTTGTTCGCGCGGATGTCGGTCACTGCGCTGTCGTTTCTGCCTTGCAGTTCGTGGCAGCGAAGTGGTGAAGACTCTCTTACAAAGAGCTCTCCGCAGACAACGGTGGTTATACTGGTCAACCGCCTCCTCGAACGGTACCTGACCGCAAGAAGCGTATCATCGTGAGACGTAGATTCTCATGGGCCCCCGCAATTGCCTCGATGCATTTTATCAACTGCGCGCCTTGCAGAAACAAAACCATCGGCCTTCTTGCTTAAATGGGCTACGATGGAGATGATGGCGATCGATCGATAGGTCCAACTCCTGCGCTGACTTAAGCACGCAGTTCAGGCTATTTTGAGTAGGTTGATGTACTGAAAAACGCACATTTAGTACCTTGACCAGCCTTGGCTAAAATTAAAATCATGATGTGCTGTAGTTACTTGACAATTTGTACTGCCAGTGGTCGCATGCTGTTTCTCAAATCTTTGTTAATTCAACGACAAAGAGCTAGTTACTTGAAACCATTATTTGTATTATATGTATTATTATTATTATTATTGTATTATATGATGACAAGACATCCAACACCATATTGCGGCGGCTATATCTTGTGAAATGTCTGCTAGTCAGTGACTGAGTGAGTGTGAGTTTGGACCGTACGGGTTCCAAGCAAAGACCGTATTATATTTTGCTGTTAGGAACACGCCAAAAGGTACAAGTCCTCCCGCACGGTTGATCGATTGATAGGCTCAGTGTTTAACCCATTGTGTTTCCCAGGTCGAAATCACCAACTTTTGAAGTTGCCCTCTGAAGACTGTATTTCAGTTCAGGAGAGATCGACCAGGATAGTGGAAGGGCCGTGCCAGCTATTCTGGCACCTACCTTGAACTATCATCGTCGATCCATATCATCCTGTGGTGTGTCAGGACTGAAATGAGTTAGTCCACTGCGCGGGAGTGAAATACTGGGCAGGGACAGGGGCAGCTGTTGCCTATGGAGTACGGCCTTAGCATTTGGACAGCTATTGCACATGATCTACGAACTAAACACGGATCAATGAAAGTGCACTGCAACTGTTCTGCTTTGAATTGAATCTATTGATTTTCAGATCCCGTTTTTTGCTTGGCCTCACCTGCTGCACGGCATTTTAGGTTTAAATGTATTGATTTTGAGTGGGATGCCCTGTTCAAGTTCTGTGAAACCGCATGTTTGGTTAGGCTAGTGACGCGATCAAGCACACACACGCACATGGGCACGCACTCGCGTGCGCACACAAGCACGCATGCACTGGAGAAAAATCTCATCACTTCTCTCGCCCACGATTTTCTGAGCTCTGCGCTGTGAAAGCAAAAGACAGTTTGAAAAAGAAACCTGCATTATTGGGATAAAGCGAGATTTTCATTGTAATACAATGAAAGTCTCGCTTTCACAAAAAAAGAGGACTTATTTTCATTTCCCTTCACACAGCGGAACTTTTGGGAATCAAATATAATTTTCTCTTGAGCGCTATTTGCAATTCATAGGAAAAGGCCAATCGACGGTCAAGCGTAGTGCCTGATTAGCTTGGCGCCTGTCCAGGCGCCAACCTTATAAGGCACTACCCATGGGCCTCGATCCAACTCCCGCCCACGTCTGGCTTTGGGAGCGATGGGAAGGCATTGACATTATGGAGTGGAAGAAGCCTCGGGCAAGACATGCACTTGCGCTGTGACCGCCTGTGGCGGGGCGGGAGCGTGGCGAGGCACACTTCCATGGCACTTGCCATGCCACTCTCTCTGCGAGGACCCCGCGTCTTACCTTGCTTGAGGTTCGCTGATGTTTGTAATCGCGGTGATGGTTCCAAACAGGAGGCACGTATAAGCTTTTCAGGAGCTTCTATTGCCTGGGGTTTGTGACGCTGTGAGCTTTTTTTTTTTTTGCAGAGTCGAATGGTTTTGCGTGATGGACTCGCACTTGCATGATTTCTTTGACTTTAAAAGCATGCTGTTGAGCTCCATCTTTACCAGCAAAAGGCCGGGCGTAGATTATCATGAGCCTCTGCTTTTAGCAGGGGCTCATGAGAATCTATGCCTCTTGCAGACGGAAGGTTTGGATGACTCACTTTAAAAAGAAGGTTTTGCTTCCAAAGCACTTGCCTTTCGGGTAGCTCTTTGGAAACGTCGAACTGCTCTAAAGTGGAATCGAAATTAAATTCCCCCCATCTCGTCTCTCCGATAATTGGCTGGGTAAGAGATTCCTTCTGAGAGAGAGAGAGAGAGAGAGAGAGAGAGAGAGAGAGAGAGAGAGAGAGAGAGAGAGAGAGAGAGAGAGAGAGAACGGTTGTCTGCGAGTCTCTTCTTTGGCTGGATCAGTACAAAGTTTTTTGTGTGTGGTTCCATAGCCACTGTACGATGGTAATGCGGTCTCTTTGTCTATGTTGCTCTAATGTTTCTTGCACAGCCATCTTGCCTTTCAGTGGCGGGTCCTTTTTTCCCAACGCAACACACAATTGTTCGCATTCATCATAACGGTTATCATTGCCAGTAGATACTCAGAATGACACAGTTCCTAAGGGACCTTGCACTGTTGAAGCCCGGTGACGTATGCCAGTATGATATCCGTCGTTTTAATTGGTCCCAGACGGGCTAACAGACATACATGAAAAGAATAAATTTCGATGTCTGATAGCGACAAGCGTAGCCTGAATTCTCTTTGATAGCAAACAGTGCGTTGCCTTCTGTTCTGCATTCACCCGCTTTTGCATGGCCTCATGGCCCTTCCCGTAAGGTCACCGACGGGACTGAAATTATCCCATCTCCGCAGCTGCAAGCACGTAGGAGCAGTGCGTCCTCTTGTGTCACTGACATAAACTTTTGCAGTTTTTGTAGTTGCGCACCGTAAAGCCTAGGAGCTCATGAGGACCTGTGTCTTCGGCGGACGGGCGGAGTTGGTTGCCGAAACTAATTACTGTCGTAGACAAACTTGATTTGCTGGTCGTGGACTATAGACGTTCAGTACTAACGCGTCCATCCGTCAGACACCGCCGTGGGAGATGGATTGGTCGTAACAAGTCAAGTGAAGTGACAGATTAGCTTGGCGCCTTCCAAGGCGCCACGGTAATCTGGCACTTCCCTTGAATTGTCACAACCAGTCCATCCTTTGTCCGAGTTGTGACCGGTCGTCTGCCACTGTAGTGGTTGTAGTAGTCATTACAGTCGCCTGCTAATTTAGTGAGTGACTAGGTGTTCAGAAAGATACCTGTCTTATGCTAGACATAATGGGTGAAAGAGTGGAGTAACGGTGCTTCTTTTCTGAAAAGGAAAATAGGCTGATCCGTTCAGCCATTAGGACGTTAAGCCTGTTTTGAGCGACCGCCCGTGTGAGAGAGATCACCCGTCACGAAATGCCATTTAGATGACTAAATACTAATAACAATACTCCATGTAAAAACTAGAATGGGTATTCTTTTTCTTCTTCTACAGCAGCATCTGTGAGTGATCACCCGCCGTTTAACGACCATCATTTAGGTGATTGTAGCCACGTAAATGGTGGTCTTTAATGACAGGTCACACTTTTTAACCCTTCACGACTTTTCTTGAGAAAGCACGTGCCTTTTTAAGACCACTTTTTTTTCTTCTTCTTAGTTGCTTAATTCTTGGCGTGTCGGTTGCTGTTTTTTGTCGCGATGATTCCTTTCTGAATCATAGCGACAAACCCCGCCACCGACACGCAGAGAGTTAAAGCACCATTGCGCGTAAATTTGAAGACACTTTTCAGCACCATTTGTGTTTGTTTTACCTTGTCGACACACCTAATGAACTTTAACAGCAGTTGGGCCACGCAGCAAAGCACATTCTGCGCAGCCGTTAGTGTGTCAGTCTGTTTTTAGCTGTTTTTCGCACTGAAAGCGTTGTATTTATAGAACGGAGTGGAGTCATTGTCAAATTATTTGATATTTAGACGTATGCTGAACTGGAGTGTCATGTGCCTACATGAACCATACTTAGACCTGAATATAGCGTTTTGTGATCGTCTGCTCCAGAAGTGTATCTTTGAACGGTTATGGCTGTAGCGGACCTTCAAAATTAGGTTCTACCCAAGGAGTACTAAAGACTTTAGTACTCCTTGGTTCTACCGTACTACATACTAGATGCAGGAGAGATGAATCGACGTGTGTACCAATTTACAGGAATGGAACTTGACTAAAGTCAACCTTACCGAAAGGCCCCATTTCCCCTCCTTTCCAACTTTCTGTCGCTCTCTAGAAAGAATTGTCAAAGACATTTTGTCACTCGTATTGCCTTCGGTTCTCGTTAGCCGCAGATTCTCGCTTTTCGATCGCTGTGGGCAATTTCCCGCCTCTGAGCAGTTGACGGCGCAAGACGCAACCACCTTCTCGTACGATGTCAGTGTCCTGATCGTCTGCCAGCAAGAGGCGTAGATTCTCGTGAGCCCTTGCGGTCGCAGGGACCAATGAAAATCTATGCCTCTTGCAGACGGATTGGACCGGCTCGAGAGACGTTGAGCTTGAGATGTAGGAAATTCGCTTAAAATTCGTTTACAGTTTCATCATGGCGACGGGCCGAGCACCGCCGCACGGCACGTGATTGACAGAATGCCTGTGGCAGACTTTACGTCATCTAATGAGGCGCGGAGATGTGAAACCTAAGCTCTTTGTTTTGGCTGGAATCGATGGGTCTTTGTTTGGGCTAGAATCGATAAAATATGGTTTGATTGTTGGTTCTAAATCTAACACAAAATTGTTTGGTTGTACAAGCGTGCTGTTTGGGCTTTTTTCTTCCCTTGTAGCAAAACCCTTGATTGTTTTGAAGATTCTGTTGTGGTGGATGTTTTGAACGTGTTTAGAGCAACCGGTCTTGAAGGTAACTTGGGCTCTCTCATTCTCAAGAGAAGTCTTGAAGGATAAAAAGTGTCACCTGTCATAAGAGACACCACATTAAGGGGGCTTTCATGACAGGCGATCTCTCACTGTGGTCGCCCAGGATCCCATTGCATAATTAATAATAATAGCAACAACAATAATAATTGTTGACATGTATGGAATGGTTATTTGTAGTTGGCAGTTCTTGTCTCGTCTCGGCCCTTTCAGTGGGGCGCCGTATCATAACTGTGTGTTCAGAATCGCACAACTTTGCTTTCCTGGTGATTGTAGGCACTGCTGTGTTTCCATATGTTCTTTGATATGGGGCACAATGCAACATAATCTTTATGTTCCCCTCCCTTAAAGTATCATTACGCATAAATCTGAAGACACGTTTGTAGCGTTTCGTAACTATCTGTTACAGAAGTGTATCTTTGAACAGTTACGGCGGTAGTGGGCCTTTAAAAAAATACAGTACGCTTTCTTTCACCGTCACACACTTTGTAGTGTTACGTTTATGGCCCACAACGATATCCAGAAACATCTAACACCTGATTTATTTTATGGGCATGTACAGGGGCTGCCATGGAATGACGTATGTTTTAACGTCACCTTTGAAACGTCAACTGCAGACCATTGGAGTCGAACCACAGCTTTAACTTAGCAAGTAGAACAGAGACGTAAATGTATCGGAACTTAAATAGCAAGAGGTATGAATTTTACAGAACCCCAGTGAATGCCCGGGCTCATACAAATCCCTCCCTTGTGCAGATGGACAATTTGCGGTGAGACTCAGAACTTGAACTTTTTAATGTGCAAAAAATGATGTTCTACACAGATCTTAATGGTCAGATTGGCATGAACATGAATTCTTATGAGCCCCTGCGGATGCAGGGGCTCATGAGAATTCATGCCTCTTGCAGATGTACTGAAATTGCGAAGGGATATGTATAAACTCGAGCCTTTTAATGTGCAAAAAGTGACGCGTCACACCGGTCTCGGATTATCAGCGACGAGTGTCTAGGAGGAATAGCTTCAAAGAGCAGCGAGAGTGCTCGATGTTTCAAGGTGTAAACATGGTGATAACGTATCGCCCTATCTTGCACTTTGGGACGGCTTTAGGTGCTAGAACACGTGTGTGTGTGTGTGTGTGTGTGGGGGGGGGGATCACTCTGTGTGTGTGTGTTTTAAATTGTCTCTCACTCACTTTAACAGACACTTGAACGACATTAATTTGTTAAAACAAGATAGATGAGTAAAGAGCGTCTGACAAACTTACAGAAATGGAAGATGTTTGCTGTTATGGTTAAAACCATAGAGAAAAAAGAACAAAAATATTGTTGGCATAGAACCTCATGCGCCTCTGCATTGATCACGGTCTCACTGAAAGATATTTTTGAAGTTCACTGAATTTTTTGATTAAAAAAAAATTATTGTTGTTTTTAAGGGACTCTGTTATATGGCAAAAGCCAGCATGTCCATGAGACAAGCGAAATTTTCATTGTTATACATGTATTTAAAATCTCTCTTTTCTGAAAACAATTGGCATACTGGTTTTGTCATTATAACGGCAGCACCAGCAGGTCTTTTGCATAGAGTCTAGAGAGGACAGATGATGACGATGATGAAACGTTTAACCCATCACATCCAGAGGCTGACTTTGTCACAGTTGCTTATCGTCCTATGAAGGCTACATTACAGATTCGGAGATAGACCAAACATTTTAGCTCAAGGGTGGTGCCAGAATAGCTTGGCGCCTCACTCAGGCGCCAATCTATTCTCGCACCACCCTTGAACTATCAGTCTAATTTATTTCAAGCAATAGTGTCTCAGTATGACAAGGACTAAGAGAATAAAGATTTTGATGTCGATGTTTATGTGCTGGTTAGTGAGTTGACGGGGAAGTGGCGCAGTGGTTAAGGCGTCTGCCTCCAATGCCAAAGGTGCGAGGTTCGATACCGGGTTCCGGCGTTGGATTTTTCTCCTCTGGTGTCACCGTCTGGGCAGTGGGCAGATGTTCACATCTGCACGGGACATAGACGACCCCGGCCCCCACGAGTCCCCTGCTGCCTTGCAGGCCTGGCCGCTTGGCTGCGGAAAGGCTAAGGGAGGAAACCCCCGTGTCTCCGGGGAAGGCTTTTGAGCCAGAGACTAAGACAAGGACAGTCTGATATAAAACCTACGACCCCAGGACCTCGATGCCACCGTCCCAGCTTGCTAGGCAGTACTGCGCACAATGCACTCCACCAAAAAGCTCCACCGCGCAGGCTTTAGGAAACGCCCACGGACCGTGACACCTGGCGCTCCACCATTTACAAGGCAGCCGTCTCCTTTGAGGACTCTCGCAGAGCTAACCTTAAGGACAAGCGGCTCAGAAGAAAAAACAGAGTTGTAACTCAGAACCCTGACCAGACCTTCCCCTGCAGCCACTGCGGTCGAACCTGCCTGTCCCGGATTGGCCTCCGCAGCCACGAAAATGCCTGCAGACGACGTGGGCAAGCCCTATAGAATCTTCGTTCGCAAAGTCAAGCCAAGTGGTTAGTGAGTTTGGGTCTTATGGCTTAGAGCCGCTTGATTCAGAATCACAGAACTGCAGGCATTTGCACTGGATCACCTTTTGTTGCTGCCCCCGTAATTGAAGGGTAGTGCCAGATGAGCTTGGCGCCTGAAGGCGCCAAGTTCATCTAGCACTACCCTTGAATTATCATGATCAATCCACCTCCTGCTGCAGGGTCCTCGGGCTAAATGGGTTAAGCAGGAATATAGTCGCGAACGTGGTTTCAAGAGGCATAAATGCTCGCGAGTCCCTGCAGCTGCAAGGGCTCATGAAAATCTATGCCTCTTGCTGCAGAGATTGGGTTCTTTTGTACATCATCGACTTGATGTTATTATCAGTTCGTGTGGACTCAGCGAGCAGTCAGCAGAAATAGTCGTACGTGGGTGAGAAATCGGATGCCACGGCTTGATATAGACAGCCCGAGCATGCACATGAATTCGCTACAACTAGCGGCGCTGTCGTCTGAATACTGTCACGACCTTTTAGGATGTGAAGTTGTCAGCGTAGATGCTGAACTTTGTCTGCCATCAGGATCAGTTTAACCCGCCTGTGCATGGAAACACCAGTGCCGTTGACGGTTGGCGGCAAGCACAGAGGGTTAAATGATAATAATAATAATAATAAAAAGCTCTGCTACCTTGAAAGGATTTGATACTTGATACCGCGAGCGTTTTGTTGGGAGTGAGATGTGAGAAAGTTCCAGCAGACAGCAGGCACCGATTTTTATTCTGCCGAGCATTGAACTCCTTGACTTGAGAATACGTATGTTTGTATCCCCCCCCCCCCCGCCCTCCCCTCACACACACACACACACACACACACACACACACACACACACACACACACACACACACACACACACACACACACACACACACACACACACACACACACACACACTCTCCTGGGTACACTTGGTTTGTGCTCCTTTTGAACTTTTTCAAATTAGTCGACGAATTAATTATTTTGTGGCCATTCAGTTATACGCTATTTACTTAATTAACCCTTTGGCTGTTGGTAGCGATTTTTGTCGGAAGTGATTTCCTGCAGGAAACACCTCGACTAAAACCGCTACCGACAGCCAGAGGAATCACCTCGACAAAAACCGCTACCGACAGCCAGAGGAATCACCTTGACAAAAACCGTTACCGACAGCCAGAGGGTTAAACAAATTGAATCTTGTGAGTGTACAGGCCTTCTGGTAATAGTAGTTTGGTTGATCAGATTAGCGTCTCTCAGTGTCCACCAGACGAGGAATTTTTCACGGCAAACTCAGACCCAAAAGAGGTAGGTTTCAGAAACAATCCAAGCAGTTCATTCCTGCTAACCTAACTATTCACTACACCACTGCTAAAAAGTATTGGTTGCACCTCCTTGATTGCTTATTATCTCACAACTGGACGTCTCCCTCCAGAATCACGCCCAGATTAAGATTTATTTACACCACGCGTCACCCTGCGCCATTGTGAAGCCCTTCTCGCGGCAGGTTTGAAAGAACACCCCCCCCCCCTCCCCACCCTCCGCTTAATTACTCTTGTTTCTCTCCCAATTGCGAGCGGCTATCACCGACCGTGGTCTGTACTCGTAAGCCGAAATCGATAACGAACAATCACTGTGTGCGCACTCTTTCTTCCAATTAGCTGTGCCCATCTGCAGGAGGTATATATCCTCATGAGCCCCCGCATTCGCCTCTTGCTGACCAGATATCTGCTCTCGTGTCCTCAAGTCTTTCAACAGGAGGGAGGGTGTTGTCAACGTTTAAAGTCAACGTACGGCGACGTGCGACAGCTCCATGGATGAACGTGCTGAACGGAATAGATCTAGAGAGGCCTGTTTGAATGCAGTGGCTCGTGAGGATCAGTGCTTGTCGCTCATCACGATTTCACTCCCATGTTCCTAAGGGGGGGGGGGGGGGGGGTTCGTCGGAGTTTCAGTCGAGGTCGATGTGCGAAAGCTGCTTGGATGAGCGTTCTTAATAGAACAGTGGGGAGACTGAAGAGTCCTGTTTTCGTGTTGCTCAACCCGGAACAAGGACATTGATCGACATGATAGTTCAAGGGTGGCGACAGACTAGTTTGGCACCTCCAAGCCAGCTGGACTTGAAAACGTTAAGCGTTTGGGGCTTAAACGTCTTTTGTCCACCACGAAGGTGATTTCAAGGTCGAGGCACCGAATACTAGGGTCTGACCAAAGTTTTGACCCTAGCTGGATTCCCCGAACCTTTCGGACGAGATTCGAACGCCCTACCACTTGAAACACCTAGCTTCCTTTTAAGAAGAATTAAACCCTTGTCCACCACCACAGAAAGTTAATCGACCATGATTATAGTTTAAGGTTGGTGGCAGAATAGCTTGGTGCCACGGCGCCAAGCTATTCTGCCACCACCCTTGAACTGTCATGGCCATTGTGTCTCCTGAATGGTATGTAGTGTTCAGAGAACGACTCTCAAAGTTGAGGAGTAATCCGAGTTGTACGTTTAACACATCCCGGCAGCTGTCATCATCTAACTACTGCAGGAGGTCTTCATGACCTGTTTTGAGCACTGGATGATCCTTTAGCTCACCCATGAAACTTTCTCAAGATCTGTGCTCTCTTGCTGTTGCTGTTCTGTTCGTGAAGTGTAGGGAGGGCGTTGAACTTACACAACTGAAAGATGTCGTTTTTCCTATTCCCTTGTTGGCGTCTCAGTAAACAGAGTAAGCGGGCAGTATCTCTTGGAGAAACATGACAAAGAGAAACAGTGAGTCCGCAGTGTTGCTGAGCTTTCGACGGAAGCGGTCCAAAACTGCTGGATGTTTGTGTGCTGGTCTGCGATTTTGGACCTTACGGCTTCAGCCGTAAGATCCAGAATCGCAGACAAGCACACGTATAGATGGCACAGATCCTCTTACGTGTCAGCTCCGAGAACGTTTTCTTAATTGAGGAAAGCAGATAATGGAGAATGAGTATGCCGGCTGTAGATGGAGTCGTTGATGCCCATGAACCGTTAGCAAAGTTAACGAGAGGCATAGATACTCAGCACCACTTGCCGGTAGGTTCCTGTTATAACCCGTCCCGTGTGGAAAATACTAAAGGTTTGGCTTTCCGGAAGTGTTCACCGGTCCTCTTGAACCTCTGTTGGCAACAACAACAACAACAAGAAAGAGAAAAAAATCATCAACAGAAGACCTACCAATCTTCTGTCGTGAGGTTGCTGGCGTGTACATTGCATGCGCTGACATTTCAGTGCTGCGCCATTACACCGCATTTCGTAATGAAAGTGATTTTGAAAATTATCTTTGACATTTGTGTTCAAAGAACCCTAGCAACCTGCATAGGGGTTCGTGAGAATCCTTGCCTCTCAGCAGATATAAGTGTCCCGCTTAACAGGAATCGGAGAGCGAAGGTGGCAGTTGCGTGAATTAGAAGGTGATTTCCTGCCCATTTTACGACGCAGTGCGGTTCAAAGGGAGGCATGCGTTTGGCATTACAAAACTCGCCTGCAAGAGGCATAGATCCTCATGAGCCCCCGCAGGTGCGGGGGCTCATGAGGATCTATGCCTCTTGCTGATGTCTCTCAGTATCCGCGCGTCCAACATACTTGAAGTAAGGATGTAGTAGAGACCGCAATTTTCATTTTGCAGTAAATCTGTTTTATGTAGGCTCTATAATTCGTTTTATGTAGGTTGAGTGGAAGTGCAATGCTTAATGCGTAAAACAGAAAGTAGATTCTCTTGCACTGGTTAAACAATCCAGCGAAAGTAGGTCAGTGTTGCTATCCGTTTTGTTGTTGTGTATTGCCTCTTTAGTGTCAGAAACGAACGCGTGTTACGTAAATGACGTAAGGGGTGGCAAAATGATCGGGCACTGCCATCACAGCTGTCACAGTCGATCCATCACTTGTGATTTGCAATTGGATTCAAGGTCATCAGATGACTGTAGCTTTGAATTCTAAACGAATTCAGTTGCTAATGGTCTGCATTTTGCACATTTGCGTTAACCCCATGGCTGTCGGTATCGGTTTTTGTCGCGAAGATTCCTGCAGGAATCATCGCGACAAAAACCGCTACCGACAGCCAGAGTGTTAAACAGAGAAGCATTACAAAAAAATAAAATAATCAAGGACAGTAAATGTTTCTCATTTGCTAAAGGCGTATTTTCTGTACAATTGCAAATGGAGGATTCGCGCTTTCACCTGCCCTGGGGGACTTGGGTGGGGTTAGGTACTTTTTAGTTCCCAGGGTCACCCTGGTCAGCCCCACAGGGTGGGTTTTTCTCTCTATTCTGGGGCATGTGTTTCTGTCTACCCTTTGTCCATTCACCTGTATTTGCCTTTTTAACACTCTCCCTACTGTCTGCACTGCCTGTAGCTCTTGATATTGGATGTGTGTTGCTAAATGGTCTTAGCTTTATTTAGGCCCCATGTGTTAGGTTTATTTAATGTATTTGACCGGCTGGCGACATACATTCAATGTTCTGTTTAGTTTTTTTTTCACAAGCAGTGCAGGCACGTCCTGAGAAAGCCTTGTTGCTGTCGGGACGTTAAGCAATGTACAATCAATCAATCAATTCACCTGCCCCCCTCCCCCCTCTCTCCTCCCCCCTCCCCCCCCCCCTCCCCTCGTCCCCCCCCCCCCACACACACACACAAGGAAAAGGTCGAGGTGACCCGCGAGAGCGTATGATCAGCAGACGCACAACTTTGGAACAGGAGGCGGATTAAGTGTAACTGTAAGCTGGAGCACTTTCCATCCCCTGCTTGCTCTTTTAGGGCGAGAACACCACGGAACCGCCGCGAGGATTGTGGATCGCCACGAGGCTTGTAGATCGCCACGAGGCTTGTAGTTGTAGCTCGCTGGTCAGCTTTCCTGGACGCGTAAGGGATCGAAGGTTGGTGACCAGCGCGTCTCTTGAGTCTGCAGGGTAGAGTGTTTTCCCCCGTGAGAGCGCCATGGCTATTTCTGTTTATAGAGAAGAATTGCAAGGAGGGTAGGGGTGGCGACCAGGTGTGAAAACGCAATTAGCGGCCCTGGTGGGAGGAGAGAGCTCATTTAGTGTGGGTCGCCTATGCAAGGTAATTAAGCCGCCTTGAGTGTTGCAGTCACAAGACTAGCAGATAAAACGGCCATGGCTTCCTCCCTGAGAGACAGCTCAAGCGGGGACGTCTATAGAGATACAGTCGCTTTTGCTATTAGCAAGGTCAGATTAAAAAAAAAAAAAAGAAGAAAAAGTCGGACATGTATACAAACAGCACATTTCGGTATTCGCAACCACATTTTTTTTTCTATAAAAAAATACTTCTATGAAAGCAAAATTGGATGCGCCAAAAACGAAATAAGGGCCCCTAGCATTTTTCTCCCTCCTCCGAAGTTGACCGTTATTGGTGGGTTCAGTGTCAGGCAAAGATTAGTTAGTGTGTCGCAGTCGCCAGACTATACGATCTGTGCCCTGTATCCACTACGCTTGTAATGTCTTCTCGCGGGCATATAGGGCATCGGAACTCAACAGAACCTTTTTTGGAGCGACCAGCCTTAGGAGATTAGCTTCATTAACGCATTCTACCCCAGAACCAAAATCCCCAAATTTTGAAGTTGCCCTCTGAAGGACTGTATTACATTTCTAGAGACAGATCTAGCATGATAGTTCAAGGGTGGTTCCAGAATAGCTTGGCGCCTATGGGCGCCAAGCTATTCCGTCACCACCCTTGAACTGTCATGCACGATCCGTGGCATGCTGTGGTGTATCGGGGCAGAATGAATTAAAGACCATCATTTAGGTGGCTGTAGTCACCTAAATGATGGTCTTTATTGACAGGTGACTCGTTTAGCCCTTCCAGACTTCTCCTTAGAGGACACATGTCTTTTAAGGCCAAAAAAACCCCTGTTGCCCTAAAGCGTCCGAAGGGCAACACAGTTCGATGAACTTTAGAGGTCTATATCATACATTTTATTTTATGATCAGATAGAAGGAAAGGTCAGAATTTCTGTAAGGCAGGTGACAAGTCGGGGGTAGTGCCTGATTAGCCAGGCGCCAATTTAATCAGGCACTACACGGTATCCGTCAGCCCACCAGCTGCAGGCGCTTCAAAGGAAGTATCTAACGTTATCGACACTGCCACATGTGCTTTGTATCGTTTTATGGTCGGAACAGATGGTTCTAAGTTTGCAACACATTAACCCCATGACTGCTACCGACGATACCGTTCGGCGGAAAAGACGCGTAGTTACGCGTCTTTTCCGCCGAACGGTATCGTCAATAACAGTGAAGGGGTTAAACGGTGTACAATCCGTATTTTATCGTTAAGTTGAAACATCATATTATTATTAATGCTGTTTGAATTTTAAAAACAAATCATCATAGCACAGCATTGAACGTTGAACTGTCTCTACTATTCATCATCATCAGTCCCTTGCCCGATCGGGGCGTTGGGGGACTGAAAGGCAGCAGCAACAGACAGTGCTCTCCACTGAGTTCTGTTTTGGGCGGTGGCCATCAAGTCTGGCATCTCGAGTTCGGTCCATTCTTTTATGTTTGCGACCCAACTCTTTCTCTGACGACCTCACCGGCGGCTTCCTTCTCTACTATTACTGTCCGATAAACGGTGCTTAAAATGTGTCGTGATACTGTTCATCATAATTATGATGATTATTTCAGCTTCAAAGCCGTACAGTAAACTTTAAACAGTGAGTGCCGTCCATTAAACGATGCATAAAATGTCTTGCGATAATGCTCCTATTATATCAGTGTTGCAGTCTTAATCCATTACATCCTGAGGCTGATTTAAAAAAAAATGTCCTTACTGTGCTATGAAAGCTACATTACAAATTAGATCAACCATTTTAGTTCAAAGGTGGTGCCAGAATAGCTTGGCGCCTTAGGCACCAAGCTATTCTGACAACACCCTTGAACTATCATAGTAAAAATTAATTTCAAGAAGTAGTGT
Organism: Semisulcospira habei; assembly: GCA_036245525.1. Classification (NCBI taxonomy): domain Eukaryota; kingdom Metazoa; phylum Mollusca; class Gastropoda; family Semisulcospiridae; genus Semisulcospira; species Semisulcospira habei. Next base: position 122,881,384 of record BTPG01000007.1, on the reverse strand, counting down.
ATCAGGATGAAAAGGGTTAAACAAGAAAATAACCAACAAAGAAAGAAACGCGCTGGGGGAAAAATCAAGAAAAAACAATTTAATATTTTTCTGTGGATTTTATCTGCTTGGCAGTGCCGGTTGCCGTATTTGCCTGCAGTTTTATGGCACAGCACGTGAATACAGTACAAAGCAGTGCTATTAGCAACTAAGTGATCGATGTTAATTCAGCAGTATTTATATGGGCCAGCACACGATATATACGTCGTGACTGGCGGCTTTTTATGTTTCATTTATGAGCGTGGCAGCCGAGGGGAATATATAGCCGGGTGTATTGATTCCGTGTCAGGTGTCATCACAGATACACGAATACCGCGCACTCCATCTTGTCGGAGGCGACAGCGCCAGAGTTCCGGGTTCGTGGAACTTTGGAATAAAATGTTGAGAGGAGCTGATATGAGTTGTGTGTGTGTGTGTGTGTGTGTGTGTGTGTGTGTGTGTGTGTGTGTGTGTGTGTGAGAGAGAGAGAGAGAGAGAGAGAGAGAGAGAGAGAGAGAGAGAGAGAGAGAGAGAGAGAGAGAGAGAGAGAGAGAGAGAGAGAGAGATGAAATGAAACTTTATTTTCCAAGGATGAGAGAGAGGGAGGGAGGGAGGGTGCTGAGTGGGTGAGTGAGTCCTACCTCCTAGAAGGAGAACGAACTGTTCTATAATCGTTGCAGGTTGACTGCCGTGTTGCGCACTGCGACAGATTTTGCAGAGCGGGCAACCGGCGCCAACGCCCAAATCCTTATCACTGATCGATACCTCACATCTGCAAGAACCATAGGTCCTCATGTGCCCATGCAAGAGATGTAGATCCTCTGTGAGCCCCTGCATCTGCGGGGGTTCATGAGGATCAACATCTCATGCTAGCGCCACCAGCAGTTAAAAAAAAAAAAATTATACAAAAATTTGTATTATCGTCATTGTGCAGGCGGACAGCGTTATTGTGTTATCGGTAGACGAATTCGCAGCGTGTTTGTGTGTGTGTGTAGTTGTTACCCCTTCTCTTTACTGCTGGGTTTCATGAGGATCAACATCTCATGCTAGCACCACCAGCAGTTTGTTTAAATTTATTTTTAATTTTTTTTTAATTTGTATTATCGTCGTTATGCAGGTGGACAGGGTTATTGTGTTATCGGTAGACGAATTCGCAGCGTGTGTGTGTGTGTGTGTGTGTGTGTGTGTGTGTGTGTGTGTGTGTGTGTGTGTGTGTGTGTGTGTGTAGTTTTTACCCCTTCTCTTTACTCCTGCACTGTTTTGTGTGTTTGATCGTGTGGATTTAGCGAAGTGCAAGCAGCGAGGACTATGCGCATTGTTTTTGGGGCGGGTGTGTCCACGCGACATAATCGTGGACGGATGCACATATTTTCGAGCTGCATTTTCGCACCTTCATAGATTCCATTCTATTTCCGATTCGTGGCTTACGTAACCCTAGTGAAGAAATAGATTATATTCTCTGTGATCACACATATAAATATTCTTTACATTCCAATCGTAAATGTTGCATAATTATCTAGGCTTAGTTTGAGTGAAATTTGCGTTGGAAGTACTCGATCACCACGAAGTGTGAATAATGATATGTACGGTGTTTTTGTCTTGTGTGTTCTGTCAGTTCGGAATACAGTTCACTGCTCGTTATCTACCTGCCTCGTATGTCGTGCATGGTTTTGTACGTCTCTTGTGGAAAATTCGATTCTACGTGGTATTCAGTTGGCAGTAGAGTTGTATATTTATGTCTCTGAATGTGAATATGATTCCTCTGTCCCAGCATAGTTCTGAGAATAATGTTAGTTGGTTGCAGACAGCGGATCACGGGGCAGTTGCACGAGTGAGCTCGGTCCTGCGCAAGCCACTAAGGAAGGTGCTCCGCAAAAATAGCGGAGCACCTTGCCTAACGGTTGGCGCAGGACTAAGCTCACCCATGCAACTGGTCCAAGTGGCGTATGTTTTTTTTTTTTTTTTTAGATAGTTGTGTGTTTCTTCCCTGAATTGTTTGCTTTGCCAGCTCGGCGTTAAACCCAGACAACTAACTAACTGAATTGTTTGCGCATTTTCATCTGTCACGCCAAGGGCCTGTACCCAGTGGTTTCGCCTTTTTCACAATTGAATTTCGGAAGTCGGAATTTGAGTTTCAGCTGACAGTCGCGGTTTACTATTTTAATAAAAATAGACACACTGAGTAGTCGGCAAGTTATCGCATTAGATAGATCTTCGTCTTTCTTTATAGTGACCGCGTTCAATACACTGAAACTGTCACTTGTTTGTGGGTTGCGCATGGAAATCTGGTGGTTAAAAAACTCTAGAATGAACAGATAGTAGCTTGCTGGTAGTAGCAGAAAGTGTGAAGGGGGGTTGGGGGGGGGGGGGGGAGTTGGGGGTGGGGGTGGGGGGGGGATGGGAGGGATTATTTGTGGGCGGGTGGGGGGGCATTGTTATTTGGCTACTATGGGTACGATAGACAGCCAGTCTGGTACACACGGACGGACTGACGAACAGAATGTTGTATAACTTGTAAGGTAGGCGGACATCTTGGCCATGAAGATGCGTGTATGCTTGATTGGGTGTCGCTCGCCTAAAGGCAAAGAGTAATGGGAAACACCACCTGAGACTCTTTCTTTCGCCGCTTATTTTCTGGCAGCACGCTGTGCAATTTTCCCTACTGTCAGGGTTTTGTGGTGCACAGGGTTATTGTGTGGTAAAGTGTACGCGTCTGCAAGAGGCATAGATCCTCATTAGCCCCCGCTTTTCGCGGGGCTCATGAAGATCTATGCCTCTTACTGGAATGAAAACTGAAAAGTCTGTTTCATTGTAATGGTAAGGTCTTCTAGTTCCAGGGCATTTGATGTTGATGGACCTGTGATGCATGTTTTCTTTTCCAACAGCAATGAGACCAGGAATATTTTTCTTTCTTTCTCAAGTCCTCGGCTGTGATCTATATTGACTTCTTGTAGCCGTGAACCACGAAGAGAAAAATGTCATTAAAAAAAGAAAAAGAAAGTAAAACAAACAGACTCAACCCAAAAAATACAAACAACAAAACACACCACACTCGCAAACACACAAATAAAAAACAATCCAACAACAAAATCAAACAAGCAGCAACAACACAGGCACAACAAACACACAAACTAACGAACCTTGTGGCACATACGATTCACAGGTGTATATGCGACTATCAGACAGTTCAATTTTCTTGCCCGGAAGTGTTTTTTTCTCTCCGATTCCTAACTCCTGCAACAGGCAGTTGTTCTGTATAAAGCATGCTCTTAATTAAACGAACTTTAGTTCGCGAACTCTGACGACCTAGAGTTCACGATCTCGGGCGAACCAGGTTGGTTCTTAATTGGACGATCTAAAGATACGGCGAACCTAGTTCGAAGTAGTTCACGAACCTCGGCAAACCATAGTTCGCTGTCGGAAAAGGTTCGCTCAACGTGTTGAGCAAACCAAGGCGCACCTGTTCTTTGATTGGTCAAAACTTTTACCCTCTTCTGCGTTGGAGACAAGAAGACAGTCACCGATACAAACATATGGCGGACGGCGATATTTCACTCTTGCGAAGAACAAGACCTATTTTTATTGATTTGTGGGAGGCGCAACGCTGTTTGTGGGGTCGCTACTGCAAGGAGTACAAAACAAACATCATTCAAATCGCGAAGCGGCATAGCGGCAGCCATTTTGAACACCTTCGCAGACAGTAAGTACTCCGAATCAAGCACTTCAGTTAAGAAAGAAAATCATGGCAAACCAGGTTTGCTGAAGTTCGCCTAGGTTCGTTCAACCTCAATTAAGAAACAAACCAAAAGATCGCCGATCTTCTCCGATCTAGGTTTGCCGATCAAAAGTTCGTCCAATTAAGAACAGCTCTTAGAGCTCTGACTAGTTGTATTAGCGACCTTGTCAGTCGGTTGATGACCCGAGTTCGCACTGAAACCGCGTCCTCTCGAGACCAGCTTCCTGTATGAACCTTTCTTCTTTCATCACCAAACTCCTAGAAGGAACACCAACACTTCTGCCTATAGAAACGCACACGCAAATGCTGATGCGAGAGGCATAGGTCATCATGGAGTCCCAGCCATGAAGTTCTGTGCCTGTCACAAGGTGGAAACGTTTTGCTGATATGTTTTTCTCCAATACCAAAATGGAAGTGGATTGTTCTCTACTGGAATATTTTGGGACCAATGGAGTGTTGATGTAAAGGACCTCGGGAGCCGCGCACGACAGGCTAACACCAGCCCGAGTACTTATAGCATACTGGGGGCCTTTTTTAAAGCTCAGATCTGAAAAAGAAGATGATGCGATAAGATAATACAATAGGGCAGTTTTCAGCCACAACTTTTCTTTTAACCCATTTCATCCTGAGACTGATTTGTTTAAATTTGCATATTGTCTTATGAAGGCTACATTACAGCTTAGGACTAGGAGATAAATCAACCATTTTAGTTCAAGGGTGGTGCCAGAATATCTTGGCGCCTGAGGCGCCAAGCTATTCTGGCACCACCCTTGAGCTATCACAGTCACATTTATTTCAACCATGCGTGTTATCAGAATGAAAAAGATTAAAGAAAAATGTGGTTTTAAATTGACTGGTGCTCACTCACGAGAAATCTTGAAGGGCAGTTTTTGTGTCGATCTTAATAACCCTTTCTTTTCTGATACACTTTTGCATGAAATAGATTTGATTGATAGTTCAAGGGTAGAGTCAGAATAGCTTGGCGCCCGGCGGCGCCAAGCTATTCTGGCACAACCGTTGAACTAATCTGTGATCTTTTGGGACAATACACACATTTGGAGAAGGAAAAAAAAAAAATCATCCGCTGGATGTACTGCGTTAAAAACCTCTAACGGCCACAGCTACCTTAATGATGGTCTTTAATGACAGGTGACCTTTCATAAGGGTGGTTGAGCAAAGCAAGCTCTGTCGCAGAGCGTTGGCTCTCGCTTTTTTGCTGTTGCGTGGAATGCGCGAAAATGGAAGGTGGTTTTCAAGCAAGTACCGAGTTATTCGCCGTTCGTCAATCGCCTCGACTGACGTTGCCATTTTTAGTTGGAGAAGGTTTAGATTTGGCCTATGGATAATTGTCTCAGGTTTAGTTGGAGAAGGTTCAGATTTGGCCTATGGATAATTGGCCTCAGGGCCACGAGGGCATTGCCGTTCTTGTTTGAAACCGATTCTGCAATTTCATATATATGGAACATTCGCAGCGTTATTTGTATTAGAGCGAGCGAGAGCTGCGCTTGCCTGTGCAGAGTGTACAGTATTCAAATTATACAATGAAACATCGACTGCTTCGATATGCAGGGCTTTTTAATTGGCATCTCCGCTCAAATTAAGTCGATGTCGCGCACACTTGTGGACAGCGTGTTCTGTTATTTTATTTCTTTATTTTTTCTTTTGAGAGAGAGCGAGAGAAAGGATTGGGGGGGGGTGGGGGGGGATGCTGCTGACGATACCGCTCGACGAAAAAGACGCATAACTACGTCACTATATAACTACGTAACTAGGCGTCTTTTCCGCCGAGCGGTGTCGTCATAAAAAAATTAATGAGTTAATCGAGTTATGTAAAAAGGGTATCAGCTTGTAAATTCTTGCCGATGTAAAGCGTGGGTAACTTGGATGCATTTCCTTCATTTGGAGTCTCGTAGGCCATGAGTTTCCGAAGCATGTGATCATGTGGATCTATGCGTTAGGCAACCAGGCGGTGTTTACAGGTGTGTAAAAACAAAGGAACATACACCCGTATACGAGAGTAGATTGACAAGTGTTAATTAATACATGTATCTTATTAAAAAAAAAATCATTTGGATTTCGGTAAAAAAAAAACACCCAAAAAACAACAAACTAGCACTACAGCGCTGCAACGCTGTTTTTGATGCCAGATCAGCTTCCCCCTTATCAAGGCCATTTCCCGTTTCATGTGCGTTGCAGTGTGTCTGCAGTGAAGCGGTGATGCCTTTTCGGCTGTTCCCCTGCCAATAATCCCCCACCCCCTTTCCCAGTCATGCCCGCAGCCAGCTAGCTCGTTCTGCGAGAGGCATAGAGTCTTATGTACCATTTCAAAAGGCATTGATTCTCGTGAGCCCCTGCTACTGCAGGGGCTCATGGGAATCTATGTCTTTTGTCATCATAGGTAGGAAAATTCACTGACTTGTAGTTCTCTGCTTGTCTGATCGGAGTTCGTGATCGGACTTGGGGCTAGGGATTGCTACATGATACGAGTTCGCTGTGCAATTCTCGTTTCAAACTAACAAAAAGACCAAAAAAACCGCGTGTCTGCAGACCTGGAAGAGGCGTAGAGCCACATTACACCTTACAGCTGCGGAAGTTGGCGAGGCTTTGCTTCCAGAGCAGTATTTAGCCGCCCCATTTGCTTCTGTAAATATTGCCTCGGTGGAGGTGATCGTCTGGATCCATTTTACTAGGACTGGTTCTGATTAATCTTGCGTGTTATTTGTACCGATACGCAAGAGGCATAGATCCTCATGAGCCCCCGCAAGTGCGGGGGGCTCATGAGGATCTATGCCTCTTGCAGATGGGAATTCCGTTTTGATGCGCAGCACCTCTTCTCTCTCTCATTCTCACCCCACATCACACACACCCTCTTCCACAACCCCCCCCCCCCCCACGCCTGAGCACTGGCGATCGGTAAATATGATTTAGCGTCGTGGTAATGTTTTAATGTTTTTATTGATTCCTTTCCCCAGCAAGCGCCTGGCTTTTCCGCCGCGGTAATGTGTGTCCTCGCTGCGGCGGCGGTAAGTGGAAAAGTCCAGACCTCCGCTGCGGCCAGGTTTGCCGGGCCGTGTCGACGGCGATATTGAGCCGAGTCGGAAGGCCGCTAGTTCGTTATTGGTGTGTGTGTGTGTGTGTGTGTGTGGGGGGGGGGGGGTGGTGGTGGTGGTGGTGGTGGTGGTGGTGGTGGTGGGGGGGGGGGGGTTGCAGGGAAAGGGGGTGGGGGATTAATAAGAAACTAAAGTGATTAGAATTTCAATTTTAGAAAGCACGGTCGATCCGCTAGATATTGAGCTAGATGCGAAGGCTGCTGATATGTTGTTGTAGGGGGAAGGGAAGGTGGGTTTGGGGAGTTGTATACTGGGCGGGGGTGGGGAAGGGGTGTGGGTGGGGCGGGGGTGGCTGATCGATTACTGTATGAAACACACACAATCTAATGTGTAAGCACACATTCTGGACTTTTGTAATTTAGTTTTTGTAAATGCGTTGGGTCAGCAGACTGTACATGGTTTGTGCGATGCAGGTACAAGCGTGTTGAAATGCGGCTGACACATTTCAGTGGATGGGATACGGGAAGTGAATTTTTCAGGAGTCCGCGGTGGTTGGATTTTACTTCTTTTGTAAGCTTGTTTGATCCACGGTGTATGATGCAATGTAGTTAGGCGGGTTTTGACTGCGTGCAGTGCATTTCGGGGGTGGGGGTGGGGTGGTGGTGGTGACGGGGGGTGGTGGTATAGGGGTTGTCAGGAGACCTCTGGCTGTAAGTGCTTGCTATGCAAAAATCTAGGAATTGCGTCTGCAATTCATTCGAGGCGTGCCGCATCCGGGTACGCGGCTTCAGCCGCGTATCCCGATGCGGCACGCCTCGAATGCGTTAACGTCGGTGTTGTTCAAGCTGTAGGAATCATTGGATATCAAGTGTAAGCAGGAATAATCGATCCTTGTTGCCATAGCGTGTGGTGGTCAGCTGAGTTAGAAGGCGGTTCGTCAGAATAGCCTACAATGTCATCACCTCACCCAGATGGTGTCCTCCGTCTGAGGGTGTAAAGGTTAATATAGATTCTCATGAGCCCCTGCAGCTGCAGGGGACCGTGAGACTCTATGCCACTTGCGAATGGATTGAGGGCTAGATCGGGGATAGAACTTCCTCGTCTCTTGAGCCGCAGGACAAACCCAGATTCTGTCCACAATATGAGATATGAATGAAGTTGAACTTATCGAGTGCGGGGGCTCATGAGAATCTGTGCCTCTTGCAGATGGGCCTGGTGCTGAACAGCAGTGTCTGCCCGTTGACTCGTAGCAGCGTAAATCACCCCAGGGAACCTGCTGACCCAGGTTGTGTGCACGATTATTGCACGACACGCTGTAGTTAGTGGTACCACGGTAGATATTTCACGCCGATTTTGTTGACGGACAGCAGCTGCAGCTGATCGATCTAACCATCCATTAATATACTGCGGGTGCTAGGGATGGCGATCCTCAGAAGCCTGTATTTGGATCTGCAGGGCGTACAACGCGACATAGCGATGATCCGCATGTGTGGTGGATTTGTACGATTATTGCAGGGCGCTCCGCCGAGCAGGACCTGTACAAAAAAAAAAAAAAAGGTCAGCGAGACCCACGGATGTCCTGGCAAATCAAAACGGCACGGTTGGACTGCCACTGCACTGTGCATGTCCCCCTTGACCCGCCCGTTCGGGCCGTCCATTATCACTGCCGTGGACGTCAACGCCCGAACTAAGCAAATACATGTACATAGATGACCGGCCCTCAAGAGCAGAAGGGTCCGCGCGAGACGTAGGCCTCAACCCCTTCACTGCCGAGGAAAATTGAACACGTTTCATCTGCAAGAGGCAAAAATTCTCATGAGCCACCGCGCGGACACACATTGGTCTCAGCAAGAGACATAGATCCTCATGAACCCCCGCAGTCGCGGGGGCTCATGAGGGTCTATGTCTCTTGCTGAGACCAACGTGTATCCGCGTTCTTTGGACGCGGCTTTTGGTCGTTGAATAAACAAAGATTAAAAAAATAAAATATGCGTGGAGTGACAGGGAAGGGTTAATGAGCTTCCGCACCGTGCGGGGGCTCATGTGGATCTACGCCCCTTGTAGGTACAATGCACGTGACCTTCGTTGGACTTTCGTGACTTTAGTGCGAAAAGCGCATGTTTCACTGAGCAGCCTTGAAGGTGCCAGGAGGATAGATCTCTGAGCTGGTTCACGTAAATGACGTTGTCTGAAGGATCGTTCAGGTAAACACGAGAGCTTTGGTTTGTTCGCCGTCGGGCCTATCGGGAGCCGATATTTCCCAGCGTGTAGGGCTTTAAATTTACAACCTTACATGTCCTTGAAAAGCTCGTATGACGCTTAGAAAATGTAATTAAGCGGACATGGGGACTTGAGGATGGTCACGAAACGAACTGTTGAATAGTTGAACGCAGTTTCCCGTGCTATCGTGATACCTTGTCAAAGGCGGCTTTTGTCTTTCTTTGCTTTAAATTGGCACAACTTGCTCAAACGCGACCGAATGTTATTTTGTGTGTGGCCAAATTTCCATATATGTAATTTCAGTAACGCATTTGACCCCACTTGGCCTAAGCGGAGGAAGTGGTTAGAGTTTAACGCACGCGAGACGTGCCGCATCTGGATCTGGATGCGGCATGTTTGGAATGAGTTAAACCATATAATTGGTCGGAAATGCTATTGCCAGTCGTGTAGACATATACACAGATAAATTAATCGTCGCAGTTTTTAAGCATTGCAAATGGGACTTGAGCGATGTCAACAGGAGGCACAGATTCTCACGAGCCCGTGCGGCCGCATGGGCTCATGAGAATCTGTGCCTCTTGCAGATAAAAGGAGTTGGATGAGCGACTGTGAACAAACAATGGCTCATAACTCTGGCATTGTCCCACTCAAAGGCTCTTCCCTCCTCTCATCAGGAGGCCATTGTCACTACCACGCCAAGCCCTTTCCAGATAACCAGGGGCCAGTTGCATGTGCGAGCTTAGTCCTGCACCAGCCACTAAGCAAACTGGCCCTAGGGCCGTAGATTCCAATGAGCCTCTTCACTGAAGTAAGATTAGAAGGCAAACGTTTTCACGGTTCACAACACCCCCTGTTTAGGCAAAAGACAACAAGTCCATGTTGGTGAACAGCGACGTTTTCGTTGCGGTACAGCTGTGAACAGCGAGATTTTCTTTGTAATACTTGTAATGCAATGAAAATGTTGCTTTTAGGAATGTTACGTGGTGGAGTTGTAGTCGAAGTATGATAAACACACTAGACACACACACGTAGAGTTCTTTAAAATAATACCCCACCCGGGTCTGCCTTGGGGGACTTGGGTGGGGTTAGGTATTTTTTAGTTCCCAGGGTCACCCTGGTCAGCCCCACAGGGTGGGTTTTTCTCTCTATTCTGGGGCATGTGTTTCTGTCTACCCTTTGTCCATTCACCTGTATTTGCCTTTTTAAAACTCTCCCTACTGTCTGCACTGCCTGTAGCTCTTGATATTGGATGTGTGTTGCTAAATGGTCTTAGCTTTATTTAGGCCCCATGTTGTAGGTTTATTTAACGTATTTGACCGGCTGGCGACATACATTCAATTTTCTGTTTAGTTTTTTTTTTTTTTTTTCACAAGCAGTGCAGGCACGTCCTGAGAAAGCCTTGTTGCTGTCGGGACGTTAAGCAATGTACAATCAATCTTTAAAATAAACCTCGTTCAGCTGCAATCCGTCACACGTGGCTTAAGGATGTAGACAATACTGGAGTAACAGTTCCAACAATATTTAATTCAGCGATGCGATATCCACACAATAATGCACTTTCAAATGCACAAACTACTGAATACAAAGTCTCTTCAGCTATGTCACAGTCCACACTACGACTCGAAGTTTCTCATACATAGCGTCTCTCGCAATAAACTGCGTATCTCTACAACTGACAAAGCAAGACAATGTACTCACGGGCTTTCCCAGCGCCCTCCTTATATACACTATCAAAATCTAGAATCTTCTATGGAAATCATGTAACTCAACCAGTCAGAACGAAACGCGCAGCCGAAACTCATTAACATACACTTTCCAGAAACAATATATCAGGCTACAAAAACACGGCTGCTCACTTCAGCTCTAAATTCTAGCATATAATAAAGACACATAAAAGTATGGTATCCGTATCTATGATAGCTCAAAAAGGTACGAGAACATTAACCAAACAAAATAATAGCTGCTCACTACACGCGCACAGGAAAACAAAAAGTAGCGAAAATGTAGCGATGTCAACTAACCGACGTGACACGAGGCCACTAGACAGTGCGACCCTTCTACAACGTTGCGGACTAAACTTAACAAAACAAAATCGGCTCTACTCACGAACAAAAGAAAATCTTACTAAAAAGACACGTGAATCGTAACCGTGATAGCTCAAATAAACAACATATCGTTACCTACGAATAACACATGTACGCTCTCACAGGATAACACAACCACAAACGTAACATTACCCCCCCTCTTAAGAAAGAAATTTCACAAAAATTTCTTCTCAAATTTCCAAAATACGGTTGTGGCTGTGTAAACCTACACAAAACCCTAAATAAAAATAACTACACATCAAAAATCGAATTAAAAAAAAAAACGTCTCACAGTTCCTGTAAACAGTCCTGAGCATCGAAATGTTTCATACAAAAGTTCTGGACACAGAAATGTTCATTTAAACTGCTCTGCTCAGGTAAACTGCTCCAAAATTCTGCGAATCCTTAATAGACTGTAGTTTAATGTCAAAATTCTGCAAGAACATCGCCCATCTCATAATACGAGAATTAGTAAACTTTGCAGAGTTTAGATAGTTCAAGGGCTGATGGTCTGTTTGGAGAACAAATGGCACTCCCAGAAGGTACAGTTCGAATCGCCTTACTCCTCAGACTACCCCCACCCGGGTCTGCCCTGGGGGACTTGGGTGGGGTTAGGTATTTTTTAGTTCCCAGGGTCACCCTGGTCAGCCCCACAGGGTGGGTTTTTCTCTCTATTCTGGGGCATGTGTTTCTGTCTACCCGAGGTCCATTCATCTGTATTTGCCTTTTTAAAACTCTCCCTACTGTCTGCACTGCCTGTAGCTCTTGATATTGGATGTGTGTTGCTAAATGGTCTTAGCTTTATTTATGCCCCATGTTGTAGGTTTATTTAATGTATTTGACCGGCTGGCGACATACATTCAATTTTCTGTTTAGTTTTTTTTTCACAAGCAGTGCAGGCACGTCCTGAGAAAGCCTTGTTGCTGTCGGGACGTTAAGCAATGTACAATCAATCAATTACTCCTCAGACGATGGCTAGGCACTCCTTCTCGATGGTCGAGTAGTTTCTCTCAGCTCTGGTCAACTTTTTGCTGGCGTAGCTCACTGGGTGGAGTTTTCCGTTATCTTCTTGCATCAAGACTGCACCTACTCCTTCGTTGGAGGCGTCTGTTCTCAGGAAGAACGTTTTCAACGGGTCAGGAAGGTGTAGAACAGGCTTCTCGGTTAGGATGTCTCGAACCCTTGAGTCAGATCGCGCAGTTCTTCACGTTGAGTCTGGGTCAGATTCTGACCGAACTGGATATCTTCTACACCCTCTTTGTGTCGGGAGTTCATTAAGGTCAAACAGGTTCTCGTCGTCTAGTCTTTCGTCATCAGCAAGACGCACCGATTCCGCCAATTTTTGTTTATCTTGACCTCTCTGTAGCTCCACCAGCCTTTCTTTATTCACCACTGCTGCTTCTGTGTTGTCCGCCACTTTTAGAGGGATGGTCTGGTGACTCTTCTTTGCTTGACTTCTCGTGGTAACAGAACATATTTCAGGTCTCCACTCTTGATCTGGATCGTCTGCGTTTCTGGCACCATCAATGTTTCCGATGATGAGGTCGTAGACTGGCGTCTTCACGCACAACGCCTTCATCTCTCCTGTCAAGTATGGGGTGTCGACACTGACTTTGGCAAGTGGGATAATCCTTACAGTTCCGTCAGCCAAAATGAGGGTGGTCCACTCCTGTAGCTTCTGGTCTTCAGCTACTAGGTCCTCTCTCACGATGATGCAACTACAACCAGTGTCTCTCAACACTCTCACTGGTGTGTCGCCGACGAATCCTGACACCACCGGCATGTTCTGCACTTCATTCTCAGGCAGCGCGATGTTTGAGACTGGTAAAAATGTAGCACCATCTCCTACTGGGATGCGTCCATTCTTTCTGAAAGATTCAATCAGCTCCGGTGTAACTCGCTTTTCTCTGGATTCAAAGTCATTGGATGACGTCACATCATTGGCTAATACAGCGGCAGCTCTGTATTGAGACGTGGTACTGCTTCTGCCTGCTATCCCACGATCTTGGTTGGATCTTCTTATGTTGTCGCCTCGGGGAACATCTTTAGAAGGACACCGTATCGCTTTGTGACCTTTCTTTCCACAGAGAAAACATGTCAGGTTCTCCACCGGCTTGTATCTCGGGGTGTCTATGACATTATGGATTTCCTCTGCTGGTGTAGACCCACGCTGTGGCTTACTGGACCCGAACTTCATGTTTGTGATTGATTGTACATTGCTTAAACGTCCCGAACTTCATGTTGTGAGCATCAAGGTATCTTTGAGCGAAGTCGGCCAGGGCCTTTAGTGACTGGTCTTTTTGCTCTCTGAGGTGGGCGGCCAGGTCCTTAGAACATGCGCTGAAAACTTGTTCTTTGATGATGAGGTCGCACAGGTCTTGGTACTCTCTGTTTAGGCCAGCCAGCTCTATCCATTTCTCCAGGTAGCTTCTGATTCTCTCAATGAATAGGCCGGGTGTTTCTCCTTCTTCAGGCTTGCAGTTCCGAAATCGTCGCCTGTAACCTTCTTCAGTGAAGTCGTACTGTCTCAACAGGGCGGCTTTCAACTGTGTATAATCTTCGGCTTCTTCTCTTGGTAAGCAGGTGTAAAATTCAAGCGCTTTGCCAGTTAGAAGTGCGCTCAGTTTAATAGGCCAAGTCTCTTGTTTCCAATGGTTGCCATTTGCGAAGCGCTCGAATCGCTCCAGATAAGCGTCCATCTTATCTGAATTTTCAATGAAAGGTGGAAGTTTTGCCGCACGGGCTGTTTGTTCTCTGCTCGCTAATGCTGTTGCTTCATTAGTTCTCTGGCTCTGTGCCTCAATCTCCATCCGCTTTAGATGAATTTCGTGTTGACGCTGCCTCTTCGCCTCTGCTCTCTCCTCTTCTCGTTGTTACCCCCACCCGGGTCTGCCCTGGGGGACTTGGGTGGGGTTAGGTATTTTTTAGTTCCCAGGGTCACCCTGGTCAGCTCCACAGGGTGGGTTTTTCTCTCTATTCTGGGGCATGTGTTTCTGTCTACCCTTTGTCCATTCACCTGTATTTGCCTTTTTAAAACTCTCCCTACTGTCTGCACTGCCTGTAGCTCTTGATATTGGATGTGTGTTGCTAAATGGTCTTAGCTTTATTTAGGCCCCATGTGTTAGGTTTATTTAACGTGTTTGACCGGCTGGCGACATACATTCAATGTTCTGTTTATTTATTTTTTTCACAAGCAGTGCAGGCACGTCCTGAGAAAGCCTTGTTGCTGTCGGGACGTTAAGCAATGTACAATCAATCAATCAATCTTCTCGTTGTTTCTCTGCCTCTCTTCGCTGTTTCTCTGCTTCTTCTGCTTGGATTTCGAGTCTCCTGATTTCACGTTCTTTGGCTCTTTCTTCTCTTTCCAGTCTCTCCTTTTCTTCTTTCTCTCGTTTCTTTTCTTCTTTCTCTTCTCTCTCCAGTCTCTCCTTTCCTTCTTTCTCTCGTTTCTTTTCTTCTTTCTCTTCTCTCTCCAGTCTCTCCTTTTCTTCTCTCTCTCGTCTCTTTTCTTCTTTCTCCTCTCTCTCCTTTACAAACTCGAGGAGTTGAGCTCCTTCGAGTCCACATTCCTTTCCAATTTTCAGGAATATCTCCATCTCCGATGTCGCCATCTCTGCTTTTCACTGCTGGCTGTTTTCTCCTGCTACCCTTTCCACTGAACCAACTGAAGATATCTCGTCGGGGTCGCCAAAATGTTACGTGGTGGAGTTGTAGTCGAAGTATGATAAACACACTAGACACACACACGTAGAGTTCTTTAAAATAAACCTCGTTCAGCTGCAATCCGTCACACGTGGCTTAAGGATGTAGACAATAATGGAGTAACAGTTCCAACAATATTTAATTCAGCGATGCGATATCCACACAATAATGCACTTTCAAATGCACAAACTACTGAATACAAAGTCTCTTCAGCTATGTCACAGTACACTACGACTCAAAGTTTCTCATACACAGCGTCTCTCGCAATAAACTGCGTATCTCTACAACTGACAAAGCAAGACAATGTACTCACGGGCTTTCCCAGCGCCCTCCTTATATACACTATCAAAATCTAGAATCTTCTATGGAAATCATGTAACTCAACCAATCAGAACGAAACGCGCAGCCGAAACTCATGAACATAAACTTTCCAGAAACAATATATCAGGCTACAAAAACACGGCTGCTCACTTCAGCTCTAAATTCTAGCATATAATAAAGACACATAAAAGTATGGTATCCGTATCTATGATAGCTCAAAAAGGTACGAGAACATTCACCAAACAAAATAAAAGCTGCTCACTACACGCGCACAGGAAAACAAAAAGTAGCGAAAATGTAGCGATGTCAACTAACCGACGTGACACTTACGAAGCCACTAGACAGTGCGACCCTTCTACAACGTTCCGGACTAAATTTAACAAAACAAAATCGCCTCTACTCACGAACAAAAGAAAATCTTACTAAAAAGACACGTGAATCGTAACCGTGATAGCTCAAATAAACAACATATCGTTACCTACGAATAACACATGTACGCTCTCACAGGATAACACAACCACAAACGTAACAAGGAAAAACACAGCAAGTCCATTTTTGTGAACAGCGAGATTGTCATTGTATTGAAATGAAAATCTCGCATTTCACAAAACAATTGTATTTGTGTCTTCACAGGGCAGCATGGAACTTGTACCGCCCATTTTCCCCGCACATTGTTTCAGCCTCTTCATTTTACTGATCTGCCTTAGGCATAGATACTGATGAGGTCCTGCAGGCATGGGAAAGAAAGTCAAGCAATTCTTGTTCTAGGGTACGTAATGGCACATGTAGGATGTGATGTCATTCATGTCTGCTCAGGTCTCGCACTGACAGTGACTTCTCTCCATTACTTGTGTCACGAGGCATAGATTCTCAGGATGTAATGGAACCTGCAGGAGCTCATGAAAATACGCCTCTTCTTGAAGTTTAGCTCTATTTTCACAGGCGGAGAGACTCTGCGCGGGTGCTTTATGGATCTGGTAGATTTGCTTACCTGTCTGGCACAGCTCTTGCGCAAAGTAAATCACCACGGCTGTCTGACGAGTACACGAATACCACCCATTTGCAAGACTAAGAGGCATGGACACCTCTGCCCTGGAGCCGTTCACTTCTGACACACTACAGCTTGCTATGGATCGACCATCATAGTTCAAGGGTGGTGCCAGAATAGCTTGGCGCCAGTAGGCGCCAAGCTATTCTGGCACTACCCTTAAACTATCACGATCGATCTGCCTTCATAAATTGAAACGCATCTTTCAGAGGACAAAGAAACTCCTAGCGAAGAAAAAAACACGCTTAGAAAGGAGTAGCTTGGAGAATTTCGACCTTAGTGCTCAGTGTATGTCGGTCACAGTCCTATAGCGGACCTCCACATTGTGTAAGAGGCATACGTAAATTGGAGTCCCTTAGCCTAATACTTACAAAAGGCGTTGATTCTAGTAAGCCCTTTCCATGCATGCCTGTGAGAGGCCCCGGTTGTGTTCGTCGTGCACTCCAGGCCCCCACCGGGTCTGCCCTAGGGGACCTTAGTGGGGTTGTCTACTTTTTAGTTCCTAGGGTCACCTTGTCTAACCCCTGCAAGGTGGGTTCTACTCTTTTGGGGGTTTGTATTTCTGTCTTTCTGGTCCATTCATCTGTATTTTTCTTTTGAAATTCTCCCTCCTGTCTGCGCTTCTTGCAGTTCTTTTCTTCATTTAGCGCAGGCACGTCCTGAGAAGGCCTTTGTCGCTTGCGGGACGTAAAGCAATCTATACTCACTCACTCGTCGTGCAGGTACGGTTTAACCTTGTACTGTTGTTGTTAACTCCGAATAAGTACCTCAGACTGTGGGTTGTCGGTGAGGCAACTCTTTGCGAGAAAGAGATAGATATTATGCTCATACGCCGTTTGCAGATGGAGCAGATATTATGCTCATACGCCGTTTGCAGATGGAGCAGATATTATGCTCATACGCCGTTTGCAGATGGAGCAGATATTATGCTCATACGCCGTTTGCAGATGGAGCAGATATTATGCTCATACGCCGTTTGCAGATGGAGCGGCTGGATGAATCCTTGCAATATTTGACCGACTTCTCATGTATTTTCTCTATTCATCATCTGGATTTTCTGGATTGACACACATTACCAGTGCCTCCTGGTCGCCATTTTAACATAGTTCAGCTTCGCGAATAACTGTCATTTATCAGTATGTACGTCCGACGAAGGAAGTGGAAGAGTTTCACCAGCAAGACTGGCCCTGGTGCCTGTCGACATCGATGAGCACCGTGAGCCCCGGTGTCAAAGGGTGTTTGGTCGGATCGTCAGCGTGCCTGTCGAGTCCATTATACAACGCCCTTTCAATTTGCCCGAGACAGATAAACCGTACACGGAGGTTTGGTGAAACCAAGCCCACATGCAAGAGGCATAGATTCATTTCAGCCCCTGCAAATGTACGGGCTGATGTGAATCTATGTCTTGCTGACGAAAATAGTTCTGCTTTAGGTGCGTCAGGTGTAGCTAGGCGTCCAATCCCGTCTCCATTCCTCCATCTGCAGGGGCTGATGTGGATCTGTGACTCTTGCTGATCAGGCTGGGCTGCAGCTGTACCTCGAAGTGAGAGACTGCTCTTCGGGATTTTGAATGCGTGCCGCACTCAGCCCTTGTGTCAATGGGTGTTTAGTGGGATTGACGGAGCTCGTGTCCCCTCTTGTCCGTCGCACAGTCTTATCACGGCCCCATTGCCCGCCGTAGTGGCAACGCCCATAGACTTCTTGTTCTGCTGCTTGACGAACACTGTGGGTGATATAAGCTACTTAGGGTGGAGAGCATACTGCTCACAGGGCCAGCAGTGATCACCGCCAAAGGGCATACTACATACTCTCATTTAGAGTTGACCCCACCCGGGTCTGCCCTGGGGGACTTGGGTGGGGTTAGGTATTTTTTAGTTCCCAGGGTCACCCTGGTCAGCCCCACAGGGTGGGTTTTTCTCTCTATTCTGGGGCATGTGTTTCTGTCTACCCTTTGTCCATTCACCTGTATTTGCCTTTTTAAAACTCTCCCTACTGTCTGCACTGCCTGTAGCTCTTGATATTGGATGTGTGTTGCTAAATGGTCTTAGCTTTATTTAGGCCCCATGTGTTAGGTTTATTTAACGTATTTGACCGGCTGGCGACATACATTCAATGTTCTGGTTTTTTTTTTTTTTTTTTTTTTCCACAAGCAGTGCAGGCACGTCCTGAGAAAGCCTTGTTGCTGTCGGGACGTTAAGCAATGTACAATCAATCAATCAATCAATCATTTAGAGTTACCATCATGGGTGGAGCGAAATCCTAGAAACCACAGTGGCGACTGGGACTATACTGTCCTTTGAAAGCGAGCAGCAGTATGTCCATTTTTGTGAAAAGCGGTATTTTCATTGTAATACATTGCAAATTTCGCTTTTATACAATCCATGGACTTGCTGTTGTTATGCCTTGACAGGCCAGATCTCTTTCTTTTGAAGGCAGTTGCATGAATATAGCGGAGCACTTTGCTTAGTGGCTGGCGCAAGACTAAGCTCACTCATGGTCCCTATTTTGTATGCAGACTTGGAGCTTGTCGTAAGTCGTAAACAAACAGTATACTGCCCCTTTTGAAGATGAAAATGGAGACGACCTCTGTCAGTAAGAGACGCAGAGTTTCATAAGCCCTGAAATCTTGCAGGGACTCTTGTGAATCCTATCTCTCAGACATGTTGATTGGGCTGGATGGGTGGGTGGGGGGGGGGGGGCTGTATCGGCCGTAGCCAAAGAGAACGCATTTAGTTTATTTCTCGGCCATTGTCCAGACGGCATCTTCAGTCTGAGTAAGCGTAATGAAGCCGATTCTCATTTTATGCGACTTGACAGAAAATCACATTTTTCTGACGTTTTGCCAATAGACTACGCTCCGAAACCAGAAGTAGGTCAAAATTGCATATGTTTCAACGAAAATGGTGATTTGAAAGCCCGGACAAATGTCGCTCTTGTTAAATGGTCTTAGCTTTATTTAGGCCCCATTTCGTAGGTTTATTTAATGTATTGTTCCTGAGAAAGTCTTGTTGCTGTCGGGACGTTAATAGTCTAGCAGCTGCCCTTCATAGACGATCAGCCGTTTACGAGATAGTGATTTTCTAGAGAGTAACAAAGGTTTGGGTATATCAAAATGAAGTCTAGTATGAATAAAAGCAGTGCGCACTCGTTTTAAAACGCCGGAGGATGGAGACATTTTTCTGTAGCACATTTTGTTTCCAGTATGGCTGCAGACGAAACCAGGACCGTAGCGGCCATGTTTACAGGGGATCAGTAGTTTACACGGGTCTCATTGTTCCTGTATTCATTCAGTGGTAGTATGCACTATATGTCACTTAAAAGGATTTCATTTTTTAAAGTAAAATTTTCACACTTAGATATATTAAGAGAAGAAACAATTACGAAAACGCTTGCCTTGAACTCAAAATTAATATCGTTACTCAACAATAAGGTATCCCAAATCACGTGATCAAAACGTCACGTGATGACCTCCACGGACGTGAATTTTGGTGTGCCGACGGGTTCTTTTTGATTTGTTCTACATAAGCTTGTTTGTTTAAAAAAAAAAGCAAACGTGTAAAGTTGCTGTGTGGATTTTTACGGCTTGATAAAGGTTTGTCACGTTTATTTCCATTCACTTTACCATCGCTTTGCCCGTTTCATTTCGACAACACAGCACCAAAACAAAACGCAACCCACAACACAAACGCTATCTTCAAAACCTATGCTGCATTCTGTAAAAGAAAAAGAGTGCCACACCACTTGGTTTTAACTGTCATGGCTGAGCAAAGTTTCGGAACTTGATTAATTATTTTATGCAGCAGTAACATTTATTTTAATCAGTTGCACTGACAAGCCATGTTGTGATGTGCGATCACTGCCAGTGCCAATTATGCAGTCTCAGTGATCACTGATGGTACAGTACACTTCACACTGAAAAAAAAAAAATACACAGCACAATGTGAACACGCTTGGAAGTTCATGCAATGCTTTGTTTAAAATTGAACCCTATCTTGCTAGCAGTAGCCTACTGCACAAAAGAGGAACTTATTTTGCTGCTGTGTTATTTGCAGTTTTGTCTGCATATAGACATTTGCAGTTCGCTGCAAGGATTCTTAGCAGCTGACATTAGCACTGACATATTGGGATTAAAACGAGAAAGAAAACGGAGAAAGGTGACACAGAGATGATTTAATAAATCAGTCAAGTGATCAAATGAATGAGATATCTATGTTTTATGATAAACAGCTAGTTATGGGAGGGGGGTGGGGGGTGGGGGGGGGGAGGAGGCACATACTTTATAATGTACACTACTATTTCTGTCAGTGTTTCCATCACCCACTCATAACACCATTAGACTCGATGAGTTGTCATGTTTTGAGTGGTTTACAAAATACATGTACTTGTTGCTGTTACATTATCTTCTTACTGGTTTTGACATTTCGCTGTAAGATTTACAGTCCCATACTTTAAGCGTGTTCCCCCTAACGCACACAGAGGTTGACTGTATCATTGATATGTGTGTGTAGGTAGCGTTTGGTTTTGTTTGAGGTGGCAGTTTTGGCCTCACCTTTAAGTTTGGTGCCGCTGTGCATGTGGCCACCAGTACTATTTACAGAACTGATGACTGCATGTGCAGGCTAATTCACGGTATCAAAATGTGAACTGGGCAGCCTATTGTTTGAAGTGATCAGTGGTAGCAACATCCATGATGTATGTGTGCATTTGGCCACTGGTACTGTTTACAAAGGTGCTGTTTACAGAACTAGTGGCTGAGTATGCATATTATTATTAGTACTGTTATTGTTATCAGGTGTGGCCTTATCTCTAAGTTTTGGTGCCCCTGTGCATGAGGCCAACAGTACTTTTCACAGAACTGATGGCTGCATGCGCAATGTGGTTAACTGTACACATGAAATTTGTAGGTGGGCAGCTAAAATACAGGCAGTCAATACAAGCCACTTGCTTAACCTGAAGTCTCTATATATAGATTTTACAGTCCACTAATGCCCATCAGTATACAATTGTGCATGTCTTTTGTGGGTATTCTGTGGTTTTGTATGTGGGCTGGGGTTGAAAGTGGGGCGGTATGGCACCTATTACCGTGTATGTACAAAACCTTCATTACAAACAAACATAAATTAATAATTTTAATAAATAGTTATTTGGGTTTAACGCCGCGCGGTAGACTACGGCCATCTCATGGCAGTTAAATAAATAAGATAAAGTAAGTCAAAGATACCTGGGACATAAGAATGCTAAGTAAAGTATAGATTATGATCATGCACAGATGTACATTGGTGGATGTTCTGCGGTTTTGTGTGTGTAACTGGATTGGGGTTGGGAGCGAGCGATACTGCACCTATTACCATGTACGTGTATAAGACATAAGACATTTATTCACCAAGTAAAACGTTACAAGGATTTTTGTGTGGCATGGCGACAGTAAAATATGTCCTCACTTGTAGGGCATTCATCATGTCATACACTTAGTTGGCGATCATCCTATATACAGCACTAAAAGATAGATAAACACAATATTAAACACAAATCAGTCATATGTCACAAATCATGGAATCACGTTGTTCCGTGCATGGTGATGTATTGAGGACAGCTTCTGGAAAAAAAATTGCATCTGAATCGAGAGGTTCTGGCTTTAAAAGCACGAAACCGCCGGCCAGAGGGCAGAAGCTCGAAGAGATGATTGGCTGGGTGTGACAGATCTGACAGAATAGTATTGGTGGCCACATGCACAGGGGCACCATGGTGTATGTTCTTGAGCTGTATGCTGATGTGTATGTACAAAACCTACATTACAAACAAACAAAATAAATAAATAATTTAAATAAATAAGATAAAGTAAGTCTAAGGTACCTGGGACATATGCATGCTAGGTAAAGGATAGATTAAAAATTATGAACATACACAGATGTGTATGTCCTTCTTTTGGTAGGTGTTCTGCGGTTTTATGTGTGTATTTAGGTAAGGGTTGGGAGTAGGCAGTATGGCACCTATTACCATCTATATATGTGTATATTTTCTTGTTTGCTGATGTGTATGTACAAAACCTTCATTACAAGCAAACAAAATAAATAAATAATTTTAATATATACTTATTTGGGTTTAATGTCGAGCAGGTGACCAATGCCATCTCATGGCGGTTAAATAAAAAAGATAAAGTAAGTCACGATACCTGGGACATATGAATGCTCAGTAAATGATAGATTATGAACATGCACAGATGTAAGTGTCGTTTGGTGGGTGTTCTCTGGTTGTGGAGTGGGGTTGGTAGTGGGCAGTATTACCATATATTATGTGTATGTGAACATCAGCATATGAACAAAACCTACTTTTCAAACAAATAAAAATAAATAATAAATTTAAATAACTAGGACATATGAATACCAAGTAAAGGATATATTATGAACATGCACAGATGTTTGTTCTGTGGTTTGTATGTGGGGTGGGGAGCGGGTGGTATGCACCTATTACCATATGTGTACATGTTATGTTCACATCATATATGTGTATATGTATGTTCTCATCTTGTATGCTGATGTCCCCCACCCAGGTCTACCCTGGGGGACTTGGGTGGGGTTAACTACTTTTTAGTTCCCAGGGTGACCCTGGTCAGCCCCACAGGGTGGGTTTTCCCCTCTATTCTGGGGCGTGTGTTTCTGTCTACCCTTGGTACATTCACCTGTATTTACCTTTTTTAAACTCTTCCTACTGTCTGCACTGCTTGTAGCTCTTGATATTGGATGTGTGTTACTAAAGGGTCTAGTTAGGTTTATTTAGTGTATTAGACCAGCTGGCGACATACATTCAATATTCTGTTTAGTTGGGTTTTTTCACAAGCAGTGCAGGCACGTCCTGAGAAAATCTTGTTGCTGTCGGGACGTTAATGTACAATCAATCATTTTATGCTGATGTGTATGTGCAAACATACATCACAAACAAACAAACAAACAAACAAAATAATAAATTAATAAAATAAGTTGGGGATACCTGGGACCTATGAGTATGCATGTTAAGTAAAGGATAGATTATGAACATGCACAGATGTAAGCATATTGAAAACAAATTTCCTCTCCTTGGTGACCACTACCATACCACTATAGTGATCATGTGCATCAAGGAATTCCTTCCATCCATAATTAAAAGGATAAATAATAAATAAATATGTAAGTGAATACATACATGAATCAATAATAAATAAATAAAACATGTAATATAATAGGGCTACTATCTGTATTGTGTCTCATGCAGTCCTGATAAAGCTTAATCATAAGAGTCCTTGTGAGTACTTGAGTGCGGATTGGTTGAATTGGTTGCAAAAACTAAAATTGTATATTTAGGTGTTTAGCTGAACATGGTGATTTTGATGGAAACGGTTCGGAGATGGATTTCACTCTGCCTGGCTTGTGCTTAAGACCAGCCGGATACGAGTGTGCTTGACCAGTTAAAAATCCCATCTCCACTAATAAAATAAACAAAAAGAGCAGACCTGCACTTAGAGCCGTTAGGCTGAAAAACAGACGAACAATATGCATGTTGAAACAGATGAACAATATGCATGTTGTATCCGGCCAAAAAGTCTTCAGAATGTTGAAGATGGTCGGCAGACACATTGCACAAAGGGAGTTTACTTTCGATATGCTTTCCTCCCATAAAAGACCGAGTTCTATGGAAAAGGCTGTTTTCAAGACCAGGAAAAATAACGTATTTGACGTTGATAAGATGTTCAAATCGAAAATAATCTCTGTTTCAATTCAGGAGCAAAGTAAAGCTTCATCAACCGTGCGCGTCTGATTGACTTCTTTAGAAGGCTTCTCGCTGACCGCCATTTTGAAACTAGCGACGCGACCATGCTTACCGCATTAAAAATAATACTTTTAAACTTATTTTATCGTATGTATGTATTCCAGACCAAATAGGTGACTGCCAAGCGTGTAATATGCAAAAAAAAGTACCCAACGGAGAAAGAAACACGCTTAGAAAAGACGGGTACAACACAATTTATTAATATTTCGGGTAAATACCCTTTGTCAAAATAGACAAACAAACAATGTATGCATGTTTACTTGCTGATGATTTTAATTTACTCACTGGAATAAACTTGTAACTTGTATGCTTGAAATTTTCAATGTTATGCACAAAAAATGTCTTGCACCTTATCTGGGCGGTGTACGAGGACTGGTTCCCTCACATCGAAAAATAGCTTTCGAAAAACACTTCTACAAAAATGTCTCCATCCTAAGGACAAATATTGTTGCCATGCATAAACTATATGGCATTAGTACTTTCGTTTCGTACCTGCAAACCATTGTTACTCTTTTGACGAACTACTTAGTCTGCATAAATTGCGAAAAGCTGCTAGACTATAAGCAATGTACAATCAATCAATGCTTATAACGTCCGGAAATCGTCTATTGAGCACGCTGCCAGGAAAGTGCCATTCGTACTGTTTGTAGCGCTGCTTAGAGGCTGTAAGGCTGTCGGGCGATTCACCGCCGAACGCCAGTGTTTACCATGGTGCAGCCTCTTGCACCGAACGTCTACATCGCCTGGAGGAAATCGACATTGAAGGATTTATCCACCAGTAAATGGATGTCAGAAGAAATTGCTCTTCCTGTTTGCCTTCGGGGTGGGGGAGCGGAAAGAGGGAGGAGAGAGAGTGGGGTGGGTGGGTGTGTGTGTGTGTGTGTGTGGGGGGGGGGGGGGGGGGCAGATGTAGACAAGTAGCGGGAGGGTGTAGGTTTGGTTTGTGTACCTATGTGACGGAAGGGCTCGTGGCATCTTTGAGGAGGTTTCGCAGCCGTTGGGGTCACATGCATGAGTGAGAGTAAATACTGCATAAACCCCTACGGCGTAGTGGCTTGCGCAGGATTTACGCTCCCATGCGTTTGAATCCAGGAAACTTGGGAGGAGAGGTAAATAAAAATGTTTATTCCTTCCATCTGACTGGTCGCAGTGCCTTCAGCCATATATTCTTTCTGTCTGCAGAAAAAAAAACGTTTGATCAGGTTCTACGCCCGCAGGGACTTGTGAGAATTCTCATCTATACCTTTAGCTGGCCGAGCTCGGCTGCAGCTAGTCCATCAGACTGATGAGAATTAAGCATCATTTCGGGCTGGGCTTAGGACTGTTCTTGTAGCCGGATCGTTCCATCTTTCTGATGCATAGACTTGTCAGTCACTGCGCCTGCAAAGACTTCCTTGCTTCTGACTGACATCACTAAACCTGTATTGTAATGAAGAAAGAAAATCATCCTTTTAACAAACACGGACTTACTGTCTTTAGTGAGCTTAGTCCTGCGACAGCCACTAAGCAAGGTGCTCCGCTGTAGCGGAGCACCTTACTTAGTGGCTGGCGCAGGACTAAGCTCACTCACGCAACTAGCTCCTGTCGATCTCTGAGGCTGAGGATATCGCCTTGGCTTAGGCGTAGAAGTAATGGAAGTTTTGTGCCGCTTGCAGTTCCAGACTTATGTTGATCGTAGTCGAACGTGGACTGTCTGTACCAATGTCTGACTTGTGAAGGGGAGAGCCAGAAAGGGTATCAGCGCCGTCGTCTGGATGGAGGCTTATTACATGCCGTGGCTGACCCATCATTCAGTATTCAGCCCACGGGTGAACCCTTAATGGACCACCTCCGCCAGGATGTGAATGCTCACAGAGGGGCGGGCCAGAAGGGTATCCGAACCGTCATCTCGATAGGGGCTTACATGCCATTGCTCTCACCCCTTTCACTATCCGGCCCGCGGCTAAGCCCCACTCTAGACCTCCTCCAGGATTTGTGTTGGAACCTCCATCAAGAGATGTTCTAGGGAAGACTTCACGTCTCGGTGTAGGAGGCATGGATCCTCGCGAGTCCATGCTGCGGAGCAGGGACTCCGTGAGGACCCATGGCTTTTGCAGACGACAGAGCGAGAAAGCGTTGCTGCTAGAGTATACTAACCCATATCATTCGGAATACACCAGTGTGTGAAATAAGTGTGACTAAAAGAGTTCAAGGGTACTGCCAGAATAGCTTGGCGCCTCTAGGCGCCAAGCTATTCTGGCACTACCTTTGAACTACAGCCATTGGTCTATATCCTTATCTATAAGTACTATAAGGTAGCTTGCATAACTATTGCAGTGTACAAATTTGAAGCTTTTAGCCTCAGTATGATATGGGTTAAGGCCTTCAAGGCATGGTACAGGAAAAGCCTTCACATCCACAAAAGACATAGACCATCCATCCAGTCAAGGACCCCTGCTATTAAGCAGGTGCCTTGAGGGTCTGTGCCTTTTGCAGACATGAAGGCATTTCTGTTTATGTATGTATAAGTGTATTAAGACGTCCTTCAAGTCTTTGCCTGAAAACCTTCATGTCTGGAAAAGGCATAGACTGTCGCGAGCCCCTGCTGTTAAGCAGGGGCTGGGGAGAGTCTATATGCCTTTTGCAGACATAAAAACACTTCCGTGTGACTGTATTTAAGTGTAGTGATAAGACAGGAGTGCAGATGAGCAGATATATCAGGCGCCGGCCGCATCATTGGAACAATATTAGTGCGCATCTTTCCGTGCGCGGAATGAAGTGGTTGGAAAAGACATTACCGGCGGAGATAACGTCTGCAAAAAACGGCACGTGAAAGCAGTCGCAGGCTGTAAAAGCTGCAGTCTGTGGAGTTACTCGTCCAGGCCAGAGAGCGTGGCCTTGACACTCGTTGTCCAGACACTGGTTCAAAAACCGTCTAGGTTAGAAGACGCTGTACAGTGGACGATGCTGTACATCTGTACTTTGCTGAGACTTTGAACATTGGATATCTTTTTATGAGTACAAGACGTAGAGGTACTATCCTCAGCTTCACGCATTATCGTCACAATGTCCAAAAACTACTTAAAACAGATGATGGTGCTATTGCGTCTGTTAGTCTGTTAATACAATGATTTATATGATATGGGTTAGCGTAGTACACGTGATTTACATATGCATGCGACTATAGATATCTTTGCCCTGAACCATCTGTGCCTTTTGTGGCAGGGCGTACACACACACACACACACACACACACACACACACTCCCTACCCCCACCCAAAAAAAAAAAAGGGGGGGGGGGGGGGGCGGGCGGGCCGGGTGTGCACTGTGCCACAGACGGAAGTTGTCGACGAGCCCTGTTCTGAAAATCTTAGGGATGGTCTCTTTTAAAACACCATTGACTTTTTGACTCACGCCTCGCGGGCCAGAGAGATGAACTATTCATGCGTGTTGTTAGGTCGTAAAGGTTACGCATAAGCAATAGCGCCGGGCTTGTAAGTTGTATGAAGGCGTAAAATACGTGATGATAACCCAGCTCAAGCACAGTAGTTACTGTGAAAGGGGTGGTGGTGGTGGAGGGGTGGGGGTTCGGGGGTGGGGTGGGGGGGGGGTGGAAGGGACATAAACAAGCTGTTTATATTTATTGGATTAGTTAGATTTGCAGCTTGAAAAGCGGAAGGCGGTTTGGGGACGGGACGGGACTTGCTTATTTTCACAACCAATACTGATTCATTCGAGACCTGCCGCATCTCGAATGAGTTAACCCATTCAGTCCTTATAGTTATACACTATACAACAGGAGACGGATCCAGCATACTAGCTCGTGAGAGGTGCCAGAATAGCTTGGCACATCTTGACCGAACGTGCTATAGATCTATCACCTGACATGACCCGATTTGGAGAGTTTCGATCTCGGGGTTGAAAACTGGAAATCTTCAATCAAAATGTACAACAGTGCGATTTTAGCGGACTTCATTTCGTGAACTTAGCGTGTTTAGATACGGACCACGATATGCAGACCACTAAAAATCGTAATTTTGATTGTGGATTCGCATTTTTCTTTGCCCCCCCCCCCCCCCCTCCCCCTCACCGATTTTGGCAGGTGTTTTAACATTACCGCCGTATCAGCGTGTCTGCTGACCAGGCTGCGTTCCAGCGATATGGAATAGTCTAGACACAACGTGGCAAGTTTTATCTGTTGCGTATTTACCACTGTAAGTAATATCAGGACATAAGACGATAAAGTTGAAGACGCGAATTGTGGCTTTTTTTAACTCTTAAACTCCCAGGACTAAATGACATCCATTCCATAGAATGGAAGTCATTTAGTTCTTTGAGTTTCAGAAGAGTTAATTGTTATGCACAATGTACACAGCCATGGATACGCTGAAAAAGGATTGAAGCAAACGCTCTTTGTTCGAAATGTGGAAGTAAACTTTTACTGTATTGCGTGTTATTTTTTTGCGCGACCACTCTTACGGCAGATCGCCTGTCATTAAAGATGACGTCTTTGATGACAGGTGACACCTTTTGCCAGACAAGACCTTCTCTGAGAAAGCACATGCAATTACAGACAAATCTTCAGGAAAAAAAAATTGCTCGAATCAGGTCTGGTGGAATGGGGCTCGCGCCTCAGGCGTTTGAGGTAGAGTGGGTTGGATGAGTAGTGACTGGACGAAGAGCTTTGAGTGACTTTCTTTTTTCATTCGAGCGTTCTGTGTTGTGTGTTTCAGATCAAGAGGTTTGAGAAGCTGGAGACGGACGAGGAACGGATACAGGAGGGCAAACAGACATACGACCAGTTCATCATGAAAGAGCTTCTCTCCCAGTCACACGTCAGTAGTTAACGACGTAGTTTTCATGTTATGTATTTGTTTTCATTGTAATTCTTTACCTGCTCGTATATATGGCGTTTTGCATATGCGGTCCGATACCAGTGTCTTATGATGAGTGCAAATTTAATGATTTAATATTTGTGTGTGCAGACATACTCCAAAGATGCTGTGGACCACGTACAAGAAGCCCTCACAAACGCTCAGAAAACACGGGTCTTACCCGCAGACATCTTTGAGGTGATTGAGGATAATCGCTGTATGCTATTGTTGTCAACACGCAGTGACGTGTGGGTTCGACTGTGACGTTGGATCTTAGGGTCACAGTCATTTGTGTGCTGGTCTGTGATTTTGGACCTTACGACATGTGGCCGTAAGGTCCAAAATCACAGACGAGCACAAGTGACGTGCTATTCTGTTGGGCGGTAAGGAAAGAAAACGAGAGAAACCTTCGGCTCAAGTACATTTCTATTTAGATCAAAATATTTAAATTTTTAAGACAAAAAGAATGCTGACTGTCAAACTTTATGTGTGTGTTTGTTTGTTTGTTTGTTTTTAATGACAAATGCAAGACATATGAGTGATTTGTGCAAGGCCCAGTCTATGTAGTGATTCGAGACACTAACGTGCACATGTGCCTGCATGCATCAGTAGAAAATTGTATCTATAATTATATGTATGTGACATAGAATTTACTTATGCGCCTTTCTACTTGTCTGTTTCAGCCGTACATAGAGGAAATCTGCAATTCATTACGAGGTCATATATTTGCAAAATTTGTAGAAAGGTAAGTACACATAAATTTGTGAATTTCTTACGTACCTAACTGCAAATTTGAAAGCTGTTAAACCTAGGACCATGTTTTCCTGATTTCAAACGTGTTCTCGGTGACTACTCGTTATTACATGAGACGGATCGACCACGAAGGTTAGGTTAACCTCGTGAATTCAGCCACCGTTACCGTGAACAGTACCAGTGGCTGCATACACAACGGAGTTCTGGGGCGGGAGGACGGCCTTTCGTTGTCCTCCTCACAAGACCCTCACCCTCCACCCTCCCCCGCGCCCCCTTCTGACATTATTCATATCATGTAGAGTGTCTGTCAGCTTGTTCATGTATTGTGTCTTCTGTACTGAATCATATATATATTTTTTCTGTTTCAGCGAGAAATACACAAGGTTTTGCCAATGGAAAAATTTAGAATTAAATATTAATGTAAGTATCACTGGAGTATGTGTGTGTGGGCGTGCTTGTGTGTTTTGGCGCACGTTCAGCTACGATTAGGTGCATATCAGACGCCAAGCTATACTGTCAGAGAAAGACCCCTCAGTGCCGAGAACATTTTAACGCCGCCCAACTACAAGAGGTATAGATCCTCATGAGCCCCCGCAGTTGCGGGGGCTCATGAGGATCTATGCCTCTTGCTGACACCACTTTTGAATCCATGCTCCTGGGACAGCTAAGGCTTTTTGGTGTTGGAGTTCACGAAGATGGCAGAAACACAATTCTCCGTCAACTGGCACTTAACTGGTTACATTTTTGAATTAAATTTTTGATGGGGTTACAACACCACAACGTCATTAAGTGCTTTTAAATGTGCGCGGGAATTAGGCTATTGCGTTGAGACCCGCATGCCATACTCTGAATAGTTCCAAATACTAACGTTATTTGGTTCCAAATACTAACGTTATTATAGAACTTGTGTTGCACTAGGAGTTATATTGCTGTTCCTTTTAGTAGTGAGGCTACGTTTACAACGAACGAGAGCGAAGTCACGGCGGATAGACAGCGTCTACCGTGAGCATTAGACAACGCTCCGAATATCTCCCAAGAGGCGTAGATCCTCACAACTGTTCGGAGTGTTGTACCGTGAGCATTAGACAACGCTCCGAATATCTCCCAAGAGGCGTAGATCCTCACAACTGTTCGGAGGGTTGTCTGTGCTTCTGGTAACACACAGGTTACCCGCCGTGACTTCGCTGTCGTTCGTTGCTTGGGAGTCGTTCGGCGTAAACGTAACCTAACTTCTAACTCATTCGAGACGTGCCGTATACGGATACGCGGCAAGAAAACCACCCCGCATATCCGTAATACGGCAAGCTTCGAAAGTGTTAAAATGTGCCGCGTTGCATATTAACCTATTTAACCTCAAGGCCGCATGTCCCAAATTTTGGAGTTGTCACCTCGCGACTGTGTACTACTTGCAGGGCGTCGGGGCTAAACGGGTTAACTCCCTCAGGCCTGGCGCACTGCTCCAAGATAAGACTCGACCATGATAGCGCGAGGAGTTAGTTGCCTAGCGGTGCCAAGCCATGCCGGCCCGAACCGTCGTTGAGCCACCATGGTGAAATATGCCTCGAACTCCTGCGAGGGCGCAACACGTTAATGACCTTTGTATTTCTTTCTGTGTGCAGTTAACAATGAACGACTTTAGTGTACATAGGATAATCGGCCGCGGCGGGTTTGGTGAGGTCTACGGGTGCAGAAAAGCAGACACGGGGAAAATGTGAGTGTCATTACGATCGTTTATACTGGAAACCGGACACCTTTCGTTCCTCCAGCATTCTAATTTGACGTTTGCTCTCGCAGGCTTCTGTGTGGGAGACGAATCTACCATGATCGGGTTTGTACTGGCCTGTGATTTTGGACCTTACGGCCTATCGGCCCTAAGGCCCAAAATCATAGACCAGCAAACCTCCGCCAAAGGAAGGCAAAAAGCAGTAAGTACATATTCGTGAAAAGCGGGATGTCCATTGTAATTCAGTGGACTTCTCGCGTTTCACGAAAATGGACTTTTTGCCTCTCTACGGCGGGCAGTCATGCTGATTGCTTGCTCAGCTTAATGAGGCACTGGCACTGAGAAATCGCCATCGATCTTTTGCCTGCTGTGGTTTTCCTGTACTGGATTGGTCATTAACCGACGAAAAACAAAATCGGGCTTTTATTTTACAAGAACCATTTTAGACAGATTCTGTCGTGGCAACGCAAAATAAACAGGTTCTAGAAATCTCTGGCTGTAAACCCGAAAATGCTGAATATGTCTCATGTTTACGTCATTCGTGACTTTCACGGGCAATTAAAAAGGACTCCGAAACGGCACTGTCGTCGTCTCTAAAACAAACAATAGCATTAAAACAAGTACGCTTCTGTAGGCAGATCTAGGACTGAGAGAAGCTGGTGGCCGGCCGTTTTAAGGAAACAAAAAAACCTGGTCGGCACTTAACAGTTCGTTTCCATGGCAGTAAATCAGCAAGTGGTATGGTTTCGGCCCTATAAATAGATCTTGTCATTTGCAGAAGGACCACAGACTCATTGATCCCCGTGTCTTGGAGACTTTTCTTTTGCTACTCTGCTCGCAGAGGGCCCAGGCTTTTGTGCCGAAAATAGACGGCCGCTTGCAGCGTTTAGCACTTGCTCGAACTCATCTCACAAAATATTGGCCCTCAGAAGTGGTCAATAGAAGTAATAATGCTTGCACTGCAGCGAAGTCCATCATTTTGCAATAGACATAGATTTAGATCTTCGTCTGCAAGAGGCATAGATTCTCTACCTATGTCTCTTAATATACCGCCACTCAAAAAGTGGGAAGCGAAAGCAATACTTGTATTTAAAATGTTATCCCTACAGCCTGTCGTCAAAGCCCCTCCCCCTAGCAAGGTGCACCGATTCTCATGAGACCATGTGGATGAACAAGAGGCGTAGGGGCTCGTGGTGTCTGTGGCTGTGACCAGCGGAATCCCTTAACCCATTAACTGTCAGTGGACGCTGTGTCTAAAGTCTTTTTGAAATTCAACGCCCAAAGAAGTCCAAGCCACCTATTCTTTAGTACTACGAGTATACAGTGGCGTCAGCAAGAGGCATAGATCCTGATGAGCCCACGCAACAGCGGGGGCTCAGGATCTATGCCTCGTGCAGTTGGGTGGTATTAAGCTTTCATCGGCATTGAAGGGGTTACAGCAGCGCCGTCGCTTAGATGCTATTTTGAGTTAGCGGGAAACTTTATGAGGCGTTCTTCAAATTATTGAGCGTGCGTTTTCTCGGAGAGCTCCATTAGTCTGCAGAACTGAAGGGATAGATCTGTCCTCAGGTGACCCACTCATGCGTTGAATAAATGACCGCTTTGAAGTGTAATCATAATCATTAGTTGTATTAGACGAGTTTGGTCGCAAGTGACAAGTTTCAGATGAATTGAAAATATAACAAAAATTAAAAGACACAACTCCCCCCCCCCCCCTTTTTTTTTTTTTAATATAGCGAATAATATGTATAGTTTCATGGGCCTACTCAACCTGGGTGCTCATGAGGATCTGTGCCTCTTGTTTAAGACATACTTTTGTGCCAAGCGATTTTAAAGTGTGTGCTAAAGCGTCCTCTTCAGTCAATCGTGTCTTATCCGTGCTGAATGTAGCGTTGACATTATAACAAATAATGAGACAATTAGATGCACAGACTTCAAAGGCGTTGAAAGCTATCGTTTGTTTACTTGGTCATCGAGGGAAAATATACCTGCCGGACTTGGGTGTGGTGATGGGGTGGGCGGGGTATAATGGTGCTGGGGTGGCGTGGTGGGAAGCCAGACCCCTTCACAACCGTGAACACAGCCAACAACAACCAGGTGCAAGAGGCATAGATTCTCATGAGCCCCCGCGTCAGCGGGGGATCATGCGTATCTATGGCTCTTGCTGGCCGCTTTTGTTATGAAAATACAAGTTCTGTGCCACTAGCTGGCTTCATTTGATTTGTATTTCTCCGGCAGACAAGATCGTGTGCCTGCGATTCTGTTTATTTGGTTTTTTACTATGGTTGAGCGGAACCGTTTCTAGCCGCTCGCTGAGGAGGGGGCTGTAGAGGGTGAAGAAGGGAGCCGGTATCTGTGTTACAGAGGGTATTGATTTACAATAACAGTCTAATGGCCGGTAGAAATAAACTAATTGGTATGCACAGGTTGAATAATGAATGAAGAAGGAGATACATTATTCTAAAAATGATTTCACGTATCTTCTGTTTGAGCGTGCTCGAGTATCTCCATTTTAAAGGCCCGCTACCGCCGTAACTTTTCAGAGATACACTTCTATAGTCGATGGTTACGAAACGCTACACACAGGTCTAGTTTACTACATACTAGTTACGGTTCATTTAGACTCAGGACAATGCAGTTCAGCGCACGTCGACTTTATATCAAGTAACCTAACAATGACTCCAAGAAGTTCTACAAATACAACGCTATCAGTAGGAGAATGAGCTAAAAACAGATTGACACACTAACGGCTGCGCAGAATAAATAAGTGCAATTACGCGTGTGCATTTGCTGAGTGGCCCAACTGCTGTTCAAGTTCATGAGGTGTGTCGACAAGGCATAATAAACACAAATGGTGCTGAAATGTGTCTTCAGATTTACGCTTAATGGTACTTTAGGCATACTGAGTGTGTAAATAGAAAAACGAAACCGAGGCAAAAAGGTTTAATGATTTTTTAATTACTTTCAGAATATAAAAATAGAAAAGTGAAAGCTAAGCTATATTTTCAAAATGTAAAACATACAGCAGAGTGTCTAAAATAGAAAAGTGAAACCTAATCAGACTCGTGTTCGAAATTGAAAACTCTTGTTTTTTACTTCAATACCCGTATTTAAAACTCGTTTGCAGTCAGTGGCATCGTGTAAAATTTACCCGATTCTTGTTAAAGTGAAATTGCAAAATAAAGGCTTTTAGTTTAACCCATTTCATCATGAGGCTGATTTTAAAAAAAAAAGTTGCTTCTTGTCCTGTGAAGGCTACATTGCAGATTAGGAGATAGATCAACCATTTAGATCAACCATTTTAGTTTAAGGGTGGTGCCAGAATAGCTTGGCGCCTGATGCGCCAAGCTATTCTGGCTCCACCCTTAAACTAAAATGGTTGATCTAAATGGTTGATCTATTGAATTTCAAGCAGAAGTGTTATCAAGATGAAAAAAGGGTTAAGTGCTCGCCTAAGTGCGACATGCTTTCGTTATAGGTTATTTCCTATTGTTGGCATCGTTGTTAACCAGTTAAACCCCACGGCCGCATTTCGCAAATTTTGCATTTTTGTGAGCTAACGACTCAGTACCAGTTGCAGGAGATGGATCGACCATGATAATTCAAGGGCAGTGCCAGATTACCCTGGCGCCTTATTTTGTGTCACGGCAACATTCGCGCAAAAAGCCTACGTTCTCCAATATGGCTTATTTTTTCCCTTTCATATTAATCCTTATTTCGTGTGTATGCGATTTTACAATAAAGTTCAAGTGAACCTGACATTTTGAAGTCTTTGATGTTAGGCAGAGCTGAATTATCCCTCAGAGGAATATATATGAGAAGAAATGACGAAAGAGTGTTTTGAACGCGCACCAGATAGTTTATTGATCTCCGGTCTGCGGAATATTAATCTGACGCGAAAATCTAGTAGAAGGATGCGAGGATGAAGAAAAACTCCGCTGAACTGTTACGCTTGCGAAAAGCAGATTAAAATTTGAGACGCTGGAGTTTGGGATTGACCATGAGAGCTAAAGGGTAGTTAGCATCTTGGGAGGAAATCGGGCGCCAGGGTAATCATGCATTAGTATCTTGGAATAATCCATGAGACCCGTTGAGACCTGACACACTACAAGAGAAATATCGACCATGATAGGACAAGGGTGGTGCCAGAATAGCTTGGCGCCTTCAGGCGCCAAGCTATTCTGGCACCACTCTTGAACTCTGATGGTCGATCTATCTCCCAAGTAGGACAACTGCCAGATTTGCGAATTTCTACTTCAGGACACAGCGTCTTTCTCAGCTCTGCTGGAGGTTATTGATCGGTTCACGAAAGGAAAATGGCTTCCGCTTTACTGCCCCAGTGTTCTATGTGTGTGTGTGTGTGTGTGTGTGTGTGTGTGTGTGTGTGTGTGTGTGTGTGTGTGTGTGTGTGGATATTCCGGTGATGTATTGAAATTGGAACGGAATACGAATACACATTTTTACAAATACGAAAACAAATTTTTAGATGGAGGTGCGTGAAATTCGAACTGAAAAAGACTACATAATTTTTTCAACCGCATTGCGATTTACAAGCTTTTTGGTGTCAGTGGAAATTGTAGATGAGAAACTGCCTTGCATAGAAGATATGAAATTGTTGTTGTTGTCGAGACAAACCACTGCACTCTCGATTTTGCTGAAGCAGATATCAACGGCAATGTTTGGCTCACGTGTGAAGCAAAAGTGAGTCTATTTTTTGGGCCAATGGTCATCCGTCCTTTGTCCGTCCGTCGTCCATAGTCCGTAGTAAACTTTAAAGTTGACATTTTCTCGGTGACTGAGCCAGATTCTTCAAACTTGGTCCAAAGATACTTTGTGGCAAGATCTTTCTAAACATACCAGTTTGAGTGACCTCTCGCAAAGGTCAAGGTCACAGGGGATCAGGAAATACATAAAAATAGCTATATTTTTACATAATTTATTTTTTTTCTCAGATACTATTCACAACTTCAAACCCAAACTTGGTACAAAGATACCTGATGGTAAGACCTTTCTATGCATACTAATTTGGTTGATCCCTCGGAAAGGTCAAGGGTCACAAGAGCTCAGGAAATAGTTGAAAAATAACCATATTTTGAAAGAAGATGGTTTTTTTTCTAAAATACTATTCACAATTTTTGGTACAGAGGATGACCCCTTGGAAAGGTCAAGGGTCACGAAGGGCTCAGGAAATAGGTCCTAAATAGACATATTTTGACAAAAGATTTTTTTCTCAAATACTATTCACAACTTTACAACTTTAAACCCAAACTTGCTACAGACATACCTGATGGGAAGACCTTTCTATGCACACTAATTTGGTTGATCCCTCAGAAAGGTTAAGGGTCACGAGAGCTGAGGAAATAGGTAAAAAATATCCATATTATGACAAAAGATTTTTTTTCTCAAATACTATTATTCACAACTTCAAACTCAAATTTGGTACAGAGATATCTGATGGTAAGACCTATCTAAGCATACTAATTTGGATGACCCCTTGGAAAGGTCAAGGATCACAAGAGGCTGGCAAATGTGTGTAAAATGCTGATTTTTGATAAAATTGTAGGTATTGCCAACATTTTTGAAAAATTTTCAGCCAAATTTGGTGAAAGATAGCTGATGATAAGACCTTACAATGCATACTAATTTAGTCGACTCATCACAAGGTCAAGGGTCACGGGGGGTTGACAGATGTGTGAAAAATTCTTACATTTTCAGAGAACCTGGATTTTGCTGCTGCAGAATCCAGCCCTTGTCACAAAAGTCACACATATATAAATCGGTTATACACGTGAGCCATAATGGTTTTGCCTTGTTTTTGTTCTGTTATGAATGGGTGGTGATTGTGATGATGTTTTCCATTAGGACAGCTGATATGCCTTGAAAAAAATCGCTGGTTGATAATGCCATTTTTTTTTTTTTTTTTTTTTTTTTGGGGGGAGGGGGGGGGGGGGGGGTTAAATTATCGTGGCTGTTAATGGTGATGACGATACATTATGACATTAATAATGGTAAAATATGTAAAGTCTGAAACGGAACACCCGGATAAGAAGTGCTATGTTGATGGTGATTGAAACGCTATGATGATGTCAATGATAAAGATTATGACAGTACTGATGATGTCTATGCAGGTATGCAATGAAATGCCTGGACAAGAAGAGGATCAAGATGAAGGGGGGAGAGACGCTAGCACTCAACGAACGCATCATGCTGTCTCTAGTCAGCACAGGGGTGAGTACACCTTACTCTTCACCGCTTTCAAGCTTCTTACCACTACTAGTGCGCTGAAGTTCCTCGCGCAGTGTGGCCGGTGAACACGGGCCAACTAAAGCCAATGTCAGCATGAGGACCTTTTGCACACTGGGTAGATCAGTCACGAGGTTCCGTGGGTGTGCCTCATTGAGTTGGCACCATTCTTGTGATTGACTTATTTAGTTGACACCTTCCTCGTGATACGCGCAACCGTTTCCACTTTCAAACCACTAATGAGTTCAGTTTCTGTTACTTTCAAGAGGTACACGAAGTATTACATATTATTAGCGGGCGTTTTTTCGTTGCAAGGCGCGGAGGCGATAGAACATTGACCCCCAAATGACAGTGTCAGATTAGCAAAGTCGCACGAGACATTTAAACCCGCAACAAAGGACATAAAAGCGCACTTACACCCAGAGATGCAGCTGGTGCATGGCTGTAAGCATAGAGGCCTGACGAGTGGTGCTTTGACTAAATGCAAATTTGCTGCGCCATTGCGGCGTGCGCACCACCGCGTCACAAGCTCAAGTCAGAATACAAGGGAGGAAAAGAAAGGTACGCGCGAAATTCTAGCTGTGGCCGGAAGTATCCCGGCCCTCTTTCTCAACATCTTGAGTTCAACGTTAAACCCTTTAGTAGAGTGTCGTGAAAGAGGCTACTCTGCACTACTGTGCATCCATTGTTTTCTGCCATGTTTACTCTAAAGTCGAAGCGAATTACTTGAAAAGATATTGACAACTGAGCAGTGTTTAAATCATACTTCATTAAAGTAGAGCTTTTCGGGCTGGGGGAAATACGTACCTAAAGCAATTCCTGCGTGCCCATTCATGTCCACAGTAAGATGCACTCTTGTTTTGATTTCATTGGATATGCTAATTTACATAAACCACATTTACATAAAAATGAGCGTGAGGCGTATTCCCGCCACATCTAAAACCCAACAAATGAACGTCTGCTATGATGATTCTTGACTGTGCAAAAAGCCTTGATTCTAAACTATTAGTTTTGATTGGCGGACAAGGTTGGTATAGATTTGTGGCAAATATCTGTTGAGTTTGTTCAATTCGGGGTTTTAGGCAGTGGTTGCTTTGAGGGTATAAACTGCTCTGGAATCACAGTGTATCGTCTCCTGCGCGTGCCTTTCGTTTTCTCTCTTGTATTCTGACTTAGCTTGTGACGCTGTGGCGCGTTCGCCGCGGTGGCGCAGCGGATTTGCATTTAGTCAAAGCACCACTCGTCAGGCCCCTATGGCTGTAAGCATTGTGCTGCCGGCACTGTTTGCTATATTTACCCGACAGTCCACTGTGGGATGTTGTGCCCTTAAATTTGCTTGGGAAAAAATGTTGGAAGGGTAGAATTTATTTTTGGTATATCTCGTTGAACTGGACTTTCCCATCTAATGTCTTGCGAAGAGTTTCCACCGCTAGCGTTCCGGGCCCAATTTGGAAGACACTGTGCAATTTGCAAGGACGCGCTGCAATTTGGTGACTTTGATGGAGATTGCGATGGCTTGTCAAATGAGATCCTTAATCCAGCACCCTCCAGTCTACAAGACTGCACAGATGTGTATGAGGTCCTGTGGCTGTCTGTTACTGACAGCGATTGGCCAGTTGGGGAGAAAACGTGAACGCTAGCTTCAAGAGGCATAGATCTTCATGAGCCCCCGCAGTCGCAGAGGATCTGTGCCTCTTGAAGCTAGCGTTCACGTTTTCTACCCAACTGGCCAATCGCTGTCAGTAACAGCCACAGGACCTCATAAACATCTGTGTAGTGCTGACACCACATTGCATCAGTGTTACTTGGAACGCGTGGCCGCTTCGGCGCTGAAGTAACGCAGATTTCAGAAACGCAATCTGCGGCGTTGTATGGTTTCTGTCCTCGGATGCAGATTATCTGGGTCCAAATCGGCGACACAGCCAAGGAGCAACTCGCTACATGCACGCACAGTGTAATGCTAATCCCTTGCAACTCTTTCCGAGAGAGGTGCAGATTTTCATAAGCCCCGCGCCACTAGCTTTCACGCACTGGTTGTCTCCCTCGATTCGCTACCGCTAAGGAGACGACCAGAGTGTTGCTGATATCGATGCAGACTTTGTCAGAGGTTCAAGAAAATCTGTACCTCCTCCTCCTGTTGGAAATGGAGGAAATTTATGACATGCCTCCAGTCGAGGAGATCTTGAGGCTGACGTCTGCGACTGAAAATAACGGTATTTATTATTATTACATGGTATTTATATAGCGCATTTCTCATATTTATAATATAATTCAATGCGCAGAATGTAGCCGCGAACTGAACCCAACAAGCACGCTCACGTGAATCACGCGCATTCACTCACACACTGTACGTAAACACAGAACATTCACGTGGTGCTAAGGGCAAGCTCAAGCGAGCTACTGAAATTGTTTGTTGGAAATTCAAATCGTTTTGTATTTGAAATTTGATTAAGTTGGCTGAAACTGATGCCAAAGTGGAGGGGGAGGAAGAGCCGGATTACCCGGAGAAAGAACCCCTGACAGTCCGCCCGAAATTACTAGAGGAGAAAAGTCCGACGCCGGAACCCGGAATCGAACCTAGCACCTTTAGCATTGGTGGCAGGCGCCTTAACCACTGCGCCACGGACCGCCCCAGTGTCTGTCTTTT
Source organism: Semisulcospira habei (assembly GCA_036245525.1). Lineage (NCBI taxonomy): Eukaryota > Metazoa > Mollusca > Gastropoda > Semisulcospiridae > Semisulcospira > Semisulcospira habei. The sequence goes on along the minus strand of BTPG01000007.1, from coordinate 122,841,182 downwards.
GTTACTGGCAGCACACGAAAAACAGCCAGCTAGCATCCTCAGTCTTGAAAATAACTGGCTCCTATCTCGCCTGGCAAGAAGTGAAGGGTTTTACATCGAGTCATTTTGACTGTAGCAACTAGCATCTAGTGGGTATCTGTGCTTGGTACGGGTGGAAAAGAAGTCGTTTTGGGTGGCGATAGTCTTGGACCCTCGGTAACATTGGCATTCAGAGGAACTGCTGGAGCCGAGCTCGGTCACAGAGATACATAGATTCCTCTTTGAACTGCAGGAACTCCTTAGAGTCGTGCTTGGCGTAGGTGGAGGGGCCGAAGTGAGTTGGAGTCTTCGACACAAAAGACAGCGTAAGTTGGAGAAAGAAAGGCCTTCAGCCGATGTCGATCACAGAGAGGCACGGATTTCCCCCGCCCCCCCGCCCCCCCCCCCCCCGCCCCCTCCCCGTCCCCCCCGCCCCCTCCCTGTAGCCCCTTGCGAACTGTAGGAGCTCTTGAGCATCTGTGATTGAAGCAGATGGAAGGGGGGTCGGCCGAGCGACCGTAATTGGTGTTTGTGGAGCGCCGTAAATCCATGGCCGCGGTTTGAAGACCTACCTCCCCAGCGACCTGGTAATGTCCGTCACGTCGCCTGGCAACAGGAGACTGAGCTTCGCAAAAGGTCATCGGGCCCTACGTCGGCCGCAGTGGGCCCGCGCACGTCCGTCCGCAGGCCCACTGCTGACATCGGCCCTTTCTGGATTACGGCGCACGGTGACCCAGTGACGGTCTGGCGTGAGATTCGTTTTGGCATGCAGTGTTACAGCGGTGCAATGATATTTTAAGGAGAAAATATAATAAGGGAGGGATGAACGGGGAGGAAGGGGGTTAATTTGTGTGTGGAGTTGGGGGGGGGGGGGGGGGGAGGGAGGGGGCATTTACCCGCGCTCCGAAATCCACTTTGCAACCGGCTCGGACGCTTCGTTTAGCGGGCCGACTCTCCCGTGCCTAATGCCGGACCGATACTTGCCACCGGTGGCGCTGGGTAAATAAAGACCTACTTGTCTCGGCAAACGGTGGCACAAAGCCAAGCCAAGCAGACAACAGTTCCCCAAATAGAAAGGCTTTTTTTTCGGGAGGGGGGCGGGGGGGGGGGGGGGGGGGCACGGGGCTGGGCGGGTCGGGACAGTCAGCGCTAGCCACCTCTTCGTGTGCTACTGCTCCAAAAAACACCCTCCGGTCAATGAAGTCTAGAATAGGCCATGGCTGTCGGCAAGAGGGGCGTAGATTCCCACGAGCCCAGCCCTCTGCAGCCTCAGGGCTCGCGAGATCTAGTGAGCTGCGCATCCTTTTGGACGACATCTCAGTTGGACTCCAGCTAGTCATCAAATTATTACATTCAGTCTCCAAATTGAAGCTGTCCTCGGTATACTTCTGCTTGTTTCTACAGGTGTTTCAGTTCAGGATTGAGATCAACCGTGATAGTTCAAGGGTGGTGCCAGAAAAGCTTGGCGCCTGGCGGCGCCAAGCTATTCTGGCACCACCCTTGAACTATCCCAGTCATTCCATCCCCTGTTTTAGTGTACGTGTGAGGTCTGAGTGTTTATCTGGAGGTGCTAAGATAATCGGACACCACCTTTGAGCTGTTATGGTCGGTCGAACGCCTGTTGAGGTAGTGTATCCCACAGACTGGAACAGTTTCTATCAATAAACACAATCCAGATTCACCCAGTACATATAATAATAATATAATTATAATTCCCCAAATGAAGAGCATTGGTTTGTTGTGCTACTGCCTCCAAAACATCTTTCCGGTCCCAAGTTATCCTTTTGCAATAGGTTCATCTCCTCATCGACCTCAACATGTAACTACCCCGCACTTAGAAAAGACAGTTACAACACAGTTTATTAATATTTCGGGTATTTGCCCTATTTCAAAATAGACAAACAAACAAGTATAGATATCAGTCGCTACTTATCTTATCGCAGAAGGAATGTGGAAACTTCCCTGACAACGTTATAGATCAAGGGTGGTGCCACAGCCAGAATAGCCATTATTCTCTGACACACCAACCCGGGTTATGGTTCGACCATAATAGTTAAGGTTGGTGCCAGAGCAGCTTGAACTATCAGATTTATCTATGTCCAAAACTGAAGTGCAGTAAACTTCGGACTTAACAAATCGCCAGGGGACCCAAGTCATTATATTCGAAGTTTGTTTTAAGCGAAGTAATTTACACAGAAAGAGTGCTTTCGGGCCTGTCTGCAGAAAAAGTGTTGTTATATCCGACTTTTGTTATATGCATCTGACCTTGTTGTAAGCGAAGTAGACTGCCTGAAGAGAACTGCCAAGGTTGGGAATTGTGGCCTCGGGCCTCGGTGGGTTACCACAATGTTAAAAGCTTTGGCCGCGACATCAGCCGGTGTGCTGCCGCCCCGGAAGCGTCCTTCCTGGTTGACCAACCTTATCTTCTTTCCTAAAGGCATAGATCCTCATGGACCCCAACACAATTTTAAGCCATTTAGCCCCAAACCGCATTTTCCAAAATAATGTTAACTCATTCGAGACATGCCGCCTACGGCACCAGTTTCAGGAGGTGGACCGATCATGCTAATTCTAGGGTAGTGTCAGATTAGCTTGATAATCTGGTACTACCCTTGAATTATCATGGTGCTCACTTCTAGTAGGACGTTGGTACTACATGGGTTAACAGTTGTATACTAGATGATTTTCTTGGAACTTCGCAGACGTAGTCGGTTATCGTGGCTTCGACGGACCAAAAAACCCCCAAACATTTCGATCTGAAACGACCCCCTTCCTACTCACCCCTACACGCACGCACGCACGCACGCACGCACGCACGCACGCACGCACGCACGCACGCACGCACGCACACACACACACACACACACACACACACACACACACACACACACACACACACACACAGTGTCGTCCCCTCTCCCTTTCCCCCCCACCAAAAATGGCCCCTTCAAAGGTCTGGCGACTGTCGGCGTCAGGCAGCTAGCAAGCGGCTTTTTGAAATCCAGGAAAAGGCCAAATGAGTGGTAATAGCCTTTCATTACAGTTGCCATAGCGATGGGAATCTGATGTTGTCAATCGCTCTCAGCAAGGGGGGGGGGGGGGAGAGAGAGAGAGAGAGAGAGAGAGAGAGAGAGAGAGAGAGAGAGAGAGAGAGAGAGAGAGAGAGAGAGAGAGACTTTATTATACAACGGTAAATGCTGTGACTAGAAAGGTCAATTTTCAAACGTGCTGTTGCTACGTACCGTGCCAATCAATGCTAATTAAGGTACATGTACTTGAGAAGGGGGGGGGGGGGGGGGGGGGAGGGTCGTGGGGTGGAGTTGGGGAAGGGGACGGGGTGGGCATTGTTATCTCCAAAGAGTAGAACTATGTGGAATAGGAAGCAACGTGGCTTTTTGAACTATAAGCACATCTAGCGTGACCACTGAGCTGCCATGGCTGTTTCATCTCCAGCGACTAACACATAGTACTTAGCAGACGTTTTCTCAATGTCCACGCTCTTGACTCTGTGGGTGACAAGAGCATTATTGTCCCCAGAATGTCAGCCGAGTACACAGGATAATGCACTGCACTGTAAATGCGGGAGGGTCAGATGTCTCGCCCTTTCTGTCTTATGATGCGTCAGGCAGAAAATTGGGTTTATGATTTTAGACCAGGTCTGTGATTTTTTGATCTTAGGTCTTCCAGCCGTAAAGTCCGAAATTACAGACCAGGGCTCATTTGCATTGTAGTTCCGTCCTGCGTCAGCCATTAAGCATGGTGCTCGGCTATAGCGGAGCACCTTGCTTAATGGCTGACGCAGGACGATAAGCTCACTCAAGCAGTTTACACCAGCGCACGTTTGGACAACTGCATGCACATGCGGACGAGAAAAAAAAAATCAAGTCTGCTGAATAAATACGAAAATTACACAGTTATTTTTGAGTCTGGAGTTTTTGAAATCGTATATGCGGTATTTGCGAACATCAGCGACTTTTTGTTTATGATTCAGCACGTGGAAGGGAAAGGACCTTATAATAGGTCTGTGCATCAGAAACCAACATAAAAGACCATTATTTGAGCAGAAATGTACGCTGAATTTGGCTTTGACGTTGAGCTCAGCCTGAAAAGAAACTCAAGCGATCTATTTATTGATCGAGTACCGGTGTACTGGCGAATTAGACTGAGCTAAGGTTATGGAGAACACGCGCAAAGGACACTCTGCCCTTTGATTGTGAAGGCAAAAGACAGTTCATTTTTGCGAAAAGCGAAATTGCCATTGTAATACCATGAACATCTCGCTTTTTGAAAAAAATATGGACTTGCGGTCTTTTGCCTTCCTTTGGCAGTTTTCCTTTTTTTTTGTGAAAAGCGAGATTTTTATTGTAATACAATTAAAATCTCGATGTTTACACAAATGGACTTCTTGTATTTTGCTTTACTGTGTTGGTTTTTTCTTCTCCCCAACAATAAACCCAAAATCACTGTGTCTAAGTGAAGTAAAAACTTTGCCAATCTTATTTCAGCGAAGAACTTAATTATGTCCAAATACACATGCTGGATTCCAGATGGGGAGGGGGGGGGGGGGAACACCTCCTTCACACGAGCACATCGGGTTAGAGTGTACCTGACCGTCATGGCAGGTAAGGAGCTGTCATCCTCAGGACCCTGCGACCCGCATTTACATCAACGCCTTTTGTCACTTGGAGGAGGTTTCACTGGGGATGGCGTCGTTAAAGAACGTCGATTCGCATAAAATAGGCAGATCAGGAGTCGACGCTGCCGTAGAGTACTACACTCGCAAGAGACATAGATCCTCATGAACCCGTGCGGAAGCAGGAGCTCATGAGGATCTATGCCTCTTACGCGACGGACGGAAACTGATTTAGCTCTTCGCTTCCTGACGACGGAGCTTGTTTCTCTTCGGGAGCGCATCGTTTTAGTTGTAGAAAATTGTTTCTCTAAAAATCCTTAGCCTCTGGAGACCGGGCTGCTTTACGTGATTATTGAGTCTGATCGGGGTCGCTGTATTTTATGGAGGAAGTGCGCGCTTCCCCTATTATGGTGCGGGGAAAACGCAGCAAACTCAGTTACCACTCATTAGTTTGAACACCCGACGGATCCCCACTTTTAAGGATGTAAATGGTGGACCGGGAAGAGGCGCATAGATTTTCATGAGCCCCTGCGAGAATCTGTGCCTCTTGCAGCTTGTTGGAGTTGCGCGAGAGACTGTAACCATTGTCGTTAACCTTGGCTTCGCTACAATTCGTGTCTTTTGTCAGCAGAAGGTCAAAGTACTCGCAACTCTCCATAACGCCTGCAAAATTGTTTCCTGGCGAAGAGAAACCAGAGAACATAACAACATTTTTTCCCCCTAAGGAACCCACCAGGATTTGAGAACACAATTCGTGTTGTTAAGCAGCTCCAGGCAACATGTCTCCGTCTGGATCCGGTGTGATTACATTGCAAGGCTGAGGTGTTTTCGTTTCTTCTTCTTAAAAATAATAATAATAATAATTAAAAAAAAATAGTGAATCATCCTGACCAGATGATGACCTGGACGTATTTGTCTGAGAATTGCAGATTCAGAGGGGAGTTACTAGTAAACTGCATACTCTTGGCTTGACTTCGCGAACGAAGATTCTATAGGGCTTGCCCACGTCGTCTGCAGGCATTTTCGTGGCTGCGGAGGCCAATCCGGGACAGGCAGGTTCGACCGCAGTGGCTGCAGGGGAAGGTCTGGTCAGGGTTCTGAGTTTGGACAACTCTGTTTTTTCTTCTGAGCCGCTTGTCCTTAAGGTTAGCTCTGCGAGAGTCCTCAAAGGAGACGGCTGCCTTGTGAATGGTGGAGCGCCAGGTGTCACGGTCCGCAGCAAGTGAAGACCACTGGCGGTGGTCGATTTGGCAGGCACTAAGTGACTTCTTGAGACCGTCTTTGTATCTCTTCTTTGGTGCCCCTCTGTCTCGGTGTCCAGTGGCGAGCTCACCGAACAAAGTGATCTTGGGTAGGCGATGATCCTCCATCCTGGAGACGTGCCCCGCCCAGCGAAGCTGTGTCCGCAGCAGCAAAGCCTCGATGCTCACAGTTTCCGCCTGTTCAAGGACCTCGACGTTGGTGACATAGTCACTCCAGTGAATGCTGAGGATGGTACGCAGGAAGCGCTGGTGAAAGCGTTCGAGGAGTCGTAGTTGGCTGCGGTAGAGGACCCAGGACTCGGAACCGTACAGCAGGGTGGTGAGGACGACAGCTCTGTACACGCTGATCTTGGTGCCTTTTTTCAGCTGTTGATTGTGCCACACCCGCTTGAATAGTCGCCCGAAAGCACTGTTCGCTTTTGCCAGCCTGTTGTCCAGCTCCTTGTCCAGCTTGGCGTCTGACGTGATGATGCAGCCAAGGTAGGTAAACTGGTGTACAGACTTCAGTTCGGACTCGCCGATGGTGATGTGGGGAGGGCGATGCTCTTCCTTGGGTGCCGGCTGATGAAGGACCTCTGTCTTTTTCAGACTGACCTCAAGTCCAAAGAGCTGGGCGGCATCTGCGAAGCAGGACGTAATGCGCTGCAGGGCTCTCTCTGTGTGTGCAACGTGGGCAGCGTCATCAGCAAAGAGCAGCTCACGAATCAGTTGGTCTAGGGTTTTGGTGTGGGCCTGCAGTCGTCTGAGGTTGAACAGGCTGCCATCGAGACGATACCTGATGTACACTGCGTTGTCATCGTCGAGGTCCACTGTGGCCTGCTTCAACATCATGCTGAAGAAAATGGTGAAGAGGGTCGGTGCCAGCACGCAGCCTTGCTTCACGCCGTTGCGAATGGGGAATGGTTCTGAGAGGTCACTGTTTAGTCTGACCTGGCCTTGCTGGACCTCGTGGAGCTGGACGATCATGTTGAGGAACTTTGGGGGGACAACCTAGTCGCTCCAGGATCTGCTGCCACAGGTCACCGTACCATCCCTGTTGCTCGCGCACTTCTGAAGCTGCCAGCACGACCTGGTGGCCCTGGCTCTGGGAGGTGGTCTTCAGCGATAGGTACCAGCCGATTCAGGAGCAACCTTGCGAGAATTTTCCCGGCAATGGACAGGAGGGTAATTCCACGATAATTAGAGCAGGCAGACTTCTCTCCTTTGTTCTTGTACAGGGTGATGATGACTGCATCACGGAGATCCTTTGGTAGTGTTCCTTTTTCTCAGCAGCAGAGAAAGAGGTCGTGGAGCTTGTTATGCAGTGCTGGGCCTCCATGTTTCCAGATCTCTGGCGGGATTCCGTCAATGCCTGCTGCTTTGCCACTCTTGAGCTGGTGGATGGCTGTGAGGGTCTCTTCGGCGGTGGGCGGTTCGTCCAATTCAACCTTTAGTGGAAGGTGTGGGATTTGGAGGATGACTGTTTCTTGAACAGTGCGCTCTTCTTAAAAAAAAAAAAAATAGTGAATCATCCTGACCAGATGGACGTATTTGTCTGAGAATTGCAGATTCAGAGGGGAGTTACTAGTAAACTGCATACATAGGCAGTAAACCGCCTGAGCAGATGACGATGGTCCTGGTAACCAGGTGATGACCTGGACGTATTTGTCCGCGAATTACAGATTCATAGGACAGTTGACAATAAATAATACATATTCCTGAAAAAATATCTCCTATTTGGTAGTCAGAATGCTCAGGGTCCCCAGACATTCAGCTTGTGTTGTTTGCGGACTCTGGGAATCAATTTATTCCTATATTTGTTGTTAATGCACATAGTGCGTCAGCGGCAAGCAAGACGACAGCAGCTGTCCTTTACGGTTTAATTGGACACTCTGTGAGCCCTGTGGGGCGGGGGGGGGGGGGGGGGGGTTGATTTAAATAAGATTTGCAGGTAATCTAGATGGTACGATATCATCCCCTTTGGGATTATTGCCAACAACGTGATTTCAAAAAATATCTGAGGAAGTACGTACGTTTGGACTTTATTTTCACTACAATAGATGCTTTTCGAATGCGATTATCAGCATTTCGGCGTTTTAAAAAAAAACTATGCTAAAGCTGGTGGCGGATTGCTAGAAAGTGGTTTAAGTCAGCGTTTAGTCAGAAGAGTGTCCTGTCAACGCTTCTCCAGCGACCAGGGCACAGAGTCCGACTAACACTTTTGACATTTCTCTCTATTCCCAATGTCCCGTCGTGCTCCGTGGGCGGTGGTGGTAAAAGAATTTCAGTGTACGACTGATGTGAAGCGGCAGTCAGACCTTTCCACCTTCAATAGGCACAGATTCTCATGAGCCAGTCATAGATTCTCATGTATATTCTATGCAAGCAAGAGGCATAATTTGTATGAGTCCCTGCGGCTGAATTCGCAGGGGCTCATGAGAATCTGTGCCTAATTATTTCTCTGCACCTTGGGCGGAGGAAGTGGTAGAGAGTTGGGTATGCGCCTGGCCATGTTCCATTAGATGAAGTCAACGTACGAGCTTTTTAGCCAGTGATGCGTGGCTATGGATGGGCAGGAAATTGCACGCTTCATTTGGAGCCACGACTGGACAGGCTTATAGACTTTATGGATTGATCTCGAAATGACTGTGGTGGCGGCGGCGGCCTGGGTAGCTGTCCCTTGATGGTGGGTGGTGGTTGTGGGCAATGGTGAAATGGTTTGTTTCTTACATCTTCTTTTTTAATAGGAGAAGGGGGGTGGGGATGGTAGGGGGCGGGCCCGGGGCCGACGCTTTTTTCATGTTTATGACACTTGTCTTGGGGGGGGGGGGGGTGATGGGGGTTGTGTCACCCTTGTAAGGATATGCAGTGGCATAGGAAGCGGGAAGAAAGGGGGAGGGGGGGGGGGGGAGGGGGCGTGCAGAGCGTCTTCTGCGCCCTCCCCCCCCCCCCCCGCCCCCCCCCCCCCCCCCGCACCCCAACCGCAATGCCCATGTATATTTTGGAAGGAAAAAAATCCCATAATTTAGATTTTCGTGTTTGCCTTTACCCCCGTTTGTTTTTTTTTTTTTTTTTTTTTGAGGGGGGGGGGGGGAGGGGTGTGCTATAAATATGTCAGGCAAGCCGGCGACGACGCCTCCCCCCATCCCACCCTATATTTTTTTAACCCTTCTGATATAGACCGCAATCAAGATTAAAAGAAAATTGTATTTTACAGGACAAATGTTCCTATGGTTCTGATAAAATCACAACCGCCAAGTTAGTGATGGTGATATTTGTGTCCTTTGATTGAACTGTGGATTGATGGATTGGGATTTGTGCCGTGCTAGCGACACGGATCCTCCCCCCCCCCCTCTCTCTCTTTCTCTCTCTCTCTCTCTCTCTCGTGGGTAGGTGTGTGCGCACGTGTCAACCTACTTCTTGTCTATCTCGGGTTAGAATTCTCCGCTGTGACAGCATCCGGTACAGGGACACCGAGGTCGATGCTTGAGATTAGAGGCAGATTCTAGTGTTCCCTCCGCCCGCAAGGTGCTCCGTTTCACGCATTCAACGCATCAGCAAGAGCCATAGATCCTCGTAAGCCGGACATCAATCCATCTGCAAGAGGCTTAGATCCTCATGAGCCCCCGCAGTTGCGGGGACTCATGAGGATCTACGCCTCTTGCATATGAACGTCTTAGGACAAGTAGGTGGCGGGGGGGGGGTGGGGGGGGGTGGGGGGGGGGGGGGAGTGGAGAGGTCAGCCTCGCGAAGACATAGACTAGGCGGTATCGATCAAGGGCTGTGCGTGCAATACGGTGTAATACGGCGACAGCAGGACGCGCTCAGTAATCGGCTGTGGTCTTCACCTTTCAATGATACTCGCTTCCAAGCAACGTCGGGCCATGAAGTTTTGGGGGGCGGTTCGCATTGCCCAGTTTGTATTAGCATTTCTTAGAGAATATCATAATAGCGCTAGGATCTCTTAGAGAAAGTGGTTTTCAGTAGCATGAACAGCTAATTCGCCAGCTGGTTTTGGGGACTGTTCTCACGCTTCAGATCGTCAGGATAGTTCAGGGGTGGCGCCGAAAGACTGACAGTTCAGGGTTAGCAGATCGACCATGATGGTGCTAGGCTGGTGGCCCCTCTAGTTGAAGGGGCGCAGCGGGAATAGCTTGGCACGTGTATTCTGATCTGCCATGGTTGGTCTAAAGATGAGGGGTAGTGGTCAGAGCTAGGTGATTCAGCCCTTTGACTGTCGGCAGCGCTTTTTGTCGAGGTGATTCGCACCTCGACAAAAAGCGCTACCGACAGCCAAAAGGTTAACTCGTCTTGAGAAAAAGCGCTACCTACAGCCAAAGAACACTGACTTGTAAGCGTATCTTATATATTCAGACCATTAGTTCGAAACACTGATGATTAAGTCTTCTGGCTTGGCAACATACCGGTACAATTTAACCCTTTGGCGTCGGTAGCGGTTTTTGTGGCGATGATTCCTGCCGGAATCATCACGACAAAAACCGCTACCGACGGCAAAAGGGTTAACTTCAGGGGCTCCTCAGAGCTGAAGGCCTTTCGCGGATGGAGGAAGGTTCCGACAGAGTGACTGTTATGAGACCCTCCATCTTTTTTAGCGCGACTGTTTAGATTGGGTCCAGGGAGGATGGTGGCGGTAACCAGGAAAAGACTGGGAGGTTGGCGTTGATCACAGAGCGACTGACGACCTTGCTTGTCTGAGGATCGCAGATGTAAAGCAGCGAAGCTAGAGGCGAAGATGTTCACTAGCCCCCCTGCCTGAAGTACTGGTGATCATGAGGATCTGTGATTTTTGCAGTTAACGTCGCTGCGTGTTGTGCTCGCGTATATTTATAGTGATGGGAGTCAGGACTTTTCTCCCCGTCAGAAGTCGTTTGGCAGATTTGAAAAGACGACGTGAGAGATCCATAGTAAACCAGACCAGTATTTGCACGTGGTGGAAACGAACTCTGGGAAGACATCTGATGGGTGGGGTTGGAGTGCGTATGGGCGTATGAGCGCTGAGGTCCTAACGTAAGCGCACTGAAATAAACTAAACTCCCTCTTCTAATCCCCCCCCCCCCCTCCCCCGTATTTATTTCAACTTTTCAACTTTGCTTTTACAGTCTCTAGTATATCGCTCCCCACCCGGGTCTGCCCTGGGGGACTTGGGTGGGGTTAGGTATTTTTTAGTTCCCAGGGTCACAGGGTGGGTTTTTCTCTCTATTCTGGGGCATGTGTTTCTGTCTACCCTTTGTCCATTCACCTGTATTTGCCTTTTTAAAACTCTCCCTACTGTCTGCACTACCTGTAGCTCTTGATATTGGATGTGTGTTGCTAAATGGTCTTAGCTTTATTTATGCCCCATGTTGTAGGTTTATTTAACGTATTTGACCGGCTGGCGACATACATTCAATTTTCTGTTTAGTTTTTTTTTTTCTCACAAGCAGTGCAGGGACGTCCTGAGAAAGCTTTGTTGCTGTCGGGACGTTAAGCAATGTACAATTTAGTGTATCGCACCGAGGACAGGGATATGGGATCGCACTGAGCGCCCGTCGGTCTCCACTGTCTGAACCCTCCTGTCAAAATGACCTGGTTTGGGAGCTGTCTTCTTGAAGACAACGATACAGTTCATGAGATAGATCGACCGCGATAGTTCAAGGGTGGTGCCAGAACAGCTTGGCACCTACAGGCCCCGCAGTCTGAGTAATAGCTGAATTCAGCAAGGCATAGTCCATTGCCCTGCTCCAGGGCAATAGAACTTGCCTTGCATAGGAGGCAAGGAATGGCACAAAGTGAAATTAGGGTCAATATCTGCTCGCTGGAGGCGCAGATTCGCATGAGCCCCCGCAGCTGCAGAGGGTGATGAAAATCCATGCCTTTTGCAGATGGAAGGAAAGGCGGCGGAAAACATATTAAATATAACCTGAGCTTTTACTTTTTACAGTGGTGTACTTGAAGCCGGTTATAAAAGTCGGCTCAGTCATCCAAAACGCTCGCTGTAAGATAAATTATACAGTGAAATTCCGACATACAGAATGCCAGGTGACCAAAGTTTTTTGTTTGTTCAGTTGTCGTTTTATCCAAAGTTTGTTGTAAGTAATTAAACCACAGTGTGTTCACAGCACCTGAAAAAGTCTTGCTATATCCGAAATATACTAGTGTAAGCGAAGTCGACTTTACATTATTTTTGTACTTTTCATTCTGTGCTTTTGGTTTTGAATTTATTTGTTCCTCTCTTCGGCAGGTTTTATAATAAACTTTTTTAGGAAGGTTACAAAGTAAAGTAGGTTATAGCAATGTCAGGGGAGAGAAATGTGCATGATCGACCAGTGATCATAGATCTACTGTGGCCAAAGCACAAAAAAAAAAAAAAAAAAAAAAAAAAAAAAAAAAAAAAAAAAAAGAGATAGGAAAGAGAGGGGGCGCTAAGAGTGACTGAAAGCAATGCATATGGAAACCCCCCCCCCCCCCCCCCGAAAGGGGGCGTATCACATATCCACTGTTCCAGCCACTCAGTGCATGGAAATTTAAATCTAGGTCCCCCAAGGGGGGTCCAGATATTTAGCCGGTGTGGACAGCTGTTTCGGTCTTGGCGACCTCTTCAGCACACCATCGGCAATACTGGAGGAGGCAGTAAACCTTAAATAAACCTTTTTTTTGAAGAAAGAAGAAACGACCCCCCCCCCCCCTCCCCCCACAACCAAAAAAAAAAAAACAAACAAAAACGAAAACAACAAACAAACAAACAAAAAAAGCAGCCAACAACAATCAAAGAAAAAACACCAAACAAACAAACAGAAAACATCAAATGAAAGACAAAAACAACCACCATAGCTTAAAATACTACCTGAGCAATCGATGCAAGAAACTCTTGTCTCTCTCTCTCTTTTTTTTTTTTTTTTTTTTTTGTTGATGCCTTTTATTTTCCAGATATAGAGTATGATGTAGGAACAAACAGGCGCATTAAACGCAACGCTACTCGTTATGATCCTTTGTATAATTCTTGCTTTGCCTCGGTGATGGTTTTTGTACCATTGCCCTGCAGACTGTGTGATTCTGGCGCATCAGCAGCGTGTTCTCCAATTACAGTGTTTTAGTGGCCTTGCAAATGCCAAACATACGAGATAATGGAGGCGTTTCGTGTGTGTGTGATAGTCCCCCCCCCCCCCCCTCCGCCCCGCCGTTTTGTTTTTAACCCCATCGCTGCCGGGGGAAAATGCCAGCGCCGTCCAACGTCAAGGGACAAAGAGTGACACCCACCTGCAAGAGGCAAAGAACCTCACGAGTCCCCGCGACTGCGCTTTGCCTCTTGCTGCCCCATTCATATGTTTCATCCTCTGGGCATAACGAGCTAAGCTACAGGTATTGTTCGCAGCACCTGTGGCTGCGTGCTCAAGGGGTTAAGCTCTTCGCTGCATGCAGGTAAAAATCGCGTCTCGTATTTTATCGTGCTTTTGGGATAATCCCGTCCACCTGTGACACATGGACATAAATGAAACCTGAAGGATGCAACAGATCTTCATGACTGTCCGCCTCTGTGGGGGCGCGTGAGGATCTATTTTCGTATTTGTGTTTTATCTATGTGGTCCGGTGGGTGGGTGGGGGGGGGGGGGGGGTGGGGGGGGGGGGGGGTACGCGAAGATTTGTGCCTCTTGCATTTGCCAAATCCAGACCAAGGAGATGACCCTCCAACCTTGTGAAATACAGGGAACAGCCCAGCGAAGAAAGAAACACGCTTAGGAAGGGCAGTTACAACGCAGTTGTGTTGCAGCTGTCTTTTCTTAGCGTGTTTATTTCTTCGTTGGTTGTTCGTTTGCGTTTGCTTTGTGTTTTGCCCTCAGTAAAGCTGGTGTTCCGACCATGAAGAGGTGAGATGAAATGCATGAGAATAAAAGAGAGAGGTGGTGGTGGTGGGGGGGGGGGGGGTCGAGCGGAGAGAGTAAGTCCACACTGGTTGTCTCCTCGATTCGCTGCGCTTGTCAGCGCAGCGAATCGAGGGAGACAACCAGTGTGTGTGTTTGTGTGTGTGTGTGTGTGTGTGAGAGAGAGAGAGAGCGAGAGTCATCAGCTTAAACGCCGCCGGGCCTAATGAGCTAGAACTCGCGGTGACTGTGATTCCTTTTCAATTTTTCATCAGCACTTCACTCCGTTCACCCGTAGGACAGAATCGAATCCACCAGTTCGTTAGTCTTCGGTCCTCCTACGGTCATGTGCTAGTTGCGGGGGATGGATTCATTCAACTGCAGGACCGAACCCAATCTTACAAGTTTGTTAGATTTCCGCTTTCTTACGGTTATGTTTCGTTAGCCTTTGGTTCTCAGACGGTTATGTCCCAGTTGCGGGGGATAGATTCGTTCAGCCGTAGGGTGGAATCAGCCAGACGTCATCAATCGGAGACGTACTAGTTGCATGGGACGGTTGACCATGACAGCTCAGTTGGTTTGGCGCTCGGGGAAGATAGACTCTCAATTACGGACAAATTGCACGGAATCAAACACATTACAGAATAGTTCGAGTAGCCGTGATCGTTCAGGAATAGTGCCTAATTATTGGCTTGGTGGCTAACCGTGATAGTCCAAGGGCAGTGTCTATTTAGCATGGCGCATTTACGGGCATTACCCTTGGACTGGCACGAGCGAATTGTGTCGGGGCTGAAGGCCGGTTGTGCCCCGATTTTGAAGCCGATTCCGATCCGATTGCTATCGGATGACGTCAATTATCCGATCCGGTCCCAATCGGCTGGGAATCGGGTGTCTAGAACCTGCTCTATTTTCCCGATCCGAATCGGCCCCGGTTGTAAGCTTCAACCAATCAGCGCGTCTCGCAAAGCATGTCGTAGTTTGCAAATGGCGGAACACGCCTGTTGTGATCAGTACCGGCCACCGCCGTTGCTGAAGTTTCGCACGCCTCTTCCCGAATAAATTATGATGCAAAACTGCTGATAATGCAAGCACATCATCATCACTGTCAAAACTAGCAGCCATTTTGCAGAACAGATACAACTTTGATCTTCGGTTCAAACCGGTCGGCTAAACAAGTCGGGAAATGTGTGGCAGTGCATACGTTTTTTAGTCCGGTCCGATCACCTACCGATTCGAAAACTGATCGGGAATCGGCCTCAAAACCGGGCATGTGTAGCGGGGCCTTAAGAAAAAATAATTGTAAAATATAAATGGGAAAAGTAAAGCAGTAAAGCAGTATCGCGTCGATCGAAGCTCAGTCTCATTCTTAGACCATGGTCTTTGCCGGCTTCATAGGAACACAGATGTACATTAACCATTAAGGGGCACAGACTGTCGGAGGCTCCGCTGTAAGCGGGGGCTCATGAGGATCTGCGCCTCTTGCATCTGTGCGGTGTTTCCTTTGCCCGAAATTGATGGTACCATAGACTCCACATACACTAGATTGGTACGATCGAAGCGGGGTTTCTGTTTTGAGAGCGCGAGCCACCCAGCGCTAAAGTGCATCGGGCTGCCGTCTGCCGCTGTTGACCCGCATACAGCCGTGTGCGGGCCAACAGCGGCAGACATCGGCCCATGGGTCTTTGGCTCACTGGCTATATTAGACTCCGAGATCAATAAAGCGATTCTCAAAATGGGGCTGTCATGCAGTTACGGTCAAAACCATCCATCCATCCATCTGCGTAAGAGTCAGACCCTGAAAATAGGCTTTTTGCAATGTACGAGAAGGTGACAAACACAGAGCTCACGATTACGGCAACCCAGACTGCCACCCGGATGTAATTTGCAACTCCTAGATCGAGCAGAACTCGTTTGCTAATGGAGAAAAACGATGGTGACAAAGAAAACGGTCATAACAGGGCGCTAAGCTATTCTGCACCACCCTTGAACTATCACAGTTGTATTACCTGTTCCTGCCCACACTACCTTGCCTCTCTTCTCCAGCTGTATACGCCCTTGAGACAGAATTTGCGCTCTGCTGCCGACTCTCGAGTTTTACGTATCCCTCTTGTCAAAACAAAGTTGTTTGGTGAGAGGTCATTCAGATACCAGAGCCCAGTTGTTTGGAATGATCTCCCACGCGAACTGAGATACGTGGATTCGAGAGAGGCATTCAAGCGTGCCCTAAAGACCCATATGTTTTCTGTCAGCTACAAATGACTTTGTCACACACCTGTCATGTTAAAGTCATCTCTATCTATTTATAGAAGTAGTGTGTGTGGGGGTGTGTGTGTGAATGCCAGTATGAGTCCATGAGCGTAGCACTTTTGAATGGTGACTTTATAGCTTGTTTACAGAGTGCGTTGTATTTTGTTTTTGTACTTTTTGTAAATTCCATTTTTGTAATTAGTTATTTTTTGTACATTAGTTTTTGTTAAGCGCCTAGAGCTCTAATCTGAGGTTAGGCGCTATACAAGTACTCATTATTATTATTATTATTATGGTCAATCAATATTTTGTTGTATTGTGTATGGCGTTTCTGTTTGTCCATTCCAGTTCCAGTGACGTTACAGAAGAAAGGGATTTAAATTTTTTTTTGTTGGTGGTGGTGGTTGGGGGGAAGGGGGGGGGGGGAGAGAGACAAGGTTGTGCCGTGTGAAGGCATAAGACAGCAAATTCGGTTTTGGTAAAAAGCGCGACTGTCATTGTAATACAATGAAAATCTCGCTTTCCACAAAATAGACTTGCTGTCTTTTAGTCTTCACAGGGCAACGCGTGATAAGGTGCTCATTAAAACAAACAGCGTTCAACGGACGGGACTGGTGGGAGTTGGGTGACTCACATGTCATTTCCACTTCGTTTTTGCACCAGCCCTATCAACTCCTTGTCTCTCGGTATCGCTTTTTTCGAGGTGATTTCCACAGGAATCACCTCGACAAAAATCGCTACCGACAGCCAAAGGGTGAACATTTTACCATACACCTGTGTCCCTTCCGTATATTTATCCATGGTGCATTTCGTCCAGAGAAAATTAGCCTACGATTGGAGGCGTCCGTCGGAAGTGCGGCCTGGTTCAACTTTCCAGCCTGCATCTGTATCATGCAAATATCAATTTTATTTGGTTAAATTCAGTTTAATTTTGTTCCCTGCAAAACTTGTCGATATCACAGGCTTGGGTAGAGAAATACACTTTCACTATGTGCTTAAATGTTCAGAATTTGATCCCTTCCAGTTATTGTCAAAGTAGGCTTTGATAGTGTATCGAAGTATATAATTTCTCTCTTCTGTTGAACTATCAAAGTAGACTTTGGTAGTGCAGCAATAAAAAAAAAAAAAAAAAAGAAGAAATTATGTACTTCGGTACACTTCGCGAAATTTCTTTTCTACCGAAGCCTGTAGACCATCCGGTTCGTGCTAAAAGCGTTTCGCGTCAAGAGTCAATGGTTGCGTTAGTTCAGGTTTGTTGGAGCTGGATCGAGATTGCACTTCAGCGTTCGACAATCCCATACGCGCTTCTCATCATCATCGCGCTTCGAGGCCTTTTCCAGATCGTGTCCCAGTACAATCCAAATGTTTTCCTAAAATTCCATTTGTGCAAGACATGCGACTGACCGACCGTGATAGCTCAGTGGCGGTGCCTGATCAGCTTGTCGCCTCCCTCGACAAGCCTATTCGCGCTCCTACGAGTGTCTTAAAGGTCGTCACCCAGATCATGTCCCAATGCAGTCTAAATGTGGCTTTCAGTTTGTACGAGACATGCGATTGCTCGACTGTGATTGCACAAAGGTAGTGCATGAACAGCTTGGCGCCTCCCTCGACAAGCCCATGCGCGCTCCTCACCGTCTTAGAGGTCTTCCACAGGACTGTCCCAATGCAGTCTTGATGTGGCTTTCAGTTTGTACGAGACATGTGATGAATCGGCCGGGAATGCACAAAGGTAGTGCGCAAACTTTGTGCAGTCACGGTCGTCACGTCTCCTGCCGTTGGTGCTAGACATAAAAGTGGTCTTGTGCGCCAGGACCTGCGTTTACTGCTGATGAGGGGACCGTGGTGTGATATTCGTCCCTTTCCGCTGGGGACTCATTGCCCAGTCACAGATACAAGCCCCGTGTTCTTCCCCTGAAATATAAACATAGATTTCAGCGTTTAAAAGTCCCATCCCTTCCGGCAGCAAGAGGCTTCGATTCGCATGAGCCGCGGGAATGCTGCGGACTCGTCGCTCATTTGATTCAGACGTCATTTGTCAGCCCCTAAAGGGAAAGACCTCTTCCAGCTAGAAGCATCGGGTCACATGACTTCCGTCTGCTAGAGGCCTAGATTCTCATGAGGCCGTGCGATAGCAGGGGCCCATGAGGATCTATGCCTCTTGCATGTCAGATGTGGAAGACGATGGTAGACAGAGAGACGTTGCCTCTTGCTGTGATGTGTTCCTCTAGGCCATTACGGAAAACGGTGGGGGGGGGGGGGGGGGGGGGGGGGTTGGGCGTGGGAGGGGGGGGGGGGCGGAAGAGTCAAAGGTCGACG
The DNA here is from genome assembly GCA_036245525.1 of Semisulcospira habei. Taxonomy (NCBI): domain Eukaryota; kingdom Metazoa; phylum Mollusca; class Gastropoda; family Semisulcospiridae; genus Semisulcospira; species Semisulcospira habei. The sequence goes on along the minus strand of BTPG01000007.1, from coordinate 122,822,868 downwards.
AGTCTTACCGCCAGGGGACGTATCAGATGGTTTGCGCTACCTTGACCTTGCCAGCGGGAATGAAGATGAAGTCATTTCTGTTTTGCAGATTGGCGCCGTGACCTTGGACGTTGTAGGTCACATTACACAGTCAAATTTGGCCAGTTCAGGCAGTAAGAGGCCCGGTGTTTTTAAAAATAATATTTTGCCTTGTTTGAAAATTTGTAGTAGGGCTGAGTGTTGAAATTTGCTGGAAATTTCTGGTTAACATGGGAGACATGTTTGGTGCTTTGATTCATACCATCCTGAGCTTATTCAGTAGAGAAGTGTGGACCTATGTTGAGTTTTTATTGTTATTTTGTGCATGGCAAATGTGCAGCTGGTGGGCGGTAGTGTTTTTTAGGGGATTGAAATATTAGGGGATGCCTGGGACTGACTATGGCTAAGAGACTGGACAGTACGGAAACGCGACTGTGTACCGTGGCCTGTCATAGGAAATGGAGATCGTAAACTTGCAAAGTTGTCATTGAACCTTTGTCTTCGAAACAGAAGATTTTTGTTGTTGTTGTTGTTATTGCGCAGATAAAAAAAAGTAAAATGTAGCACGATGTTGTTTAATGTTCATGTACTGCCTGGATATGGCAAACAATATGCATTGTGAACTACATTAAGCCTGCACTGAAAAAAAAGTGTAGTGCTCATGTACCGGTGTGCCAAATGATATGCATTACAAAATTGATTGAACCCGCGTGAAATTTGTCTAGTGCGTGTGTACTGGATGAGCAAATGATATGCATTAGACAATAAATCGTGCCAACACTGAAGAGATTGGTTTAGTGCTCATTTGCATTTTAACCCTGTGGCTGTTTGATCGGACTTTTGGTGGGCCTGATTCCTAAAATAATTCGGGCTCGCACAGAGCCATGACTCTTTATGCAATGCATTTCAGGAGGTTCAACGTTTGTACCACTTCGACTTTACCCGTTAGCTCATCATTCGGAATACACCAGTGTGTGAAATAAGTTTGACTAAAATAGTTTAAGGGTAGTGCCAGAATAGTTTGGCGCCTCTAGGCGCCAAGTTATTCTGCCACCACCCTTGAACTAAAGCCATTGGTCTATATCCTTATCTGTAAGTACTATAATGCAGCTTGCATAATTATGACAGTATTCAAATTTGAAGCTTTTAGTCTCAGTATGATACGGGTTAAGCTTGTACGCATCATGCGAGATAAGTCTAATTTTCTTCCTTTGCTGAGAATGTTGCTCTTCGTGCTGCTGAGCTTCAAGGGAGGAAATTGGGCTCATCAGTGACACAAAATTGTTCGGGACAGTGAAGACACAGTGCAGTCATTAAGATGGCAAATACCCTAAAGCTTTAATCCCTTCTTTTGTCGGTGGTCTCAGACGGTGTCCTGAAACTTGTGTTAATTCCACCGCAACGAGCATCAAAGGAACATAGATACAAAGTTCTTTCAGCAAGAGGCATAGATCCTGATGAGCCCCCGCAACTGCGGGCGCTCATGAGGGTCTATGCCTCCTGCAGGTGGAACCACGGTTGACTTTGAGATCTGCAAGACGGTTTACGCTGTGAAAAATACAGGGGAACATATAAATACAAAGTGGTTTCAGCAAGAGGCGAAGATCCTCATGAGCCCCAGCAGTTGCAGGGGCTCATGAGGATCTGTGCCTCTTGCAGTTGGAACCACGGTTGACCTTGAGGTCTGCAAGATGGTTACCCTGTAATAAAAAAACGAACACACCAAAAAAAAAAAAAAAAAAAATTCACAGGAAATGTAGATTTATCTGCTCTGTTATGTACATCCAGAGTTTATTTTGGAATCTGTTTTCTTTTAAAGATCGCCGAAATTCCCGGCCAAGTCTGTTTTTCAAACGAGCGAGTTTCCTGTTTAGAAATCTTAGTGGAGGTGAAAATAACGTTTTGTGCAGCGTCGAGTAGCGCTGAAATAAAGTTTTGTGCTGCACAATAATGGGCTTATGTAAAAATGATCAAGAAGCATAACAAATACTTTTGTCCATAGTTTGAACTTTCAAGTTATATATTTTTTTGCTCTTGTGTAAGCAGTTTTTTTTCCGCAGGAGAAAAATGTAGGTAGATGTAAATTTAGCCTCTAATGACTTTTATTTCTGATGTCAGCAGGAAAAAAGTATCATTAACAGAGCATTACGTACGTTTTGCGGGAGGTATAGTCTACGGTGATATGTCAAGCGTGTTACGCTATTATCAACTTTGCGCCATAGTCATGGTCTACCGTCTGCGTTATTTGAAGCAGGAAGCTTTTTATCGCATTCGGGACGTGCCCCATTCGGATACGCGGTTTGATGCTGCGTATCCGATTGCGGCACATCTCGAAAGTGTTAACATAAATGGCAGGCTTGGACAGAAGAAAACGTTTTCGGTGTGTGGGTGTATTCGGTTGACGGGAAAAAATAAGACAGCACAGTTGATGGAACCCATTATTGGACGAGATTACCCGTACATTGAAATCCGGGTCTTTCCTTAATCTGAGGGAGTAAAAGGGGGCACGGGGGTGGGGGTGGGGGTGGGGTGGGGGGGGGGGGGGTAGATTCTCAAGTGCCCCTGGAGATTCTTTGCATGAGGTCGTGAATTTAAAGTCCACATGACAATGTCACTGTATGAGCATGTTACTGTCGAGCCGAAATGTTCAAGCCAAGACATAGACTGAGGCTGCCATGAGCCACTGCAGTTGCTAGTTTCGTTCCCGAAGTCGTTGTGAACCCTTCGGTTGTCGGTAGCAGATTTTTTTTTTTCGTTCAGGAATTATCGTGATAAACAAAGGGTTAACCTAACCCCAAAGAACCGTATCCGTCTAAGTGACATGGATACAAAGTGGTGTCAGCAAGAGACGTAGATCCTCACGAGCCCGTGCAGCTGCAATTTCGTTCCAGAAATCTTTGTTAGATTTACCCCAGAAAGCGGTAGCCCTCCAAGGTACATGGAGACAGATAATTGGTTGTACGTTGCTTAACCCTTTTGCTGTCGGCAGTGCGTTCGGTCGAGGTGATTCCTATAGGAATCACCTCGACCGAACGCACTGCCGACAGCCAAGGGTAACCGTAACGACAAGAAGATTTCATCAGGACATGACAGCGCTGCTTGTGAGAGTCTATGCTGGTTGCAGATGGCAGAGTCTGACTTAGCGACTGAGGGGGAAAGACATACCCAGTGCGCAAAAGTCTTAGACCGACGGCGGCCGCAGTTGGCCCGCGCACGACTGACCTTTTGCTACTGGAGTATTGATTTGCGTCTAGTCTGGCCACACCTGATACTTACCTCATCTGAAGATTTATGGCATTTCTGATGACGCCCTCGTTATTTCCTGGATTTATTGGCGGCAGACTGTGGCTGTTTTTCTCTGTTGGAGAGCATTACGAAAACACTACTGTTTCAACGTAATCAATGTCACAAGGGCGAATGGTTTGGCTTCTTCCGCTTGATAGACTTGTCTTTGGTTTAGTCCATTTATACTTGAGTAACATTGAATAAAACTGCAAGTTTGTCCTTTTCCTTATATTTTTGATGAAGCGTGTTAGTCCTTGTCCTTTCGTGCAGTGTTCTAAAATCCCTGCTACATCTGCAAGAGACATAGATTCACATGAGCCCATGCAGTCGCAGAGAGTCATGAGAATCTGTGTCTCTTGCTGACCGGGATTAGGTTCATCTGTTCCCGAGATTTCGAGTAGCTGGGTTACCTGTACTCCTGTATTTGACTCGATGTTGAAACAAACAAACAAACAAATAGCAAACTCAGTAAGTATACATGTAGGTGTAGAACTCATTCTACCCCAACACCGAAATCCCCAAATTTCGCTGTCGTCCTCTGAAGACTGCATTGCAATGCAGGACACAGATCGACCATGATAGTTCAAGGGTAATGCCAGAAGCTATTCTGGCATCACCCTTGAACTATCATGGTCGATCCTTATATTGATGCGGTGTGTCTGGGGTAAAATGAGTTGTAGGTGTGTGGTTGAAGCCCAAAATGACAGACCGTAAAACAATTTACGTCATATCCGGTCAAACTTTCGACTCTACGTTTCTGATAACTATGTAATGATCACGTTCTTCATCGTGTGTGCAGGAGGGCAGCCCGTTCATCGTGTGCATGACGTACGCCTTCCAGACGCCGGAGAAGCTCTGTTTCATCCTGGACCTGATGAACGGTGGCGACCTCCACTACCACCTCTCCCAGCACGGCGTCTTCACGGAGAAGGAGGTGCGCTTCTACGCCGCCGAGGTCATGCTGGGCCTGGAGCACATGCACAGTCGCTTCGTCGTCTACAGAGATCTTAAGGTCAGTAACTGGACAATGAACATTGAACCTTGAACTTTTATTTGAAAGCACGCTGAACATACTACAGAGAGCTCAAGGTCGGTAATTGAACAATGAACATTGAACTTTTATTTAAAAGCACGACGAACATACTACAGAGATCTCCAGGTCATCAATTAAACAAGGAACATTGTACGACCCCCGCTTCCAGGGCGCGAACTATGAGCGCTACCACTCGAGTACAACCAACCCACACTAACACAAACACCAGAGGAACAATTATGACAACATTTATTACATAAAAAAAAACTAACAACAATCCTAAATATCCTCAATCAATCCTAACCCCACACTCACGCATCACATTCACACACACACACATCCACACTCCCCAGCATGCATATCCAACATACACAATACAAAATAACATCAAATATATAATAAAACAAATATCCTTAATAAAATACAATTGAAAATTGAGAAAAACTTAATGTAATTAAAAAGTTACTGGACCTAGTACCTCCTCGGCGGGAGCACAAATGACAAGCTTAAATTAAGTTAATGCTTTCGCTTCCACAATAAAGTTCTTCATAGCACATGGCTCATTTGACTAATACAATATTTCAGAATACACAATATTTCTGTCACTATGACAAAGTTTCTCTCATAATAATGTAAACGAGGAAATAAAATTAGTCTCACAACGCTCTTTTACCAATTTACAAACGGATAAGACTTTTACTTAATAAGTTAATAAACGCTAGATGGGATGACACGACCTGGCTAAACACGGGGCGTGCTGCGACGCTCGCAACAGCGCTCAGGTACGGCATCGTAGTTCCACGAGGCGGAGTGTGACACAGCCAGCTTCCACTCTCACAACGAACCACCCAGGCCTTCCGCACAGTAACGGCGGCGGACTAATCCACTCAGATGTTTAGACTTTTGGTTTTTGGATGCATGTCATCCGTGAAGACGCCCCGGCTGGGACGAAGACAAAGACAAGACAAGCCAGGGGTTCAGTCGTCGCAGCTTCACTCTCCCTTCAGGGCACCGGCTTCGGGGCGACCAGGGCCGTTTTGCAAGGCCGTTACAGAGGAACGGCACAACCGCTTGAGGGCTTCAGCTAATGGCGAACCACGCCTGAAAGTCCTCCCTAGGAGACTGCTCTGTTCCGCTGCTTAGAAGCGACTGACAAACAATTTGGATATCGTAAGGTTTAGCCCCAAAACTTGCGCTCAGTAAAAAAAAAAAAAGGTGCAATGTAACAACACATGATCCGTAACCACCCGATCGCGCAGCGCAGTCACGTGCGTCATACGGGCAACCTTCGCATTCTCGCACGGCACCAATTCCCTCTGTAAAGGCCAAACAACTCGCCTATTTTCCTACCCTTGCTCTCCTCACCTGGTGACCAACTAACCCTGTCACCCCTCTAAATTTAACTCCCCTACAAAAATGCCCCACCCGGGTCTGCCCTGGGAGACTTGGGTGGGGTTAGGTATTTTTTAGTTCCCAGGGTCACCCTGGTCAGCCCCACAGGGTGGGTTTTTCTCTCTATTCTGGGGCATGCGTTTCTGTCTACCCTTTGTCCATTCACCTGTATTTGCCTTTTTAAAACTCTCCCTACTGTCTGCACTGCCTGTAGCTCTTGATATTGGATGTGTGTTGCTAAATGGTCTTAGGTTTATTTCGGCCCCATGTTGTAGGTTTATTTAACGTATTTGACCGGCTGGTGACATACATTCAATTTTCTGTTTAGTTTTTTTTCACAAGCAGTGCAGGCACGTCCTGAGAAAGTCTTGTTGCTGTCGGGACGTTAAGCAATGTACAATCAATCAACCCTACAAAAATGTCCCCCCATGTCTGCTTTTGTTAAAAAGAAGAGAATTATCATGTTTAAATGTGACTTAGTGTTACTTCATTTCTCCTCGCAAATTACGATAAATATATATAAAAGACACTTTAGGTTTTCCCAGATGTTTTGTTTTAAGTCCCTTCTATTTATAGATGGGACTTTTTAGGACGGTCGCGGTGGGGCGAATTTAACAGCATGTCCATGATGTCAAAGACGGGCAGGCCAAATCCTCTGACAACTGAAGTAACAAGATAAAAATTACGTCATGTATAATTACGCCAACCTCGCTGCTGAACGTACATTTGGCTCGAAGCGCCGTATGTGCGTATGAGTGTGCGTATGTATGTAAACACGAGAATCTCCGATATTGCTGTACGCACAAGCTTGAAACTTTGCGAAATATTTTCTCTACGGGGTGGCTGAGAGCTTCCAAGCATTTTGTAACGGGATGTCTCCTTGAAGACATAAAAGACAGGTTACAAAGTAAAGTAGGTAAAAGCACTGTCAGGGGAGAAAAGTGTGCATGATCGACCAGTGATCATAGATCTGCTGCAGCCAAAGCACACACACACAAAAAAAAAAAAAAAAAAAAAAGAGATAGGAAAGAGGGGGTGCGCTAAGAAAGTGACTGGAAGCAATGCATATGGAAGCCCCCGCCCCCCCCCCCCCCGCCCGCCCCCGAAGGGGGGGCGTATCACATATCACACCGTTCCAGCCACTCAGTGCATGGAAATTTAAATCTAGGTTCCCCATGGGGGGGGGGGGGGGGGGGGGGTCCAGATATTTAGCCGCTGTGGACAGCTGTTTCGGTCGTGGCGACCTCTTCAGCACACCATCGGCAATACTGGAGTAGGCTGGAATTTCTGCTTACCTGCAATGACAGCCACATTTTACTGTGGTGTCTGCAGGGGCATACATTCCATGCCACCTCCTAGAGTTAAATTTCCATGCACCCTAAAAGAGAACCTACCAGAAGGGGGGAAGGGGTTGCAGTCGATATTGTAGTAATAAATGAAAAGGGGGGGACTGCCAGTGCTAATATTTTAGGAAGGTTACAAAGTAAAGTAGGTAAAAGCACTGTCAGGGGAGAGAAGTGTGCATGATCGACCAGTGATCATAGATCTACTGCGGCCAAAGCACACAAAAAAAAAAAAAAAAGAAGGAAAGAGGTGGTGCGCTAAGAAAGTGACTGGAAGCAATGCATATGGAAGCCCCCCCCCCCCCCCCCCCCCGAAGGGGGGCGTATCACATATCCCACCGTTCCAGCCACTTAGTGCATGGAAATTTAAATCTAGGTCCCCCAAGGGGAATATCTACTCTTCCACTGTCTAACCTCTTCTGATAGGTTCTCTTCCAGTCACTTTCTTAGCGCACCCCATCTTTCCTATCTTTTTTTTTTTTTTTTTTTGTGCTTTGGCCACAGTAGATCTATGATCACTGGTCGATCACGCACACTTCTCTCCCCTGACAGTGCTTTTACCTACTTTACTTTGTAACCCTCATAAAATATTAGCACTGGCAGTCTACCCTTTTCTTTTCACATAAAAGACAGTTTATAGAGAGTCGATTGACCCAGATTAGAGTCCCTAATTTTTGTCATATTTACTTGACATTTTGGATATATAGCTAGTTTGGAGAAAGACATTGGATGAGTTCGTTAGCCAGTTTTCTATCTTTTCAACTTCTTCAGTAAAAAGTAATTCTTTTCAGAAAAATTAAAACAGTACAAGACCGACTTCTGAAGAAAGTCAGACAGTGGCTGTGACGTAAAAGAACGCGACTCCGTCACTACGCAGACATTGACGCAATACTCTAAATATGACGTCATTCTCTCTCTCTCTCTCTCTCTCTCTCTCTCTCTCTCTCTCTCTCTCTCTCTCTCTCTCTCTCTCTCTCTCTCTCTCTCTCTCATATACACATGCGCTCATCTCCAAGAGGCATAAATCCTCATGCGCCCTCCGGGCTCACACACACACACACACACACACACATACACACACATACACACACACACATACACATCACGCGCTTTCAGAAGAGCATGCAGATATACTTAGTGCATCATGTAGCTAGATAAAGTCAACTTGATTTCATACAAATTATATAGCAAGACTGAAATCGTACTGTGAAATTCTAGTTTTGTCACCATTTTCTCAAGTCTTGAAGCGAAAGTGAAACTCATATCACGCTAAATATAAAATTACGTAAAAACCCAAAATACGTCATGATAAATGACGTTTGACAAACCAAGGACGCGTATGCACTGCGCCCCTTTTAGAATTCACTGTGGCGCATTGGCAGATCTGCTAGGATTTTTCAAAAGGAGATACTTATTTCAACATCAAAATTAGGTCAAAGACGAAAGGTAGAGACCCTTGATAGCGAGGTCAGCTCGCATATAGAATTGACTTTGTGGGTTATGGTTCATCCCTTCTTGTTCAGATGCTCAGACGTTTTGCATAATATATGAATATTTATGTTTTTTGAATTATCTTATTGGAACGAAACACACGATATTCAGAATTTCAAAGTGGTATACTGTTGGAGGACTTTATTAACTCATTACGTCCCGAAGATGAAATTATCAATTTTGTAAATGTCCTTTGAAGCCTGCATCACAGTTCTGGAGACAGATCGACCATGACATTTCAAGGGTGGTGTCAGAATAGCTTGGCGCCCACCCTTGAACTGTCATAATTGATGCACAAATGTCTGGGGTTTATGAGTTAACTTATCTGCCTGTGTCAAAATACACTGGCAGACTGACTGGTATGATAGACCGTGATTGTTGAAGAGTAGTGCCGTTATGTAGTAAGAAATCATGTGATTGATGTGGGCCTTGGGCTAACTAACGCTGACGTCGGGCCGAGACCCCTTTAATAATAATAATAATAATTATGGTATTTATAATGCGCTTATCTTATAATAATTATAACTCTAAGCGCGCACTCACAACTCGCGCACGCATGCGCACGCTTAGACAACGGCTCGCGTACCACAAAAAGTGAAATACATTACGACAGTCGACTTGGGGTGGGGAGTAGTACATGGCGGGTCGGGGACGCCCTTCAATGATACACCCAGTCAGTCAGTCCATGAAGCAATCAACCAGCTAGCCAGCCAAGCAAGCAACCTACCTACCAATCAACCAATCAATTAAGCACGCAAGCGATCTTTAACAGTGAATCATCCATCCATCCGTCAATCCATCCATCCATCCATCCAGCCAGCCATCCGTCCATCCTTCCAGCCATTCACCAACCCGCCCGCCTATAAACCCACTTCCCGCCCACACATGCGTATTAAACAATCAGTCGGTCACATCCCAGCGTTAGGTAACTCAGTCCTAGACACATACAATACACGCTGTCACCGGCAACCTTCTTTTGGTTGATCACGAAGGTGGCATTTGAACGGCCGGGAAGGATGTGTGTGTGTGTGTGTGTGTGTGTGTGTGTGTGTGTGTGTGTGTGTGTGTGTGTGTGTGTGTGTGTGTGTGTGTGTGTGGGCGAGAACGAGGGGAAAAAAAATCGAAACCCAAACCCGCATTGTCCTCGGGCCGACTTGGGCCGCGGTTGGCCTGCGCACTATCGTGCGCTGGCCAACCGCGGCCCACATCGGCCTGAGGACATTTTGCGTTTGGAGAACTCGTGCTGTGAGAAAATGGCAGTGTGATGTAGACACTGTGTTGCAGGTTTTTTTTCCTCGCGTCGTACCCCACGCACCCACTGTTGCAAACAAAACGCACGTGCGTTCTTTGCCGTTGCACAACCAGCCTGGTCCACATTGTAAAGTCGTCGCCCGGGGCGTTTTCGCCACATTAGCTCAAAGGGCAGTGCTTGGTTGTCTCGAGCTCGTCTTTCTTGGTCGATCAGTCTCCCGATCTGTTTGCCTTAGTTCCGCATTGCGCACAGACAAATCGGTACTGGCCTTGAGATGGCGTGGTCGATCCTTCTCCCAGTATTTGTTCTGGAGCAGAGAAATATACATTCATGTACAAGCGAACCTGTTCTGAGCGACCACCTTTCATTAAAGACCATGCTTAGGTGGCTGTAGCCATCTAAATTAAGGTCTTTAGGGACAGGCGGCACAGTTTTTGCCCTTCAAGACTTCACTTGAGAGAGCATCATCCTTTTAACTCATCCGAGACGTGCCGCCACCGGATACGCGGCATAACGTATCCGGAAGCGGCACGTCTTGAATGAGTTAAGAAGTGTTTTTTTCTGGCAGATTACGAGTCGCTGAATTCAAGATTCAAGATGACTTTATTGTTGCTGTGCTAGAAAATAATCATACATAGTAAAACTTGTCTTGCCACCGCAGGTGCTGCTCACATTCACTCACTCGCTCATTCCACAAATTACAATAACAGAGCTACAAAATGGACAATGACTCGGGACGGGTGAAGCCCGTCGCCAAGGCATCTAATGCAGGCTGCAGTGTAAGTGCATCGGTTTGCCCTAGTTTCACAGTTTGCAGATTCAGCCAGTCAGACACGACGATTGAGCCGGCCTGGTAGTTGCTCAGCCCATATTTTTTTTAATCTTTTGGGGTCTGGAACTGTACGGAACTGCACGGATCGGTTTGCCCTAGATTCACATTGCGCAATTGCCCCACTTACGCTAAAATCAATTGTTTCTTGCTACAGCAAAAGGATTTTACGCTAATTGCTTAAAGTGCGACAGTTTCATCTCAATCCGTTTGAATTAATGACACCACTCTCAGGATTGTTGGAATGGGCAAAAACGGGGGAGGGTTAGAATGGAGGGGGGGGGGGGGGAGAGATGGGGGTGGGCATATATTTTGTGAAGGAGGGAGGAGGTAGTGGGGAAGTGAGGAGGAGTTTGTAGGAGTGGGGAGGATAGAAATCGGACAGAGTGGAGGGGGCAGGGGGGGGGGGATTAGGGACCGTAAGCGAAAACCCCTTCACTGCCAGTGGACGCAGACTGTGTTTGGAATCCTTCCAAAATCAAGACAAAACATCCTCAGCCGAAAAAGGAACATGAATGCATGGTTTCACCAAGAGGCATAGATCCTCATGAGCCCCCGCGACTGCGGGTTCGTGAGGATCTATGTCTTGTAGTTGGGTGATGGGTCGGTTTTTCTCGGCAGTGAAAAGGGGTTAATACGCAATAATCATTGGAAAAGGGAATTTGAAACTGTAAAGTGCCGGATTCTGTGCTCAAAGACCGGCCCACACCAATAGACCTTTTATGGCATTTGCCCAGTTCCTCGCGTAGTTGAAATTGTAGTCTGGAAGCCGCATGAAACATCGCATCAAAGCGCTCTCGCTTCACGCTCAACCAGCGGCCATCAATGTTTCAACAGTTTGATCTCCGAGCTGCTTCAGAATCCACTAAGCTCTCATCTTTGCGTCAATTCGCTGATTCAGCACTATTGACCTGCAAGGGACAAAGGTCCACATGTGATCTTGCCAGCTGCTCCAGGGGCATTCGACAACCCGTGCCTCTGGTAGTTTGAGATATGCGTCTTTTGAGCCGGTTCCTAGTGAGATACCTCTTGTCGCTCATTCGACGCTGGCCATCGAGTCAACACTCGATAACAGACATAGGATCTCAGACGCCTCAGAAGGCTGCCGGAGCTCATGAGATACTCGGTCTCTGTCTTTAGCTGCCGAGGGCTCATGACAACTTGCGTCTCTTTATTTTATTGCTGGCAGTAGTCGGCTACGTTTCCGTCGGCTTCCTCAGGTGGAGAGAACTTGTCCGGGTTAAGATCTGTCATTGGAGTGATCTTCATTTCAGCTAAACGGTGGTTGCGAGAATTGGACCATTGTTGAAGGGACGTTGATCGCGTGTGAGTTATTGCGCGCGTTTGTGTTACGTACAACATAGTAGACAGCGGGTAACCCATTCACAGCCGAGAAAAATTGACCACCACCCAACTGCAAGAGGTACAGAGTCTCATGAGCCCCCGCAGTTGCGGGGGCTCATGAGGATCTATGCCTCTTGCTGACACCACTTTGTAGCCTTGTTCCGGCTGGGGAGATCTTTGGCGTTGAATTGCCATTGATTTCAAAACACGCGATCAGTTGGCATCCACGCGAATTTTTCACTGCAGGTGTTTGCGCCGTAAACCATCTCTTTTTCGTCGCATTTCTAGTAGCAAAACGAAGCCCCCCCACTCCCACCCCGAAACAATTCGTTTGAGTGGATATTTCCAGGACTTCTTCACTTTGTTTTTTGCTCAATCCCAGAAAATGACCGGAATCGGCTTTCCGTCTCTCGCAGTGAACCCCCAATCACTACGCTTCCTAAGCATCACACAATGGAAGCGATTGTGTTTTATGCTCGTGACTAAGCGTTTTACGCCAAAGAAAGCTGGTGCAGTTGTCGATTAAAACAATAGGCGGCGGGTGATGGGTCGTTTCACAGTGGTTCTTTGCATCGCGTAAACCCTGCTGTCATTCCGTACAGTAATTCTTTTGATGGCGGGCTTACTTCACGGTGTAAAACCCACCTGTACAGTTACGCACTCTATAAACGCGACAGCTCTGATAAATCAAAAGACGCTTTGTACCGGGGCTTAACCGCACAGCCGGATCCACCCATCTGCAAGAGGCATAGAACCTCATGAGCCGCCGCTATCACGGGGGCTCATTGGGTTCTATGCCTCTTGCATGCCTTGTTTTGTATCCGTTTTCGTGGGACGGTTGGGGTTTTCATGCATTGAATTACTAGTGTTTTCGTTGCGTTTTTAAAGTGCCTGGCTGTATGTATTTTTGTGTGAAACCGTTGTTTTGTTTGTGATTGTGTTTAATGGTAGTTCTTAGCTTAATGGTAGCAACGGCAAGTTTGAAAAACAGGTCATGTAACCAAATACTTTTACCGTTATAAAATAAAGGTTCATTGTTTCTTTTGCACCTGGAAATGCCTGGCACCACCTTCCAAATGTCATGGTCGATTTGTGTCCGGCGATGTCTTCAGAAGACATTCTCATAAGTTTGGAACGTGATTTGTACCATTCCCGTCTAAACAGCTCCCATAGTCAGCCGTCATCTTTCACCCCCAAAGAAAAACCCTGGGTGAACCGATGACATGAAATCCTTCGCAAGCCACTACAGACGGCGCAGTGATAAAGCTGTGTAGTGTCTTGCCAAGGATGTAAGTGCACTCATACAACTGAGGAATCATAAGTACACACGTGACAGTCTGCATTCCTGGAAGCTGCTTCAGTTTTTTTCAGAATCCCAGAAGGCTGAATGTCAGCTTTTTGGTTCAGGCAGAACAGCCTTTGAACCAGCCTGTTCCATCTGAAAGAGGCATCAGTTCACACTAGCCCCGACATCCGCAGAGGCTCATCATGAGAAGTTATGCCTCTTGCTGCTCATGGATTATGGGGCATAGTCGACCGTTTTCAGTCATCTCAATGAAAACACTTACGCATGTGAACAGTGTAACCCCTTTACTGTGGATGCAGAAGTGCCTTTGAAAACAGAGCAAATTCAACGCCTAATAGTCCCATCAATCCAAAGTACATAGATATGAATACAACAAAACACCTATTGATAGCTCCGTCTTCCGGGATCCATAAGGTTCTTTGCCTCTTGCAGTTGGGTGGCGTTTTTACGGCAATGAACGTGAAGGCGGTTGCATCTCGGTTCTCATATATCCTCATGGTCACGCTTTGCTCCCTAAATCCTTACGGTCTATCTTTTTAAAAGCAGCCCACACCTTGCTCCCTCAAAATCAAAGTGTCTGCGAGGGATAACCGCTCTAAAACGATGCACCCTTGAACGCCGGTGACTCGAACACTGTCCTGAATGCACGTACCGTCCCAGGCCTCTGATTTCCCACCAGTATACCCACGGGACGGTCCTCTCTATAATGAAGCAGGACTGCAGAGAACCCTCTCCCATCTGCAAGACGCATAGACTCTAACGCGCCCCAGCAATAGCAGGGGCTCGTGAGATTCTGTGCATCTTGCTAGCATGTTTCGGATCCATTTACATCCTCGAAATAATCGGTTCACCCAGATTTGAGCCGGTAACGGTACACGCTATTGATTCATCCCTGGTAAAACTGTGGGCGAAGATAACTTAATGAAATTCCGCTATCCAGCGTCAGAGTATTTTCCCCCGATTCTGTCTCTTGATGATCGTCTGCAAGAGTTTGATTTAAATGCAAGTGTCCCGGATTGTTCCCTTCACGTCCCATCGAGGTTCTTTTTGGAAATATCTCGGATCGTTCCATTAACCCCTTCCCTGCCACTGTACGTATAATCTATTTCGGATCATCTGTCTTCATTCATCGACCGAAAAGCCACGACCGTCCAAGTAACATGGAAACAAATCGGTCTCAACAAGAGACAGATCGTCATGAGCCCCCGCAACTCTCTTGCAGTTGGATCGTGTTCACTTTTTCTCGTCAGTCAAGGACATAAACATCCTACAGAGATAACTTAATCATCCGTTTCGTGGCTGCATTTTTTTTTCTTTCTCTTCTTCTCCTGTTTTGTTTGGAGTATCAGTTTAATGAACCCGTCTATTCCAGTTGTTTATAAAGGTTCCTATTGACAATTTTATGAAAACCTTATGTCGATTGGATATTCTTCGATATGTGTACCGGGAGTACGAGTGACAGCTTCATAAAATCCATTTCCCCCAGTGAAAAAGATGTATGCTTTTGTTGGCATTGAGATTATTGACGATTGTGATGAATCAAAAATTCAATTCAGAGATTTCATTTCTTTTAGTCGCTGTCGGGTTGTGGAGGAATGATGTCTTTACACGTTTTGCACACTCGCGTATGCTCAGTAACAACCACAAAAATTAACCCTTTGACTGTCGGTAACGGTTTTTCCCGTGACGATTCTTTTCAGGAATCATCGGGACAAAAACAGCTACCGACAGGTAAAGGGTTAAAAACGTTCCAATGATCGTTACTGATCTGTAGATAAAATCAGAGTACAAAATAAGTGACAGAAAGAACAAGTGGAGGCAGCCGAGACCCAAGCGTGCATTCCATATTCCATAAACACAATTAACTTGACCCATCTAGCCCCGACGCACGACAACAGGACCATGTTAATTCAAGGGTAGTGCCAGATTAGCTTGGCGCCTTTAGGCGCCAAGCTAATCTTGCACTACCCTTGAATTATTATGGTCGACGACTATTCATCTCCTGCAAATGGCGCATGGTTGTTAGGTGACACTGTTAAAACTTTGCAAATACGGCTAAATTAATCCATATAATGAGACTAAAAGCTTCAAATTTGTACATTGCGATGTGCAAGCTACATTATAGTACTTTCAGATAAGTATATAGACCAATGGCTTTAGTTCAAAGGTGGTGGCAGAATAGCTTGGCGCCTAGAGGCGCCAAAGCTATTCTGGCACTACCCGTGAACTATTTTAGTCAAACTTATTTCACACACTGGTGTATTTCGAATGATAAGGGTTAAGGAATAGCTATTACAAGTTTTTACATCTTTTCACGTATGGAGTACTTCGTACAAGTTTACGTCTCTTTAGAAACCGCCGTGAGATGGCCTTAGTCGCCTGCTCCGCGTTAAACCCAAATGACTAACGCACTCACTCTTAAAGTACCATTACGCATAAATCTGAAGACGCGTTTCTGCATCATTTGTGTTTGTTATGTCTTGTCGACACACCTAATGCACTTTAACAGCAGTTTGGACACGCAGCAACAGCACATGCGTAATCGCACTTACATGTATTTATTTTGTCCAGCCGTTAGTGTTTCAAACTATTTTTAGCTGTTTATCGTACCGATAGCACTGTATATAGAACTGAGTGGAGTCATTGTCAGGTTACTTGATATTAAGACGACGTGTGCTGAACTGGATTCTCCTGTGTCTAAATGAACCATAACTAGACCTATGTGTAGCGTTTCGTAACCGTTTGTTACAGAAGTGCATCTTTGAACAGTTAAGGCGGTAGTGGGCCTTTAAGAAACGTTGCGAGATTCCAGGCAGTTCTTTTGAACACTGGGATGACCGTAGTTTACAGATGTATTAAACATGGACTTTGTTCTAACATACCATACGCGTATAAAAACTTTCAGTATTGAAAACGTTGGACATTCATTTGGAGTATCAAGTGATATTTGTTAACCGTTCTATTCATATCGCAGTCTGTAGAGACGCGTTTTTCTCGGGGTAAAGGTACCAGACTTTCTTCCATTGCACAGTTTGCAATGTGCAGTAAACACAGCGGAAATTAATCAAGGTAAAAGCATGGCTGGGAGGTTTGAATTGCGCATTTCTTCTCCAAATCCATGCTTGAAATTTCTGCACAAAAGTCCCTATTTATTCCTGATGTTCAGCTCGGCATGTCGCTCTTGAATAAAGGCCTCAAACTATTTTCATCGATTCCGCACAAAGAGTCAATGCTAGTAAAAAGCACGTGTCGTCTGCACAAGCAAGGCCGGGCATTTACAAGTATGTTCCTGATGTCATTTAGCCAATGAGATGTTATCCCATTCACTGCCGCCAAAAATTTAACACCACCCAACTGCAAGAGATATGGATCCTCGTGAGCCCCCGCAGTTGCGGGGGATCGTGAGGATCTGTGCCTCTTGCTGGAACCACTTTGTAGTCTCGTTCCTTCGACTGCTGACAAAAAGAATACAACCCAACTGCAAGAGGCATAGATCCTCATGAACCCCCGCAGTTGCGGGGGTTCATGAGGATCTATGCCTCTTGCTGGAATTACTTTGTAGTCACGTTCCTTTGACGGCTGTGAGTCTTTGACGTTGAATTTACAGTGATTTTTTTAAAAAGTACAATCTTACGTCCAGCGGTGAAAGTACGGGAGTCTCTTTTTCGTGTAATTGATGCAGGACAGAGTACAAACTGCATTGCACTGCTCAGTAATCCTTTCATCGTCAGTCTCGCCACCCGGGTCTGCCCTGGGGGACTTGGGTGGGGTTAACTACTTTTTAGTATCCAGGATCACCCTGGTCAGCCCCACAGGGTGGGTTTCCCTTCTATTCTGGGGCATGTGTTTCTGTCTACGCTTTTTCCATTCACCTGTATTTGCCTTTTTAAAACTCTTCTTACTGTCTGCGCTCTCTGTAGCTCTTGATATTGGATGTGTGTTGCTGAATGGTCTTAGCTTTATTTAGGCCCCATGGCGACATACATTCAATATTATGTTTATTTTTTTTTATTTTTTCACAAGCTGTGCAGGCACGTCCTGAGAAAGTCTTGTTGCTGTCGGGACGTTAAGCAATGTACAATCAATCAATCTTTTATCGTCAGATGACGTCTATTCTTTCTTATGATATATTTTGTACTCTTTGTCCTTGTCATAGCAACGCGTTTCCGGCTTTAGGTAATACAGGAGACTGTACATTTTTAAAAGCTTATCCCCCCCCCCCCCCCCCCCCCCTTTCGAAATCGCTTTATCTGTTGACCTCAGAGCTTGAGGGCTATGTCATCAAACAGGATGCCTCACACTCTGTATCTGGGGGCAAATAGTAGGAGTGATTTGGACAAGATTACAAAAATTAAAAGAAACCAAACTTTTTCATGTTCCTGTGCCGGTGGCCTGTAAGGCTTACTTGTGAAAAAAAAACAAGCATTGATTTCCTTTGTTGAAGTTTACACAGGTAAGCGAAAAATCTGCACGTCCTTTGGCGCAAACAGTGGATTAATAGCCTGACAAACACGCGATATATATCGCATGTTTGTCCTGGCTTTCGGAGAAGCAGGTGAAATTTTGTATTGGGCATGAGTTTTTAATACATGAGTTTTTTTATTTGGTGGCGGTGTTTTTTTTTTGTTTTTTCTTGTTGTTTGTTTTACCTAGATGCAGGAGCATTTCGTAAACAGGGGCGTTTTAATTGTCCAACTTTATTTTGTCTTAGCGATTTTAAAAAAAAAAACAGAAATAGTCACCATAGTTTTGACTAATTCGAGACGTGCCGCGTTAGCCTCGTATCCGTAGGCGGCATGTCTCGAATGAGTTAAAACACCAGAGGCCGTATGGCGGTAATCTACGAGTACACGTGTAATCCACAAGACGATACTTGAAATGGAACAGGAAATTTAATACGTTGACTAGAGAGCTGTTCATGTCCCTTTCAACCGTTGACCGATTAGTCTGGCGGCACGCTATAGTCACGTGACACCTTGCTCCCCCTTGTTTCCCGCCCTGTGTGCTCACTGGGGATTTGTTTGGTTCAGCCTTGGCATGGTTTACCCGTGATGAGTCTATATCTCTTGAGGAACGCAGAGGCAATTTAGGACGAATGATGCTCAAACACGAGGGGCTAGTTGCATGACGCTAAATCGCAAGGGGCCAGTTGCTTAGTCCTGCGCCAGCCTCTAAGCAAGGTGCTCCGCTACAAGCTCCGCTGTAGCGGAGCACCTTGCTTAGTGGCTGGCGCATGACTAATCTCACTCGTGCGGCCGAGTCCGGATGCATAGATTGTGATAAACCCACTAAGAGGCGTAGGTTCTCATGGGTCCCTGCGATCGCTGGGAATGGTTTAGACCTGTGTTCAGACCAACCCAGACCCTGATCAGTTCAGTTCCTCTGGGGAACGCTGGAACCAATTAATGTGGACGATTTTTGTGAGGAAGTAGCGTACATTGCCATGACCCCATTAAAGGGATATTCATTCTAATGAGTCCGTGCAACCGCATGGGCTCATGAAAAGCTATGTCTCTCTCATTTAGGTAAATCCTTTAAGGGATTTGTTTGCTCATAGATTATCATAACCCCAAACAAAGAGGCGTACATTCTCGTGTACCCCTGCCTCCTCACGGGCGCATTAGCATCAGTGTCTCTTGCGGTTTGGCTAAACGGATTGTGGTTAAACAGAGGATTTGTCTCTTGTTCTCGGCTTAAAAAAACTTCGATGAGACGGTGGATCCAAAGGGCAGATGTATGCGAACGCAGCCTGTCACCCTTCTAGCGAGGGGCTTAGATCCTCATGAGCCCCCTTGCATAAATCTGAAAGACGCAAGTGGCTCATGAGAATCTATGCCTCTTGCAGGTGGATACGGCATGCCCGCACGGCGGATTTTTCTATTGATTGGTGAGGGCTGGCAAAACACGATGACCGAAGCCAGACCCGGCCTTCTGAGACCGGCTAACTGTTGTGTGTCAACACCGAATTTTTTCTTCCTCTGACTCACCCACTTAACCCTTTCAGCCCTGAACGACACTGCAAGGCGTGGATCGACCGTGATGGTTCAAGGGTGGTGGCAGAATAGCTTGGCGCCTGGAGGCGCCAAGCTATTCTGGCACCTCCCTTGAACTATCATGGTCGACCTGTTTCTGGGATGAAGTCTCGAGAGGACGTCACGCATTGGGAACTTTGGCTTTGGACCCGTCCCGTGTGAACACAGCTGATGTAGTCGTTGTTTGTCCTACATCTTCAAGGAAAGAAAGAAAAAAAAAGAGTTCCTCGGAAGCGGGGATGATTAAAAAAAATTAGATCACGCGGATTGTTCTAAAATAACGGCGGAGTCGAAAACTGGGGAAAGGGAACGTTTCATTTGAAAATATAAATATATAGGGCTCGGTGTGGTAAGACTGCTTCGAAAGGCAGCCCGTGCACTCTCTCTCTCTCTCTCTCTCTCTCTCTCTCTCTCTCTCTCTCTCTCTCTCTCTCTCTCTCTCTCTCTCTCTCTCTCTCTCTCTCTCTCTCTCTCTCTCTCTCTCATCTCTCTCTCTGCCCCCCCCCCCCAAAAAAAAAAAAAAAACAAAACAAAAACAAAACAAAAAAACAACCTTGAAATCAAACTGGAGATGGTTACAAAAATCAGATCTCCCGGATTGTTCTAAAATTTTACTTACTTACTTACGCCTGTCACCCCTACCCGGGTATAGGCCGTCGACGAGAGACCTCCAGCAACTCCTGTCCTGTGCTTCTCCTTCGATTCTACTCCAGGTGGTTCCCAGTCTCTTGATGTCTGCTTGGAGGTCTCGACGCCAGGAGTTTCTCGGCCTACCTCTTTTCCTCTTTCCCTGGGGGTTCCATGACAATGCCTGCCTAGTGATACTGGATCTAAAATTTTAGGAGAGCCATAAACTAGGAATGCTTCAGTTGGAAAAAAAAAAGTAGGATTGAAATGCTAGGATGTGGACTATATCAGTCACATGTTCTATAGGGAGTGGGGGGTGGGGGGGGGGGGGGGGGTCACAATGTGGTAGATCACTTAGTGGAGAACCAATGGAAAAAATTAGCGTAGTAGAGATTTCTTCGGCCAGCGCAGAAGTAGGTCAAAATTGCACGCGTCGTGACGAAAACTTTGGATTAAAAGAAAGGACAAACATGCGAGCTCGCATGTTTAACCGGACTTTTAGTCCATCTCATGCTGTTTTTGTCCAGGCTTTTAATGTGTGCGCGAAAAGGATCATTTTAACTGAGTTCTCGCTGAAGATATCTTTGCTGTGCACTATTTTTGTTCCCCATTATGATGAAGACATTGAGGACGGGACTGAATTGCCATTTCCGTGTAACATTGATTTTCTTGATGTCCATCATAGATTTTGCATATGTTTTTCTGTGCATTTGTTTTGTTTCTTTCTTTGTACACAAACCAAGGGGAATCACAGCGCTGGACAGACAAACAGTTAGATCCCCTGCCCCCGCCTTTCTTTCTTTCTTTGTTCATGCGTTGAGTCTTTGGCTTGTTTTGTGGTTAACAGGATGTGATTGTGGTGGCGTGTGCTGTGAAATATCAGTCTACAAAACAGGCCTCAGTTGCACAAGTGAGCTTAAAACTTGCGCAAGCCACTTCGCAAGGTGCTCCGATACAGCCGAGCCACTTGCTAAGTGCGGCCTCGCGCAGGATTGAGCCCAGTCGTGCAAATAACCCTTGGGGTGGGTTGCATGAGTGAGCATAGTCATGCGCCAGCCACTAGTGATAGTTTGACTAGAAATTGGTAGAGGCTAAATATAGACCGGCGATATATTTGTATAGGCTTGGGGTATAGACTATTTATAGATTTGTGCTACCTAAGTGGCTTGTGCAGGAGTGCGCTCGGACGTGCAGCTGTACCCTCTCCCCCTCCCCCCCCCCCCCTGTCCCTTCCAACCATAAAATGCAGTAAGCAGGCACTGTTAACTCAGCCTGAGGACCTTTAGCTTGGTGAAAGCTGAATGGAACTGATTCACAATGTCTGATTTGCGTGTTCTGTTTGTTTCAGCCGGCCAACATCCTGCTGGACGAGAACGGCCACGTCAGGATATCAGACTTGGGGTTGGCGTGCGACTTCTCCAAGAAGAAGCCTCATGCCAGTGTGTGAGTATCGGTGTAGACTATATAATTATAGATTGGTAATAGATTGGGTATAGGTTGGGTTATGCGTAGCAGAGGCTGAAGATGGACTGGTGATAGATTGGAGAATATAGATTGGCCATAGATTGATATAGGCTTGATATATTGGTGATAGATGGGATAGAAATTGGTATAGGCTTGGTAGAAGCTGCATGTAGATTGGCAATATCTCGTATAGGCTTGTTATTGACTGTTTATTGATTTGTGATAGTTTGGCTAGAAATTGGTAGAGGCTGAATTTAGACTGGCGATAGATTTGTATAGGCTTGGGGTATTTATAGATTTGTGATAGTTTGGATAGAAATTGGCAGAGGCTGAATATACACCGGTAATAGATTTTTATAGGCTTGGTATAGACTGTAGGTAGATCGGCGATACATGGGATAGAACTGGTATAGGCTTGGTATTTGCTGAACATAGTTTGGTGATAGGTTGGATAGAGGTTTTATATAGGCTGAATATAGGTTAGTATAGATTAGTATAGGCTGGATATGCAGCAGCAGTATTTGTTGGAGAAATACTAGGCAGGCACAACCAAAGAGCTGTCGGTACTAAAGTTCAGTGCAGTCCTACTACCATGGCATCTAATTATGGAGAAATGCCCATCTAGCATCACCCGTAAGATACCATGGTTAGCGCAGACCCTTCCCCATCTGACAGCAGAACTGATTGCTTTGACGCCCAGCGGGTGTCCTCCAGTGTTTTTCTTGGAGGGCCGCCTAGCATCGATCAGCTTTGGATCGGGACTGAAACAAAGCAATGGGTGTTTAACTCCCCTGTTTCCCTTTGTCCATTTTCGCCTGATCCCAGGCGATGTTTGACAAGGACTAGGGCTTCCAGCTGTCGCTGATTTCGCCCGTGATCCCAGGCGAGCGCAGCGGACGTTCATCTAGATGTCTCCCTCGATAGGGTGGGGGCGGGGTTTGGGGGGGGGGGGGGGGGGGGTAGAGAATGTAAAAGAAAAAGTCGTAATGTACGCCTGCAAGAGGCATAGATTCTCATGAGGGCTCATGAGAATCTACACCTCTTGCAGTTGGTAGAGGTGTGACGTCTGTTTGCTGGGCAAACAGGCCGCGGCTCTTGGCAGAATCTCTTGATATTTTTCTCTTTATTATGTCATCACTTTTGGGGCCTGGAATGGTCAGTTTCTGCGTTGGAGATTCAGCAGCAGATGGAGAAAATGCAAACGGCAAGCGCTCGTACTGAACGCATTCGTTCATCATGTCATCGCTTCTGAGGCTAGTATGAAGTTCATTTGTTTAGAGCTGAAGGTGGGTTCATATATTCAGCTCATCTTAGAATTTTTTTTTTTTAAACAAACACAAACATCTGGGGTTTATATAGAACACATTTCACATAAATGTTCATGTTATGATGTGACCTTTGAAGAAGTAGACGAATGACTTTTTTTCTGCCTCAGTACATTTTTTTAGATGGTAAAGACAGAGAGTTATCAGTCCAGCAGCACAGTAAGCATTTAGCTGATAGAACTGACAACCTCTCAGGCATTAAGTCAGTTGGAATGCCAGTCAGTCAAGTGCAGGCAAAACTCAGTGGGTGTCATCTGACATTCTCCCCTCAGTGGCTCAAAATGGCGCAGTATACAGGTAGTCCCAGGAAAGTATCAACAAAATTAAAGTGAGAGCTCTTTTGAGGGCAGGTTTTGGGCCCAAAGTGGCGTCATGCGGGTCAGTCCTTCAGCGAACCCCAAGAGGCGTAGACTTTCATCAGCCCCAGCGACGGCAGGGGCTCATGAGAATTTACACCTCTTACATTGTGCGACAGGACACTGTCGCTCCACAAAGCTCCAGGGTTTGAGGTTCGGACGAAGTGTGAGACCTTGAGATCTGAGTGCTTGCGTTTGAAGCTCCAGTGTTTGAGCTGTCTTTCATTTTTTCATCACGCGATTGCTCGCTCGTCATGGCGCGCGGATGGGTTCCATTGATTCTGGCCTCCCTGCCGGCTCTGTCCAACGGCCAGACGTGCAGATCCTCATGAGCCTGTGCAAGCCAGAAGGCACAGGTTCCGTCTGTAAGAGGCATAGATTCTCATGATCCCCTGCAGTCGCAGGAGCTCATGAGAATTTATGCCTCTTGCAGATGGAACTTTTGTCGTCTGCTAGTATAGTGACCTGCCTATTCAGTTTTTTATTTTATTTTATTTTTTTAATTTTTAGTTTTATCTTTGCGACCACAGGGGCTCATGAGAATCCGTGCCTTGCGCAGATGTAAGCTGAGTGTCCTGCTGGTGGAGATGACCTAAGTCGGTTTTTTTTCGTGAATCTATTCCCTTCAGACGTAGGAAGTGGTGCAGATTTATTGTTTTGAAGATTCGAGCAGGGATTAAACAAAGTTTCTCCCTGTCGTCTGCAGTGGCCGAGTGTGATGGAAGTGTTTTCTTTCTCTCCAGCTGATGGATTTTCTTCAGGATCTCTTTTGCTTTGATTTTTTAAATAAAGAAAAATAAAATGTATTTTTTTCTTAAAGACTTTTTGATTTAGTAGGATGTCTATTTTGCAGTTGCGGTTTGTGTAATATGTACAGTGGACACCTGTTTTTGTAAACGTTTTGGTAAGTCTGTTTGTGTGTGTGCTTGTGTGCATATAATGTGTGCAGATGCATGCAAGCACAAACACATGCAGAATCGCACAAACACAAGTTCCCATACCGCCATGAGATGGCCTTAGTCGCCTGCTCGGTGTTAAAACCAAATAACTAACTAACAAGTTCCCATATTCATCAATAAATTAACTGATATGTAGAACATCCAAATATGTCCAATATGCAATGTCAATTACAGGCTTTTGATGTTGAAAATTTTAAAGTGTTGCCGATGGGCCTGAAACCAGTGATTGTAACCTTTTCAATTACCCCCATTACACCTGCAGTCACTTCATGAAGATTTGTTTAACCCATTTACTCCTGTTTAGACAATAGATAGGCCATAGTAGGTAAATAATAATAATAATACATAGTTCTTGTATAGCGCTGTTCTCCAGAAAAAACACTGGACTCACTGAGCATGCACAACAGCACACCCTCTCTTTCAAACACACGCACAATTATACACTACTTTAAACCACCCCATCCCTTCCCAACACCTTACATTCACACAGGTGATAGGTGCCGGGATAACTTGAGATCTAATGCTCTTGAACTATCATGGTTGCTCTGGCTCCTCAACATGCATGTACAGCAGAATCTGTTTTGAGCGACAACTTTATGAGAGATCACGGGTCATTAGAGACCATCATTTAGGTGGCTGTAGCTGTGACTGTGGCTGCAGCCACCTAAATGAAGGTCTTTTATGACAGGTGACACTTGTTGCCATTCAAGACAGGTTCAGATGTAGTCTTCGTCGGATAGTCCTAACCCATTTCGCCCCAACGCTCTCCGGCTGCCACATGGTCGTTAGGTGATGCCTCCAAAATTTGGGAAATGCGGCCTTGGGTTTATATGGGTTAACCTTTTGGCTGTTGGCAGCGGTTTCTGTTGCGATGATTCCTACCAGAATCACCTCGACAAAAAACCGCTGCTGACAACCAAAGAGTTAAATTTGGGGGATTTCGTTTCGTCATCCAGTGTGTCCCGAAGCCGTTGAAAGCACTTTAATGTGTCGTTTGAAGTCATCTCTGCAGACTCGCAGATTAGTCGGGGAGATGTTCTTTTTTTCACTGTACCTTTTCTGTCTGGTTGCAGAGGCACACACGGCTACATGGCCCCTGAGGTTCTGATGAAGGGACAGGCGTACGACTCCAGTGCTGACTGGTTTTCCTTCGGCTGCATGCTGTACAAACTCCTCAAAGGGTAAGTTGCTTTCGCACCAAAGCGTTGTCACGGCAAAGACGCGGTTGGATAGCGTCATTCACGGCCAAGATACCGTGTCGATGAAACTAATGTGTGCAGGATGAAAGCCGTAAGATCCAAAATCATAGACTAGCACTATGGCGGATTTTTTTTTTTTTTGGGTGTTGGGGGGGGGGGGGAGGGGGGGGGGGGGCGGTGGCGAGGGGGTTTACTCAGCACACCGATGACACTTGCACTGCCGCGAACTGATGCCAGAAAGGTCACAAGTTCAAACCCGTGTAGGATCAGAATTTGGTCAGATCCTGTTCAGTGCCCGTCAAGTTGGTGGTGAAAGATGTACAACCCAAAACGTCCAATATGTTTCCTGTTCACTGTAACCTTTCGTTTTATTGGCACTTTTTGTTTTCATTTGAGTGCAAGTTGCCTTTCTTCTTTTTTCATTGGCACACTTTGTTTTCTGTTCATAACGTAGTCCCCCAACCTCCATTTCAATGCATATACATGCAGTGTACAACTATTTCACTTGTTAAATGTTGTTGAACCTCAACCTTGATCTGTGGCGTGAAGTGCGTTTCAAAACCGAAAAATCCTCACCCTCAGACTACGTCTTTGGCATACATTTGTGTACTAATCTGTGATTTTGAACCTTGCATCTTATAGCTGCAAGGTCCAGAATCACATACCACGTTTATTAATAGTGTGTGTTCTGTTACCCCTCTCACCCATTAACCCATTACATCCTGAGGAAGATTTTTTTTTTTTTTTTTTTTTTTAAATTTGCTTATTTTCCTTTGAAGGCTACATTACAGATTAGGAGATAGATCAACCATTTGATTTCAGTTCAAGGGTGGTGCCAGAACAGCTTGGCACCTCAGGTGAATTTGAGTGACTCCTCAGAGAGGTCAAGGGTCGCAAGGGCTCAGGAAATAGGTCCGAAATAGCCATATTTTGACAAAAGATTTTTTTTCTCAAATACTATTCACAACTTTAAACCCAAACTTGCTACAGAGATACCTGATGGGAAGACCTTTCTATGCACACTAATTTGGTTGATCCCTCAGAAAGGTCAGAGGTCACAATAGCTCAGGAAATTGGTAAAATATAGCCATATTTTGACAAAGGATGTCTTTTCTCAATACTATTCACAACTTCAAACCCAGATTTGGTACAAAGATACCTGATGGTAAGATCTATCTATGCATACTAATTTGGATGACCCCTCAGAAAGGTCAAGGGAGAGGCTGGCAAATGTGTGTAAAATGCCAATTTTTGATAAAATTGTAGGTATTGTCAACATTTTTGCCAATATTTGCAAAAAAGATGGCTGATGATAAGACCTTCCTATGCATACTAATTTAGTCAACTCACCACAAAGGTCAATTGTTACAGGAGGTTGACAGATGTGTGAAAATACTTACATTTTCAGAAAACATGGATTTTGCTGCTGCAGAAGCCAGCCCTTGTCACAAAGGTCCCACATAATTAAGTAAATCGGTCATACACGTGAGCCATAATGGCTTTGCCTTTCTTATTACTACCTATTTACCTGCCTGGTGATTCCACCTTCAATGCCATCGGGTGCAGATTATGTCTCTGTTAACCCATCGACAATGCGGCCTCTCAATGAACATGGTTACGTAGGGGTTTCGGCAAGAGGCATAGGTCATCATGTCTCTTGCCCCATTGGAATGTGTTCATTTTTTTCGCAGCAGCATAGGGTTTGATCGACAAACATGAAGCAAAACCTCCCTGAAACACTGACAGTTTCCTCGTAAAATCAAAGCAACATGAAAGGGTTACCAGGAAATGCCTGGCCTTTCATGTCGACATTGTGACATGTCATCAGAAAAAGCAAAAGCAAAAGGAAAAAATAAAAACCTGTGCAGGTCTCAGATGGGAACAGCAGTTTATAGCGGATGCTGACAGTTTGATATAATACTGGCGAGCAAAGGAAATGCGACAGTTTTGGAATCATCGGAAACACTAACATGTTTCCACAAAGGTCAAGGGTCACGGGGGTTGATAGATGTGTGAAAAATGCTTAAATTTTGAGAAAACATGGATTTTGTTGTTGTAGAAGCCAGCCCTTATTGTCACTAAGGTCACACATATGTAAATCGGTCATACTTGTGAGCCAAAAGGCTTGCCTTTCATGTTCATTATTTATATTTTTATTTTTGGTCATATCATTTACTAATTTTATCTTTTTAAAAGATTCTGTTACTAATAACCTTTTTTCATTATTGGCTCATGCGATAGCATAAGTGAGTCTATGTATTGGGCCATCCATCATCTATCTGATGGATCCCCCACCCGGGTCTGCCCTGGGGGACTTGGGTGGGGTTAGGTATTTTTTAGTTCCCAGGGTCACCCTGGTCAGCCCCACAGGGTGGGTTTTCCTCTCTATTCTGGGGCATGTGTTTCTGTCTACCCTTGGTCCATTCACCTGTATTTTCCTATTTTAAACTCTCCCTACTGTCTGCGCTGCCTGTAGCTCTTGATATTGGATGTGTGTTGCTAAATGGTCTTAGCTTTATTTAGGCCCCATATCGTAGGTTTATTTAACGTATTGGACCGGCTGGCGACATACATTCAATATTTTGTTTATTTTTTTCACAAGCAGTGCAGGCACGTCCTGGCTGACCAGATTTTTACCCATCCCGCCGTGAGATGGCCTTAGTCGCCTGCTCGGCGTTAAACCCAAATACCTAACCTGAGAAAGCCTTGTTGCTGTCGGGACGTTAAGCAATGTACAATCCAATCTATCTGATGGATGCCGGACAGATGCCGGATGGCCCAATACATAGAAACAATGGTATCATTGTTTCTTCTTTTTTCTCATTAATATTATCATTCAATAATTGCATATAATTTATTATTATGTTTTATATTAATACCATCTTTCAGTAAGGAAATGCTGTCATTTAAGCAGCAATCAGCTGATATCTTTGAATTGATCAACAAGCTGCCTGTCTGTCTTTTTTCAGCCCTAAATATGACTTAAAGCAGCTGTGGTACATCTGCTGGGTGCTGTTACAGCTATTTATGAGTTGCAGGAGACGGATCAACCACATCCATTCATGGGTAGTGCGACTGCCAGATTAGCTTGGCACCTGCAGGCGCCAAGCTGATCTGGCACTACCCATGAACTGTTTTAAAGAAGGTGCCAAACTTAGCAGCCATTGTCCGTCAGTCTCCTACAGAGGTGTCAAGACAGAACTAGCTTAGTCGACAAAGACATCAAACGGGTTTAGTGATGGATAAGCCAGGTGTGGACAAATTGAGATGAGGTGACAGTTGACTTCCCTTGTCACAACCTTGCAGGCAGTTGCAGGTTGCCTCCCTTATGAGCAGGCATGGGTTCCGTGGTTTCTGGCAGACACATCTACATCTTATATTTTTAACTCATTCAGCCCGACGCACGTATTTCCCAAATTTGGTTGGAGATGAATCGACCATGATAATTCAAGGGTAGTACCAGATTAGCATGGCTGTTGGCACCTGTTGGCGCCAAGCTAATATTATCATGGTCGACCCATCTCCTGCTGTAGTATGACAGGGCTGATTGGGTTAAAAGTCTATCTAGCCAGTGTGCTACCCCTATACAATCTTAACCCTTTTACTGTCTGTAGCACTTTTGTTGAGGTGATTCCTGCAGGAATCACCCTCACAAAAAAAGTGCTTCTGACAGCGAATAAGTGTTTGAAAAAAGAAACTTTTCTCAGCTTACATATTGTGGTCTGTTTCAAGTTGGCAGTATTTTCCCCAAATATTGGAAACAAGACCACAGTTATTTTATATTTCCGTCCATTTTCGTTACCACGATAGTACCAGAAACTAGTACTTATTCCCCTCCCCACCCCCTTCCATGATCTCACCCCCCCCCCCCCTTCTCGAGATTCTGATTTAAAATAAAAAGTGGGGTGTGGGGGGGTTACTGGATTCACAGTGTCCGTGTTTTTATATCATGTTCAGTTTTGCATTATTTTTTGTTCATTGTGAGATTATGTGTAACTTTTCTTTTAGTTCATTGTTGTAACATTTGGGTTTAGTGTGGTCACATTTTAGTTTGTTGGAACACAATGGGGAGCCAATGAAGAGATCCTCAAAAATGTATATCAAGGCACAGTGAGACCACACTTTGAGTATGGATCCAATGCGTGGTTGACGGCAGCCCAGTCACACCAGCAGACCATTGACAGAGTTCAGAACCAGGCACTGCATATCATCACCGGCGCAATGAGATCCACACCAATTGAAAAGATGGAAGAGACAACAGGCATCCCACCCCTGCGCATGAGAAGAGATTGCAAAGGTTAAGTCTTCCAAAGACCATCCTATGAATGCCAGTATGAAACAGCCAACCTCAGGGAGACAGAAAAGATCAAGCTTTGTGAAGGAGACGAGAGCTCTGCAGAGAAAACACCAGGCAAAGCTCCCTGCGCAGGTAGAGGCTCTGAATCCTACTAGTGACCTTCTACCCTGGGAAAGTAAGCCAGAAAACATCACCATCTCTTCCACGGTACCCTACATCACCACCAAAGATGAGCACAGCACTGTGAGCAAGAAAGCCCTGACACTGGCCATGCTCGAAGAAAAGTATCCCCAGGAGGCATGGATACGGGCATACACCGATGGATCAGCCACAGATGCAGTTCAGAATGGAGGGGCTGGGGTGTACATTCAACACCAAAACGGAAAATGGCAGGCAGAGGCAATACCAACAGGCCTTCACTGCACAAATTACAGAGCTGAGGTGGAAGCCCTGGTCCATGCTGCAAACACCCTTAGTGGCACTGCAGACCCTGATGCCCAGATTGTCTTCCTGACTGATGCCATGTCTGTTCTTGAGGCAGCAACAGCAAGCAAACTGCCACGTCTACAAGAGGCACTGCAAAACATCAAGTGCACCAGGCTGGTGTTGCAGTGGATCCCTTCACACTGTGGCATCTACGGCAATGAAGAAGCTGACAGAATGGCAAAAGTGGGCGCAGAGAAAGAACAAGACAAAAATGGAGTCAGCTTCACAGAGATGAAGACCATCATTAAGTCTGTGTACAGACCACCACAACGGTCCCTAGACAGTTACCATCAGCTGTCCAGACAAGAGCAGGTGACCATCTTCCGTCTGAGGACCGGGCACAACCGACTCAATTTCCACCTGCACAGACGCTTCCACCTCGTGCTATCTCCCCTGTGCCCTTGTGGAGAAGCAGAGCAGACCCCAGAGCACATCCACCAGGAATGTGGGAACCACCAGTTGCTGAGGGAGGAGATATGGCCGAAGCCCGCCACCCTACAAGAGAAACTGTACGGGCTACAGAAGACCACAGATTTCATTTTGAGAGCCAAACTCCAAGTGTGACGGCGTTCGAGAAGAAGAAAAAGAAGTGTGGTCACATGTTAGCTTGTTGTAGCACGGCAAAACGTGTTATGTTTTCATTGTGTCAGCAGGACTTTATCTTGATAAAAAAGACACTTTTACCCTAAAACAGCAATCCTTGCACATTGCACTATTGTGCAGTAACGTACAGCCGAACCTGTTTTGAGCGACCATCCGTAATAAAGTTTTCTTGAATCTTGAAAATCACCTGTCATTAAAGACTGTCAGGTGACAAATTTTGCCCTTCTCTTGAGCGCACCTGTCTTTCTAAAAAAAAAAAGACCATTTTTCCTTTTAAGAAAGCAGGTACTTCTATCTTATTTAACCCATATCATACTGAGACTAAACGTTTAAATTTGTACACTGCCATATGCAAGCTACATTATAGTACTTACAGATAAGGATATAGACCAATGGCTTTAGTTCAAGGGTGGTGCCAGAATAGCTTGGCGCCTACAGGTGCCAAGCTATTCTGGCACTACCCTTGAACTATTTTAGTCAAACTTATTTCACACACTGGTGTATTCTGAATGATAAGGGTTAATTAACATCTGTCGTAGAGAACCATTTTAAGCCTATTGACGTGGATGTTTGGGTAGAGGTAACAATCTCTAATCCTGTTCATACAATGTGATTACAGGGGAAAACAATGCTGGCACTATATGTATTATTAGTCATTCATAGAGTTAGAGAGTTTCCCCTGCCTGACCGACAGTCTTTGAAGTTCTCTCTCTTTTGCCATTCTCGTTAAAAATTGGGATACTGTGTGCGTATGTGCATAGTTTCTTCAGCAGTATACATATACATGTCATGTTTATATTATCTCCTGGCCGTAGCAAGAGGCACAGAACTTCATGAGGCCCAGCATCCGCAGTGGCTCATGAAGTTCTTTGCCTCTTGCTGGGTTCATTTATATCTATCCCACCTTGGGTGGACGTGGTCACTTGGCGTTGAAATTGCCGTTGTTTCAAAGACATTATTTATATCTGTTGGCAGTGAAAGGGCTTAGTTCAGGGTTGTGTGCTGTTTACACTGTCTAAGCCGCGGATTGGTTACAGCAGGCCTGACATTTGTGCAGCTGCCCGTTTGCAATAAATCGATTATGACCTCATGCATTTCTGACACCAACTGTGAGATGAATCCAGTCTGAAAACTCTGGGGCAGTGCCTGATTAACTTTGCACTGGGCTTATATTTTAGCTATCGCGGACGAATTAGTGTGTAGGCGTTTTTATTTATTTATTTATTTATTTATTTTTTTTTTTTGGTGGGGGGGGGGGGGGGGGGGGGGGTGCGATGTGCTCAGAGGAATCTTGCACGCACTGGTTTTTCTGTGGGAGAGAAGGGAACGCCGGTGTTCCTGCGTTAGAATATTGGACAGCCGCCGGACGAAGATCTAGATAGCACAGTCAGCATGAGCGCCGAGGAAGAGGACCCGGTGAGCAAAAGGTCCACGGGCCATCGTCGGCCGCAGTGGTCCCGCGCACGACTGTGCGCGGGGCCACTGCAGCTGACGTCGCCCCGAGGGTCTTTTGCTCACTGGGAATATAGATCTGATTGATGGCATTTGTTGCCTGCTGCCCGTTGAGCCAAAATAACTGACCGACTGCTGTTTTATTTTACTGACATGACATTTGTTTTCGTAAACCCTACCATTAGACATTGTGTGGTTTTAGGTACACAATGTATTTAGTTTTATAGCATAGTGAGTGTTTTTGGTAAAGCATCGTATTATGCGTACATGTATTTGGGTTTCATCATAATGGTAATTAATGCACACTTTTTTTTTCTCTCCACATGTATTCAGTTTTACATCATATTTTATGTTCAGTTTTGTTATATGTTTTTATTTTCCCCCGAAGTTTGGGAATACGCTTCCTCAAATACAAATCCCTGCCCACTGCAAAGTCTAACACATTTTTCTTTCCCCGCTTCCTAACCCCTCTCCATCCCTACAGTCATTATTAATTTCTGCAAAAGTGGTTGTTTGCAGCAGCTATGCAACTTAAAGCATGCTGTATGCTATGCTGTATACCATGTCGAGATGATCATAATTATAATTATGACCGGCTGTTTTCCGTGTACAGGCAATCATAGCGTTTTCCACGGAAACGCTATAATCGCCTATACACGGTTTATGGTGGGTTTTAACCCATGTAACCCCAAGGCATCATTTCCCATATATTGGAGGTGTCGCCTAATGACTATGTAGAGGAGCTGGGTCTACCATAATAATTCAAGGGTAGTGCCAGAGTGGCTTGGCGCCATAGGCGCCACGCTACTCTGGCACTACCCTTGAATCATCATGGTCGATCCAGGTCCTGTTGTAGTGCTTCAGTGCTAAATGGGTTAAGGGGCAATAAACAGTAGGAGCAATACATCGACCGTCAATTTCAAGGGTTTACAGTGTAATGCACATGTGGCTGCCAGATTGGAGGGTGTTTGTGCCTGCACAAATCACGTCATGAACTGATGAAGACAAACAATTCATGCTACTTGTGTGTGTGTGTGTGTGTTTTCTCACCATAGCGCTTTTCTTCCTAAATATGCTTTAATCCCCCCCACCCCCCCCCCCCCCCCCCCCCCCCCGTGTTATTTTGACGTCATTGGTTAGAAAATGTTATGAAGAGTGTGTTATGTCGTGTGCAAATAGAATGTTTAGTCTTGAAAATCGCACATGGATGACTTATGGCGTCATCAGTGACACTACCATCACGGGAAATTGAAAGTGAAATGGGGAGCATCTGCAAGACGCAGCTGAAAGCCAACCAATGTGCAGTGACACTAGGGTCTGTGTGCATGAAAATCCGGCCTGTTCGGTCTTGACCTACTTTTTGTTTGTCAAAGGCACCTAAATAATCAACATGAACTACAAGCATGAAAATCAAAAGTTCTTTATTTTTAGGTTTGCGGCCATATTTACCTGATCAAATGGATATGGGTGTGTTCTTTATCGCTGTGTCAGTCACTGGAGCATAAAAAATGGTTGGAAAGTAATTCACATTAAATCAAATGAGATTTATTTAGAAAAGATGTGCACCGGGAGTTTTGGTTCTCTATTGAATTTTTCGAGTCAAATTTCGCTTGAGGCAGTTAAACATAAGCAATCCACACAAGTTGTGTGTTAAAAAATATCACAGGAAACTTGCTTCACAGAGTGTGTCCAGTTTTGCTTATTTTCACCACTAATGAAACCCTGTGTCCTCCAAGGTAGCCATGGGCGATAACTCGTCCAATTTTTGTGTGAAGGTAGCTCAGACAGTAGGCTGAACATGAAGTAAACAACAAATACAAATTTCTTGTTCTTCTGCAGGGTGGCTCTGTGTTTGTGGGTACACTTACAGAAACTTTTCATGTTTTTAATGGAATTCAGTATATATCAGTGCTATTTCTGATAAGCGGTAATTTACTACTTTTTGTTTTGGTTAAGAAAAAATGACTATGTGTGTGTGGGGGGGTGGGGTGGGGGGGGGGACATCTGTGTGTTTGTATGTGTGACACGTTTGGATGTGTGTTTGTGGCGCTTGGATGTTTGGACTTGTGTGTAAATGTGTGCTTGTCGGTGTGTGTATGCACATGTTGGCATGGGGATGTGTGTGTGTTTATGTGATGCGTTTGGGTGTGTGTGCGTGCGTGCACTTATCCACATGTGTATGGATCTGTTTGCTTGCGCGTGTGCATGTTTTCATTTATGTTACTGGCTCAAGACAAGTGCAAAAAGCAAAGTGAGTGTATGCGCACACTGAACCATCGTCGTCCATCTTCTGTTGTCTGTAGTGAGCATAATTTATTTTAGCTGGGAGACGATAAGGGCTATTAACTCGATCATCCCGGCACAGGTATTTCCCAAATTTTGGAGGCGTCATCTAACGACTATGCATCCTGCAGGAGATGGATCGACCATGATAATTCAAGGGCAGTGCTTGAATTATCATGGACGCCCCATCTCATGCTGTAGTGTGTCAGGGCTAAATGGGCAACTGGAGGCTGATTCAGCTTTTTCAAAATCCCAGAAAGCGGAGTTTTAGCTGTTTGGTTCAGACAGAACAGCCCTTCAGCCAGCCTGTTCCATCTACAAAAGGCATGAATTCTCATGAGCCCCTGCATCCGCAGGGGCTCAGGAGAATTCATGCCTCTTGGTGGCCCTGGATCATGTGGCATAGTTGGTCGATGGACCATTTTCAGTCATTTCACGTTTTCACACTGTCATCCATGCAAAGGGTTAATTATGTTAAAAAAAAAAAAAAAGCCATAATTCGACAGACACTGCATTAAAATCTACTGTATTTAAAATCTAAGGTTGGTCTAGGCACGCTGTGATCAGACTGCCTGTGTACTTAGTATTATGTTCACATTTGACCCCTGTTAAAGGTCAAGGCTGAGTCAATGTGAGTGTGCAGATGCGTGTGAAATCACTTAAATGACTTGTCACGAAGTTCATTTGTGTAAGGAGAGCTCTACGGTCAAACTTGGTATAAATCATAAAACCTTGCTTGTCACTTTTTGCTTGACAGCTTTTTTTTGTCACATTGAAGGTCAAGATAGAAAATTATGATCTTTGGGATGGATTTAATTTGACATAAAATTATATATCTGAGCAAAAACGGATATTTTCCAGCGTAGCCGTTTTCATGTCATAACCTGTGTTGTCTTTATATGTTGCAGTCACAGTCCTTTCCGACAGCACAAGACTAAGGACAAACATGAAATCGATCGTATGACAATGACCATGGTAAGGCTCTAAGCTGGCATGCTCCATCCCAATGGTCCTCTTAAAAATCCGACTGACTGTGTGATCTTGTCATGATGTTGGCTATTATCTTGTATGCTGCGATTTAATCTCTTCATTTTTTTTTTTTGTTGGGGGGGGGGGGAGGGGGGGGGGGGGAGGGGGTTAGATCACATTATGAACTCTTCGAAGACTTCTTAGGGATGAGATTGATATATGACTTTTCACGTTCAACTGATGTGAACTTACAGGACTACAGTACCATATTTTAAAAAAAAAAATTACAAGTAGTAATAAAGTATTGTGGAAATCTTGGTTGAAAATCAAAATATAGGAAAAGAGTGAATGAAATGTGTGCAGGTCTGTAATTTGGGACCAAGGCCATAAGGTCCAAAATCGCAGACCAGCACACAAATTGTTGATAGAGTTATGAGTGCAAGTCAAAGATGAACTACTTTCTGTCCTTGCAAAGTTTTCTAGTTTCTGAGTCTTCAGGGCTTTTTAACGTAACTTCCATTCACACAGTGATGGGATAGACAAAAACAACCCGAACGTGTTTTATTTTCTTACAATGCAACATTCATTTATTTGCCTGCTTCACTGAAGCTCACTCAGGTTGTGTGCAGCATTGTTGTGTTTTGCGCGACAAGGGCACCGCGAACGTCATTATGATGTGTCTGAATTGTTTGTGTTTTACTGACCCAGAACATTGACCTGCCGGACTCCATGTCTCCGGAAATGAAGGGGCTGTTGGAAGGGCTGCTCAAGCGTGACGTCGAGGACAGGCTAGGCTGTAGAGGGAGAGGGTATATTGGATTTGACACTGTCTGTCCACACATGTGCCTTTTCTTCCTTTACCAATGCAAATGTCTTGAGGCTGACCCTTTGGGTGTCTGTGGCAATTGTGTTCCAGTGGCCAGTTGCATGAGTGAGCTTAGTCCTGTGCCAGCCACTAAGCAAGGTGCGCCGCTACAGCGGCGCACCTTGCTTAGTGGCTGGCGCAGGACTAAGCTTACTCATGCAACTTGTCCCAGGGGATTCCGATTCCTTGCAGAAATCGCCTCGACCAAAATCATGGCTGATACCAAGGGGTTAAACCCTCTCGTGGATGCAGCCACCGATACTGTGATTGGTACCGATGATTTCATGCACCTTGACAAGGTGGTTAACCCATTTAACCCCAAGGCCGTATATCTCAAATTTTGAGAGTGCCACCTAACAACTCCGCACCGTTTAAAGGTGATGGAGCAACCTTGATAATTCAAGGATAGCGCCAGATTAGCTTAGCCTCTGATTGTGCCAAGCTAATCTGGCACTACCCTTGAATTATCATGGTCGATCCATCTCCTGCTGTAGTGTGTTGGGGCTAAATGTGTTAATTTGAGTTTTCTGTCTACTTATGTTGAAAACTTGACCTGGTTTTTGGAAGAGGTCAAGGGTATGTTGGATCTGACGCGCATCTGTCTGTTTTTCTCCTTGGCCATGCAAATATCTTTTGAATTTTCTCCCTGTAATGGTGGAAACTTGACCTGCTAATTGGTGTAATTTCACAGTAGTATACAAAATCAACTTTCTCTCCAGAAAATGCAAGATGTTTAGCAGTAGCTTTTTTTCTTTCTTTTTTTAAATTCAGGATTTAACAGCAGAACATGTTCGTATCAACTATCTTTTTTGCAATAAAATCGTCCTGAAGACATGTGTTCTCTCACAAGAGAAATTGTGGAAAGGCAATAGAATTCTTGAAGGGCAAAACGTGTCACTTGTCATTAAAGACCATCATTTAGGTGGCTACAGTCACCTAAATGATGGTCTTGAATGACAGGTCATCACACTTAAGGGTGTTCGCTCAAAATGGTTCTGTTGTACTCATTAAAGTACCATTATGCGTAAATCTGAAGACACATTTCAGCACCGTTTGTGTTCCGTATGCTTTATCGACACACCTAATTAACTTCAATGGCAGTTTGGACATGCAGCAAACTCACATGCGCAATCGCGCTTATTTATTGTGTGCAACCGTTAGCGTGTTAATCTATTTTTAGCTGTTTCTCGTACTGATACAGTTGTAATTATGGAACGGAGTGCAGTCATTGTCAGGTTACTTGATATTAAGACGACGTGTGCTGAAATGGATTCTCCTTTGTCTATATGAACCATAACTAGAACTGTGTGTAGCTTTTTGTAACCATCTTTTACAAAAGTGTGAACAGTCATTGCGGTAGTTGGCCTTCAACATTTTGGTGTTGATAGTGGTTTTGTTGTGATGATTCTTGCAGGAATCATCGTGACAAAAAACCCCTACCAACACCAAAGGGTTAATTCTTATTAAAAATTTCAAATTTCCACACAAAAGTAAACCTTGCCATGGTGTCGCTGTGCAGGGCACAAGAGGTGAAGGAGCACCCGTTCTTCAAGGGCATCGACTGGACCCAGGTGTACCTGCAGAAATACCCCCCACCCTTGATACCCCCCAAGGGCGAGGTCAACGCGGCTGACGCCTTTGACATCGGCTCCTTTGATGAAGAGGACACCAAGGGCATCAAGGTACGTGCACACTTTGTAAATCAGCTACGTCTGGCTGTCGGTATCACATTTTGTCGAGGCGAGTCCTGTAGGAATCGCCTCGACAAAAAGCACTACCGACAGTCGGAGGGTGAATACATCCTGCAGGAATCACCTTGGCAAAAAGCATTACCGACAGTCGGAGGGTGAATACATCCTGCAGGAATCATCTTGGCAAAAAGCACTACCGACAGTCGGAGGGTGAATACATCCTGCAGGAATCATCTTAGCAAAAAGCACTACCGACAGTCGGAGGGTGAATACATCCTGCAGGAATCATCTTGGCAAAAAGCACTACCGACAGTCGGAGGGTGAATACATCCTGCAGGAATCATCTTGGCAAAAAGCACTAACGACAGTCGGAGGGTGAATACATCCTGCAGGAATCATCTTGGCAAAAAGCACTACCGACAGTCGGAGGGTGAATACATCCTGCAGGAATCATCTTGGCAAAAAGCACTACCCAAAGGGTGAATGCCTCCAGGACATCATGCAATCGGTTTTACATTTGTCCTTCACTATGAAATAGTCAAAGTTGTGTGCACAGTGTAATGTTAAAACCAAATACCTAACTAACTATATGTGCACAGACCTGTGGTTTTGAACCTTATGGCTTCGACATAGAAGGCCCAAGATCAGAGAGCAGTCACATCCAGGTATCACAGAGATGGAATTCCTCCCCACCCTAATGCACTCTCAAATGCGCAAACTACTGAATACAAAGTCTCTTCTGCGATGTCCACACTAGACTCAAAGTTTCTCATACACCGCGTCTCTCGCAATAAACTGCGTGTCTCTACAACTGACAAAGCAAGACAATGTACTCACAGGCTTTCCCAGTGCCCTCCTTATATACACTATCAAAATCTAGAATCTTCTACGGAAATCAAGTAACTCGACCAATCAGAACGAAACGCGCAGCCGAAACTCATTAACATAAACTTTCCAGAAACAATATATCAGGCTACAAAAAACACGGCTGCTCACTTCAGCTCTAATTCTAGCGTATAATAAAGACACATAAAAGTATGGTATCCCTATCTATGATAGCTCAAAAAGGTACGAGAACATTCACCAAACAAAATAAAAGCTGCTCACTACACGCGCACAGGAAAAGTAGCAAAAATGTAGCGATGTCAGATGTCAACTAACCGACGTGACACTTACGAGGCCACCAGACAGTGCGACCTGTCTACAACGTT
Organism: Semisulcospira habei; assembly: GCA_036245525.1. Lineage (NCBI taxonomy): Eukaryota > Metazoa > Mollusca > Gastropoda > Semisulcospiridae > Semisulcospira > Semisulcospira habei. The sequence continues at coordinate 122,783,756 of BTPG01000007.1, read as the reverse complement.
CCGGACTAAACTTAACAAAACGAAATCGGCTCTACTCACGAACAAAAGAAAATCTTACTAAAAAGAACACGTGAATCGTAACCGTGATAGCTCAAATAAACAACATATCATTACCTACGAATAACACATGTACGCTCTCACAGGATAACACAACCACAATCGTAACATTAATGATCGCTATTTGTGAGCGGAAGGTCGTTAATGAACAAACAAAATAGAAGAGGGCCTAAAATAGAGCCCTGGGGCACGCCATGCTTGACTAAGCGGTGATTAGAATATGTACCATTAAGAAGGACTTTTTGTCTTCTGTCATCCAAGTAGGATTTGAAGAACGTGGCAGCGCTGTTGGTGTATAACGCGATTTTCTTTATCAGTATATCATAGTTTACTAAATCAAAAGCTTTACGGGAAGTCTAAAAAGACTACACCTGTTAGTTTTGATTCATTGGTAGATGCTAACCATGTATCTGTCATCCTAATCAGCGCGGATTGGCAGGAATGGTTTGGTCTGAAACCTGACTGCAATGAATGGATAAGATTTCGGTTTTCTAAATATTTTGATAGATGTTTATGAATATGCCTCTCTAAAGGCTTTGACAAAACTGGTAGTAATGAAATGGGATGAAAATTATTAATTTCACTTAGATCTCTTGATTTTGGTGGTGGGATTACTTTTGCATCTTTATAAATGCATCCGGAAAACAGTTTTGTTTTATACAGAGATTGTAGATGTACGTGAGACTCAACGATATATGGAAGAGATATCTTGAGTATTTTTGAGCTGATCTCATCAGGCCCGGATGACTTTATTTTCCATCGAGGTACCCCCACCCGGGTCTGCCGTGGGGGACTTGGGTGGGGTTAACTACTTTTTAGTTCCCAGGGTGGGTTTTCCTCTCTATTCTGGGGCATGCGTTTCTGTCTACCCGTAGTCCATTCACCTGTATTTTCCTATTTTAAACTCTCCCTACTGTCTGCGCTGCCCTGTAGCTCTTGATATTGTTTATTGGATGTGTGTTGCTAAATGGTCTTGGCTTTATTTAGGCCCAATATCGTAGGTTTATTTAATGTATTGGACCGGCTGGCGACATACATTCAATATTCTGTTTAGTTTGGTTTTTTTTACAAGCAGTGCAGGCACGTCCTGAGAAAGCCTTGTTGCTGTCGGGACGTTAAGCAATGTACAATCAATCCATCGAGGCAATTAATCTGCCCACTTCATGAAACGCTATAGGCGGTATCATGAAAGGTTCGTTGTTTTTATTTTTCTGGTTACAGTAGTCTAGTAGTTTGTCTGGACAATTATACTTATGTGAGTTATTTCCCAGTGGCATTAGTGATTCTGCCATGAGACAAAATGGTCATTAAAACTGTTTGCAGTGGGGTGGGGTGGTAAAGATGCACTACTTTTATTTGTACCTTTGGTTACTAAATTTATGGCACGCCATATAGTGGAGGAGTCTTTACTTTGCTTAACTACCTTACTGAAGAGAGATTTTTTTGCTTCTAAAACCATTGATTTTACGTGATTACGTTGTGTTTTGTATTCAGAAAAATGCTTCGTTTTTTTAGCTTGTCCATGTGTTCCATAGCCTCTATCAGATCCGCAGTTAGCCAGGGTGGTAAGGCGGCGTACTTAACTCTCTTTTGCCTCAAGGGTGCGTGTTTATAATTCAGCACACCGAGAAAGACACGATACCAGGTGTCTAATGCTTTGTTCGGGTCACTATCGTTATACACGTCCGTGAACTGTGCTCCAGCTAAATCAGTCAAGAAAGCATTTTCATTAAAGTTTTTTTAAATGATCTATAACTGTGATGCACGTGTGATCTTGCTTTTTCATTTTTGGAAGTTTTGAAAGCCATATGCAGCTAACTGGATAGTGGTCGCTGACACTCAGATTATCAACTTGAGTGTTGCTAACTGTGAGAGGTTTGTTGGTATAGATATGGTCTATAATAGTGGCTGATGTTGGAGTAATTCTGGTGGAGGATGTCAACCATTTGCTGTAGACCGACTAATGTAGTAGTACACTCCCATGATGGATGAGGTTTAAGAAAGTCAATATTAAAATCTCCAAGAAGCAGAACATCTTTGGTCTGAATGTATGTTTTATCGATCATGTATAAAAAGCTATCGTACCACTCAAAGGTGGCTGCAGGGTTTCGATACAGAAACCCGACAAGTAAAGGAGGGGATTTAGAGTGTTTGATTTCTACCCAAATGCATTCTACATCAGCCGTTTCTAGGTCTTGTCTCCTGCGGGTTATGTGTAGACTTGATTGATGGATGTATACCGCTGCACTTGTCTCACCCTGGACTGACGGATCTCTCCTAATAATAGAATAATTTGTGATGGCGATGGCTTCATTACTAATGTGGGAGGCCAACCGAGTTTCAGTTAAACCCAATAGGTTAAAATAGTCGGGGGCTTAACATAAACACAGACATCTTGAACTTTGTTTGCTATGTGGTAGACATTGAGCTGACCGATACGGAATCTTTGTCCTTTTTTCGAGGGTCTGCGCATGGCTTTACAATGTTTAAAGTAAAGAACCAGGTAACAAAATATCAACACAAAGTACAAAAGCAAAAACTAGAAAACGAATACACATACAAGTAAAATTAATATCAACAGAAAGAAGAAAAAAACTAAAATGAAGTTAAACACGGTAAGTAAACTAAACAGTATACTTCAAGAACAGTGTGTTGTAGCACCCCCGAAATAAAAATGGAAGTGAAAGTATAGTAACTACAAGTACGAAATCTAAGAAACAGACAAGAGTTAATGTCAGAGTTCACGTGAAATGAAGTCCATATGCTATTAAAACACACTTGCTTCACCACTGTAAACATATAATATACGAGTCCGAGAGTGAGTGAATATGAGAACAGATACACCAGTCATTTGATTTCACTTCGATGATCATAAACTGTGAGTCAGGTGTACGGGCTGTCCGAAACAGAACAAGTACAGTAGTCATGCAATTTAAAATTTATTTTGCATAACTTACACACTGCAAACTCACTGTACTATTATGTGGAACACAGTTTCACAGATATGACCAAGCACTAGTGCAATCAGGTGTAGCTGTCAACCATGTGTCTCTGTCACATAAGGAATTAATCTTTAAACTACTGAGTCACTGTCAAAACCAGACAACTAAATAAGTCGTTACTAAATTTATGTAATGTCAGATCGAGCGTGTTTCATGACACCTACACACACACACACACACACACATACACGGAGTGTATATGCTTACCGTTTTCACTTCCAGCGCCAAGTAGGAACGACTAATCGACCCTGAAATCCGGAAGGTAGTAACCGATCAGCTGTGCGCGGCGCAGAGCTGATCGGACAAAACCTCCATCGATAAAGGTCCATCCATCGCTCCTCGTGTGGTTAGAACAAAGAAAACATCCTAAAGTCTATACCACTTGGCCCTGGAAATAAAATAGGTAGCGGGATGTCCTTCAGACAAACGGCCTTAGAAACTGAGCCAGCAACTTCAGCAGGTGTTGAGGATCCAGGGCCGTGTTGGTCTCCGCTCCCTGACTCTGGAACAAGGTGTTGGTGGGTGGGGCGGCCATTTGCGGAACGATAGGCCCTGTTCCTGCTGGCACTAGTGGCGGGAAGTCTGAAGACTGGAGCTGGGGCCCCTGACGTGCTTGGCGTTGTTTGCGCCCCAACCCGTTGTTGGGCGCTGGATGGTTAAGCTGGCTGGTCGACGTGGCGTATGGTTGAATCGGACTGTAGGCGGTCCTGGGCGTCAAACATCAAAGGCTGCTATCCGCCACGGTCCGACAACAAGTTGCCTTGCGGCCCTTTCTCGCTACGTGTCACGTTACGGCTTATAGGTAGGCTGGACATGCCCCGTTGACTGTGCACCCCGGCATCTCTCTGTTGTTGGTGGGGGCCACGGGGAGGGTCGCCGTAGCGGATCTTGAAGGCAATCAGTTTAGTGCCCTCGTCACTGGGGTGGGTCATGGTGTTGTCACGCCTGTACATGACCTGCTTGGGGGCGCCGTTCTTTGTCAGGAAAGTGGAGGTGTGGTCAACAAACTGAGTGTTTGTTGACAGGCCTGTTTCAGGTTGACTTTGGACAGGCATGCAGGTTGTGACAGGGCGTGGTGACTGCTGAAGGGAGGGACGATGGAGGAGGCCTGGAGTGTAGCACGTGGGAATGCGGCGGACACTAGACGGATTAGCATCAGCCAGGTGTCTGTCGGAACGGGACACTGGTTGTCTCTGCAGCTGTTGATCCCTACGTGAAAAACTACATGCCGGATACGTGGAGTAGGGGGGAGGTTTGTAAGACACTTGCCCAAGGCCTTGACTGATAGGCCGGACACTGCCATGTTCTGCACGTTGCAGTCTTTATCCGACATTATTCGTTCGCTGACCCGCTTCATAATGGAGTCGCCGAGCAGCAGAACGTTAGAATCTGACCTGATGTTCATGTTACAGAGGTGGTCATACGGTGTTTTGGCAACGGGTGCAAACGTGGTTTTAGGGGTTGTCTGTTCAGCTTCTTGCAAGAGTCCGTATGTGATTGATTACATCACAATCATCTTCTGTGGCAAGGGCTGCGAAGCGATTACGCATGGCAATATTAACAGCTGAGTTAGGGTTTCCGCTTGTTAACGACAAGCATTGTGAAGTCACTGGTGTGCTATGGGTTGATGACGAGTCCTGCATATTGACGTGGTTGTTGCAGCTTGAGGGAGATGGGAAGTTTGATAGGGACTGGCTTGTACCAGGGTCTTGGACGGGCAGTGTGGTACTGGATTTTGTTGAAGGCGATAGGGATTCAATTTGTTTTTTCAGCGTTCGAAGCGTAGCGCCGTGTGTGTCTTTGCTGAGTGCAAGTTTCGTCACTTGTGTGGACAGAGTGCTCTGTTCGTGAGTTAACTTCTCGATCGCCTTTTCAGTTGAGGTTACATAGTCTTGTAGGGACTGGTCAACAGCTTGAAGGCAGTGCTTGAGCTTGGCGTCATTGTCCCTGCGGTCATTGTCAAGGCTGTCCTGTCTGGCGCTGAGGGATGCATGCTGCTGCTTGACAGTAGCCAGCTCCTGTTTGACCGTCTGCAGCTCAGTTCTAAGTTCCAGGATGCAGGTGGTTGCTTCCATCAGTTGTTGTTGCAGGATTGACAGGGTAGTCGGGGATGGCGCAATCTCAAGTAAGTAGGGAGGGTGGGATTGACCAGAGGATAATGCTGTACTGTTAAACTTATCAACTTGTTGACTGCTGGTATTGTGATTGCATGTGGTCACTGTGTCAGTCAGTTGAAGAGGGATTAGTGTTGTATGTGGTGAGGACGGGTTCCGAGCTCTCGCCACGGGGTGGTATGGGCGTGGCGTTGCGCGGGTCGGTGGACTTGGTGACATCAGACGAAGGATCTGAAGGGGAAGGGTTAGAAGAGACTTGCTCCGGGGAAGCAGTTTCGATGTCGAGAGAGAGAGTTTAAAATGAACCAGAAAATTTGTAAAAAGTGCTTTATACTTCCTAACTGAGTGATGTTTTCACGTTTCTGAAAATATGCATATCCTGGTAGTATTATGATAACAATTATTTCCACAGTAGAGGTTTCTGTATGTGCACTGCATATCAGTTTTAACAAATCACTTGTCTGTGGTCATGTTTATGTTTGCTACTGCAGAATAAAGTAGATAAACATCACAATTTGCTGATTGAATGCTCGTAATGCAAATACACTTTTTATTAGTTCACTTTGATGTGCAGTCATCCATTTGATTTCCGCTAGATTACTGTTCCCATGGGTCATGTCGGTTTTTCAGTCAGCTCCTTCAGATCTACAAGAGATATAGATTATCATGAGCCCCTGCAGTTGCAGGGGCTCATGAGAATCTATGCCTTTTGCTGGCAAGGATCAGTACAATTACCATCACCCAAGTGTATGACTGTTGCCGTTTGTTCGCCATTCAATTATGAAATATGCATGTCGGCTCAATCATGCAGTGAGGAAAGAATACGGAGTGCATGCTGTCTGCTCGGCTTTCTTTTACAGATCTCTCTGATGCAGCATTAACAGAATTTGACCACAAAAAATACATAAATAATGAATATTTTAAATGAATATATCATGGGGATTCTCTGCAGGTCATTTCATTATCTAACTGTATTATTCACCAGTGTCACAATGGGTATTTTCTATCCATCCATGTGTCCGTCTATTCATCTATTCCTCCCTCCTAATACCCACCAATCCCAAGTCTGTCCATCTATCCATCCACACCCCCCAAGTCCACACACCCATTCATGCACCGAAGTCCATCCATCCATTCACCCACACATCCAAGTCCATCCAACCATCCATCCACCCATCCACACACCCACACACGCAAGTCCATCCATCCATTCATGCATCCTTCCATCTTAAATTATAGTATCTGTTTATTTCTTTTCTATTCATTGATTAACTTTATCATTATTATATTATTAAACAATAATCAGTATCTGTTGATTGATTTGATTGACTGACTGATTAATTTTGTAATCTTTTTGCTCAGCTGATGGACGCAGACCAGGACCTGTACCGGAACTTCCCGCTGGTGGTGTCAGAGCGGTGGCAGCAAGAGGTGGCCGAGACGGTCTTTGACGCCATCAACCAGGACACGGATAAGCTGGAGCAGAAACGGAAACAGAAACCCAAAATCGATGATGTCGACCTTGGTACGTCACTCACAGACTTGATCTTGAGGTTCTGCAAGGGGACTGTTCCATTAGCAAGAGGCGTAGATTCTCATGAGCCCCTGCGACCGCAGGGGATCATGAGAATCTATGCCTCTTGCAGCTGGTATTGTTTCAAATGAGGCTGGCAGGAAGCATATACTCTCATGAGCCCCTGCAGATTGGCTCAGTTCTCAAATTTAAGGTTGTTGTCGGGTTCAAGCCTTTGACCCGCATCATGATGGCCCAACTCAGAATTTTAGTGATTTGTCAGATGCAGCCAAGGTCAGCGAGAGACGATCGCTCACCGGCCCAAACCCATCCACCCACGAGTCAGTTTGGCGGAGAGTGTTGACTATCTAATGTGCCCAAAAGTTCTCCATTTGCTAAACTTGACCAAATGAGCATTTTCGTTCCCGTGTTTGCAGATTATCATTACGGTGAGCCATCTGTTATTGTTCGTGTTTATGTTGTTGAAAGAATTTAGCTTGCGTGAGTACAGTTCATGTTCAGATTGTTACATTTTCAACGGTTCAGATGTTACAAGGGGCTTTTTTCTCGTTCTTGTTGAGAGAGTATTGCAGTCAGAAGATAACTAGTGTGAAATCCTAGGGTCAACATTCCCAAATTTAACCCCTTCACTGCCGGGCAAGGCAAACGCTACCCAGCTGCAAGAGACATAAATCCTCATGAGCCCCTGCAGTTATGGGGGCTCATGAGGATTTATGTCTCTTGTTAGTCCTAATTTTGGTCCCATTTATGGCTGTTTCTTCACGTGAATGTCGGTCAGCGTGCAGTGGTTTTGGACATGAATTTTGTAATTACTGGCAGTGAAGGGGTTAAGAGTTGTCCACCAGAGACTGCATACAAACTCAGATCCACCTTGATAGTTCAAGTGTGGTCCTCCATCCTAACCCTTTGACAGCTGCTGACGATACCGATCAGTGGAAAAGACGCGTAAACGCGTCTTTTCCACTGAGCGGTATCATCAGCTGCATTTGAGGGGTTAAACTGTCATGGCTGCTATGTCTCCTGTTGTGACGTGCCAAGGCTGAACGGGATAAGGGGTTGTTTCCAAAAGGTGCACCTTAACCCATTTCAGCCCACGGATGCATTTTCCACATTTTTCAGGTGCGATTTAATGACAGTAGACCAGTTGTATGTGATAGATTGACTATGATAATTCAGGAGAGTGCTGGATTAGCTCGGCGCCTTAAGGCACCAAGCTGATTTGGCACTAACCTTGTATTATCACAGTTGATCCATCTCATACTGCAGTGCATCAGAGCTAAATGGGTTAACTCATTTGAGACCTGCTGCATCCAGATGCATGGTTTTGTGCAGCATATCTGGATGTCTGTCTCGAAAGAGTTAACTCTTTCTGCCCTGACTATTACAAGCCAGGCAACCAAGCGAGATTACAGACTCCGCCAGTGCTTTACCGAATAGTTTAGTGTTCCACTTTTATCCTGTAAACTATTTGATATTATTAGATTATGCTAAGCATGTGCATGGAATAACACTGTATTATTCTTGGAAGCATTGTATTCGTTGAAAGATGCATTTAGTTGCAGTAATTTGTTTAGTATTGAGAAAAGAACGACGTTTTGATCCCCAATTGCTTTCACAAATAACACAGGATGCCGATGAAATATGTTTAAAAAAAAAAAAAAAAATGAACCGCCATTTCTTTGTATACTACATGACTGATGTCGAGAGCCTTGCAGCACTGCTTCAGTAACCAATTTGAACCATGAAACATATCACCCATGTCTGGCCCATGAGGTCGGCTGGTTTGGTACCCACAAAAGAACATCCAGAAAGCTCTGAAATAACTTCTTGTGCCATTCGGAAAAGAAAGCTAATGAGAGTAACTTCATCTCCTCGTTAACCCCTTTACTGCCGGAGCAAGACGACCACTACCCATCTGCAAGAGACATAAATCCTCATGAGCCCCTGCAGTCGCGAGTGCTCATGAGAATTTATCTCTTGCTAGTACCGTTTCCTTTGTGCCCAAGTTTGGTCCCATTCCGTTTGTCTCCTTCACACGAATGTCGGTCAGTGTGCAGCGGTTTCAGATGCAGAAATCCGTGTTCACGGGTATGGAAGGGGTTAACAATGTTCACCTGTATTCCACCAGGCCCAACGGACTGCATCGTGGAAGGGGAAGTGCTGAAGCTGGGCGGCCCGTTCCTGCAGACGTGGCAGAAGAAGCACCTGAAACTGTACCCCAATCGACTCGAGTTCTACCACAAAACGCGCGACGGACAAGTCACCCGCAGCAAAGGCGTGGAGGTAGGGCCTTTTTTAACCCCCTTTGTGCAGACAGTACTGGCGACTGTGCACAAGTGACTTAGCCCATTACATCCTGAGGCTGATTACACCAAAAAAAAACTGTGAAGGCTAAGTTACAGATCAGGAGATAGATCAACTGTTTTAGTTCAAGGGTGGTGCCAGAACAGCTTGGCGCTTGAGGCGCCAAGCTCTTCTGGCTCCACCCATGAACTACCATAGTCAAATTGTGTATCAGGGTGAAAATGGTTAATGATAGTTTGTGAGCACAACTTTCATCATCGTTTTGTCCTTTGTCTGTGTTTTATGTGTGGTGAATAACGCGTGCAAAGGAAGTAGTAGTCATTTTAGGCTTGTTGTGAATGTTACTTCGTCTGTGGTGCACATGCAGGGGAAAGTATGCTTACATGTGTGCTGTGCACATCATTGTTTTTTTCTGTGACGGTTTTTAAAAGTCTGAGCCAAAGGGAAGCAATCTGTTATTGTTGCGAGTTATCGTTGGGTGATCTCTCTTTTGGACTTGGCACTAGAAACCAATCTGTGAAATACAGTCCGGAGAAGATATTCACACAATGAGCCCAAAAGGTTATCGCTAAATCAGAAGTAGGTAAAAAATGCACAGATTTAAAGCATTCAGTGGATTCATCCAGTCAGCTATATCTGCAAGAGGCATAATTCTCATGAGTCCCTGCAGCCACAGGGGCTCATGAGAATAAAAGCCTCTTGCTCACAAGAACTTGCCTAATTTCTATCCACCGTATGATATACTTATCCAGTGATAGCGGTATGACTGTTACAAGTGCATGTAGCACAGTAATCAGGATGCAAGCGAAATCCGCCTTTTATTACTGCATTGATATCCTTGCTGTCAAGGAACACAATCTACTTCTTTGGCATGAGTCTGATATCTTCCCAGAGCTGGCCTGTGAACTACATTACAGACTGACCATGCTAGAGAGGTTAAGTTTGTGCTGAATGATTTAATTTAGTGAACGAGACCAAAGTCACAGTGGGTAACCAATGTGTACTATAACAATAGACAACACTCCAAACATCTTTTAGAGGCATAGATCCTCATGAGCCTGTAGGGCTTGTGAGGATCTATGCCTCTTAGAGATGTTTACTCCAGACATTTCCAAGAAGCATAGGTTCTCATGAGCCTGCAGGGCGCATGAAGATCTGTGCCTCTGGGAGATGTTTGGAGTGTTGTCTATGCTTATGGCACCTGCCGTGATTTTGCTGTCGTTTGTTGTTGGAAGTCATTTATTGTGAACGAAATCTCACTGGTATCCCACTTGCACCACACAGGAACTGTCATTATCAATTCTTCTATTCAAGTTCATCAGGGCTGAATGGGTTGAGAGTAGTGCCAGATGAATGAGACACTACACTTAGTCTGTCATGGTCGATCGATCTCGGGATGTGTCGACGCGTGTGTCTGTGGTGAATGACGCATGTTTGTGGTGTGTGTGGTGTGTGATCCCAGGATTGTCAGGAGGCTTGTTTTGCACTGTTGGCATGTTGCCCGCCACCACCCATCATGAACATTGACGAGAGTTTCCGAAGACGTTCTTTCCGTGGCTCAATATCTGAAGTAGAAGTAAGGGTGTTCCGAAGCTCCAAAGAAACCTTGCATATTAAGACCACCTGCATGTTCCTGACCCCATTTTCAGGTAGTCATTTGTTGGCAAGACAAAGCATGTTGAGAAAAAGATAAAGCAACAGAGTTATAGCCAGACCGTTTTTTCAATGAACCTTGCTATGAAGACCACCCTCCCCAAAAGCAGAAATATCCCAAGGTAGGTGGTCTTGATAGCAAGGGTGCATTGGATTTTCATTTTTGCCATTTCAAGTTCACTTTTTCTTGCTTCTTTTGTTGTTACCAATACAACTGATATTTTGCTTGACAACCCCCATGTGCTGTCTGCCACCAGTACTGTTTACAGTTCTGGTGGAATCATGCATTAGGAGGTTAACAAATTTGACTAAAGAGACTGCAGTAACTAGTCAGAATAGGCATCAAAGTTGTGGAGACATCCTGCAATTTTTTATGACCAATCAGATTAGTTAGCATTTTGGGTTTCAGTAAGAAAACATGCTACATGACGGCCGAATTAATAATAGCAATAGAACCCCTTCACTCCTGGTTTTTGCAGTCCTTAAAACAACACCAAAGATCCCCAGCAGTCAAAGGAGCGAGACTACAAAGTGATTCCAGCAAGAGGCATGGATCCTCATGAGCCCCTACAACGAGGATCTGTGCCTTTAGCGGCTGGACTTTTTCTCAGCATGGAAGGAGTTTTAGACATACTTTTTAAGTTTGTGAATTCTTCTATTTTGTCTTTAAACATTATTGATCACCAAAAGTTGAGTCTGTGTTTTTAAGTTCCTTCTATTTATAGAAGGGACTTTTTAGGACGGGCATGGTGGGGCGAATTAATAGCATGTCCATGATGTCAAATGTGTGTGCGTATGCATGTAAACAAGAGAATCTCTGATATATATATATACACAAGCTTGAAACTTGGTGAAATACCTTCTTAAGAGGGTGGCTAAGAGAGCCTCCGAGCATATTGTAATTAAATGTCTCATTGCATAAACAACCGTTTATAGGAAGTCGGTTGACCCAGATTAGAGTCTGTAATTTTTGTCATATTTACTTGAACTTTTGCAAATAGCTAGTTTGGATAAAGACATTGGATGAGTTCGTTAGCCAGCTTTGTATCCTTTCAACTTCTTTAGTAAAAATTAATTTTTTGCACAAAAGAGTTAAAACACTAAAAAAAAACTTGACTTCTAGAGAAAGTCAGACAGTGGCGGTGACGTAAAAGAAGCAACTCCGTCACCACGCAGACACTGACATAATACTCTGAATATGATGTCATTCTCTCTCGCGCGCATGGCTCTCTCTCTCTCTCTCTCTCTCTCTCTCTCTCTCTCTCTCTCTCTCTCCCCCCCCCTCTCTCTCTCTCTCTCTCTCTCTCTCTCTCTCTCTCTCTCTCTCTCTCTCTCTCACTCTCTCAACATACACTTGTCCAAGAAAATTATTTTGAACTGGTTAAGCCAACTTATGTCAAAAATGTGTATATCAAATTTAGACTTGGCATAACCGAATTGCTAAGTAACAAAGATATAGTACTCCCAATGCTGTAACGAAAGTGTGTCCATTGTGTGCCAAGACTGTGGAAGATGAAATTCACTTTATGTTTTATTGTCCGTTTTATGATGAACTGCGTGTCAAATACCTATGTCATCATGGCTTGACTTCGCGAACGAAGATTCTATAGGGCTTGCCCACGTCGTCTGCAGGCATTTTCGTGACTGCGGAGGCCAATCCGGGACAGGCAGGTTCGACCGCAGTGGCTGCAGGGGAAGGTCTGGTCAGAGTTCTGAGTTACGACAACTCTGTTTTTTCTCCTGAGCCGCTTGTCCTTGAGGTTAGCTCTGCGAGAGTCCTCAAATGAGACGGCTAAGTTTGACCTTATGAAACTCAAATAGAAAGAATTGTGTATCCTAGACACTACTAACCCGCAGTCTTTTGGCGATTTAGCAAGATTTGTATTCCATGCATTTAAACTCCGTAGCAGCTTGCTTGTATGATTCCACGTGCAAACTGTGGTTCTTACTCCGAGCCCCACCCGGGTCTGCCCTGGGGGACTTGGGTGGGGTAACTACGTTTTAGTTCCCAGGGTCACCCTGGTCAGCCCCAGAGGGTGGGTTTTCTTCTGTATTCTGGGGCATGTGTTTCTTTCTACCCTTTGTCCATTCACATGTATTTGCCTTTTTAAAACTCTCCCTACTGTCTGCACTGCCTGTAGCTCTTGATATTGGATGTGTGTTGCTAAATGGTCTTAGCTTTATTTAGATCCCATGTGTTAGGTTTATTTAACGTATTTGACCAGCTGGCGACATACATTCAATGTTCTGTTTAGTTGGTTTTTTTCACAAGCAGTGCAGGCACGTCCTGAGAAAGCCTTGTTGCTGTTGAGACGTTAAGCAATATACAATCAATCAATCAATCCAGACCAAAAAGGTGACTGCCAAGCGTGTAATATGCAAAGAAGTACCCAACGGAGAAAGAAACACGCTTAGAAAAGACGGGTACAACACAATTTATTAATATTTCGGGTAAATACCCTTTGTCAAAATAGACAAACAAACAAACATAGAGATTAGCCGCTACTTATCTTCAATAGCAGAAGGAATGTCCTTCTGCCATTGAAGATAAGTAGCGGCTAATCTCTATGTTTGTTTGTTTGTCTATTTTGACAAAGGGTATTTACCCGAAATATTAATAAATTGTGTTGTACCCGTCTTTTCTAAGCGTGTTTCTTTCTCCGTTGGGTACTTCTTTTCTTCTTCTTCTAATCAATCAATCAATCTTACTCCGACCTGGTCTGTGTAGTACACGGCTGTGGCCTGGATTTGGATACCACATTTTACATGCATGTCAAAAGTGGCTATTATGTGCTGGCGTAGATCAAATGGAAATGTGTGTGTGTGTGTGTGTGTGTGTGTGTGTGTGTGTGTGTGTGTGTGTGTGTGTGTGTGTATGTGTGTGTGTGTTGATATAAACATCGCCATATGGCTTTTATATACACCTGAATTATAAATTATATAATGTCTCACTCCATTGTATGGACATTTTGTCTGAACAATTAACTGTCTGAGTCTCTCTCTCTCTCTCTCTCTCTCTCTCTCACACACAAACATGCGCACATCTGCAGGAGGAATAGATCCTCATGCGCCCTCCAGGCGCATAAGGATCTATGCCTCTTAGAGATGTTTGGAGTGTGCACTAACACTTGCACACACATCGCTTTCAGTCAGAAGAGCATGCAGATTAGTATATCATGTAGCTAGGTAAAGTCAACCTGCTTTCACACAAATTATAGCAAGACTGAAATTGTACCGTGAAGGTCTACTTTTGTCACCATTTTCTCAAGCCTATGAAGCGAAAGTGAAAATCATATCACGTAAAATATAAAATTACGTAAAAAATAAAACTTGCGTCATGACAAATGACGTTTGACAAATCAATGACGCGTATGTCCTGCGCCCTTTATAGAACTTACTGATGCATTGGCAGATCTGCAAGACTTTTTCAATAGGAGATAATTCAACATCAGAATCAGGTCAAAGACAAAAGGTACAGACCATTGACAGTGAGGACAGCCTCATATAGAAGGGACTTTGTGGGTTATGGTTTATCCCATCTTGTTACTTGTTCACTTTTAATTGTGTTCTGTTTCTGTGTTGCCTGCAGTCCTGCATAAAAATCTGCAAGAGACATAAATCCTTATGAACCCCCACAGTCGCAGTGGCTCATGAGGATTTACGTCTCTTGACGTCTCTGTTTTGAGCACTTGTCTTTTCACTCATTCAGTGCTGAGAAAATCTAAACACCACCCAACTACAAGGAACATAGATCTTCATGCGCCCCCACAGTTGCAGGGGCTCATGAGGAAATATGCCTCTTGCTAATATCACTTTAAATCCATGCTCATGAGAAAGTTCGGGCTTTTTGGTGTTGAATGTTGCAGAATAACACAAAGAATCTGTCAGAAACAGCACAATGTATGTGCTGTGTCACAACTTGGCGCAGTACGCAGGAATGCAGGGAGTGTAACACATGTGTCCATTGTGCTGATGCTTGCATACCATGCACGCACTGCAGCAGGAGATGGGTCGACCACGATAATTCAAGGGTAGTGCCAGATGAGCTTGGTGCCTGTTGACGCCAAGCTAATCTGGCACTACCCTTGAATTATCATGGTCGATCCATCTCCTGCAACAGGTGCATGGTCATTAGATGACGCCTCCAAAATTTAGAAAATATGTGCATTGGGCTGAATGAGTTAATAGAAACTAAAGTGTATTGAAAGAAAAACAGAAGATAGTGGTAGATAGTGTTTCTATTTTAAAGGGATTTCTACCACTATCTTCTGTTTTTCTTTCACATGAAACCCTAGCGGCAACAGTTTTACTATATAAAGTGTATCGAGGATATGTTACAGTGTTCCTGTGAAATGTAATGTCTGATCAAACTTCCCACAGGTGTTGCGCAGTCAGTATAGACGCACACCAAAGTCAGAACTGAACAACCTGTTTTGAGCAACCACCCTTAGCCCTTATCATTTGGAATACACCCGTGTGTGAAATAAGTTTGACCAGAATAGTTCAAGGGTAGTGCCAGAATAGCTTGGCGCCTCTAGGCGCCAAGCTATTCTGGCACTACCCTTGAACTAAAGCCCCCCACCCGGGTCTGCCCTGGGGGACTTGGGTGGGGTTAACTACTTTTTAGTTCCCAGGGTCACCCTGCTCAGCCCCACAGGGTGGGTTTTCCTCTCTATTCTGGGGCATGTGTTTCAATCTACCCTTGGTCCATTCACCTGTATTTGCCTTTTTTAAACTCTCCCTACTGTCTGTGCTGCCTGTAACTCTTGATATTGGATGTGTGTTGCTAAATGGTCTTAGCTTTATTTAGGCCCCATGTCGTAGGTTTATTTAACGTATTGGACTGGCTGGCGACATACATTCAATATTCTGTTTAGTTTTTTTTTTCACAAGCAGTGCAGGCACGTCCTGGGAAAGTCTTGTTGCTGTCGGGACGTTAAGCAATGTACAATCAATTGAACTAAAGCCATTGGTCTATATCCTTATCTGTAAGTACTATAATGTAGCTTGCATATGGCGGTGTACAAATTTCAAGTTTTTAGCCTCAGGATGATATGGGTTAAGAGAGGTCACTTGTCATGATAGACCATTTTAGTGGCTGCCACCTGAGTGATGGTTTGTAGCTCTTTGCCAACAGGATGTCAACTTAGCCGCTGTGAGATTTTCCTCCCCTAGAACACTATCAGCAGCGAGATCAGCCCAGCCAAGATGACCTTGCAGTGTGTGTGCTGGGCTATTCTTCACACTGCACAAGTTGTTTCTTGGCATGTACACCATGTCGGGAAATGAACTCTTTATCAGAATTACTTAGTGGCAGAGTATGCAGTGTGGAAAAGTTACTATTCAAATTCAAATTAAAAAACTTTATTGTGTCAGTCTAGCCGACAAATTTTCTTTCGTTGGGATCACATGCGCGGGTACGGTTTTAGCCACATTATGACAATGGTGAAAAAAAAAACCAAAAAAAAAACACCACTACATGACCACAGTGTTAGTGGTATAGGTGTGAGTCTGCCACTTGCAAGATGCCACTGCAACATCTGAGGTGCAAGTTCCTCGACGGCATCAACAAGGAGAGAGAGAGATATGCTAGTTAACACACTCTTCATTTAGGAGACGGATGGCCGAGGGTACAAAGCTGCCCTTGTAGCGTTTGGTTTTAACAAGAGGAGCCTTGAACCTACGGCCAGACGGGAGCTTTTGAAGGTGCTTAGAAAGGCAGTGGGAAAGTGTCAGCTGCCAGCCTCAGGCCCTTGCGTATCATTCTCGTCCTGTAGAGGCCGTCAAGGCTCTCCAACCTGCCCCCAACGATTTTCTCACTAAGCCTGATTATCTTATTCAGCTTCCTAAAGTTCTTCTCGCCCAGGGAGCCGAACCATTAGGCAAGGAGTTAGCGGCAGGTGACACGTTTTGCAATTCAAGAGCATCTGGCTTTTATGACAACATTTTTCTTGCAGGAAAGGTGGCTACGCAAAGCAGGTTCTGCAGTGGCAGTGTCAGAATAGTTTGGTGGCTTGTTGACACAATTTGACCTTGACAGTTCAAGGGCGGTGCCAGAATAGCTTGGCACCTGTAGGTGCCAAGCTGTTCAGGCACTGCTTTTGAACTAACATGGTTGATCCATATCTAGTAGCAGTGTACAAATGTATAAGGACTGAATGTTCATAACGCCTGTGTCTGTGTGTGGCAGTTGATTTCAATGCTGGACATCAAGGAGGTGTACCCCGAGTTCCAGAAGCTGAACAAGACGGAGAACTGCATTGTCATCCAGCTCAAGTCCGACCAGAAAATTGCCATCACGTCGCCTGTGAGTAGCAGCGTGCTGGAAAAAATAATACACATAAGTGGAAGTTTGTATCTGTATCTAGTAGCTTTAAAAACAAAGGGCTGAAGTGCTCTGTTGCAAAATGGCAGCACTATATGAATCTCAGCACACAAAAGGTCCTCGGGTCCTGAGGACCCTTTGTACTAGGATTCCTATTGTTATGCAGTTCAGGGCTCCTGTTTTCACCGCAGTTTAAAGAGCCTGTATACCTCCAGGTGTGAAATTTAGAGGGTACACAGACCCCATCTGAATATTTTAAGGGGTCAGAAAATTGAGACAGTAATATTGAATCAGTTGCATGTTCTTTATATAATTGAAAAATGGTGTGTCCCAGATGCAGATGCACTGAATTTAAGTGCGTCTGCGTACCCTTCTGTCACATTTTCAGTACATGAATTTTAATTTTAATGCATCATAGATGCACAGAAATGGGAGCCCTGCGGTTTGTGGGCCTGTTTCTATTTCAGTGGTAATGGTGTACCACTTATATGTCAACTGTGTGTGGAAAATAATTTGATTTTGTAAATAATGTAAAAAAAACTCTAAAGCCTTTTTGGCTCACGTGCGAAGCAAAAGTGAGTCACTGTTCTGGGCCAGTGGTCGTCTGTGGTAAACTTTAACGTTGGCATTTTCTCGGAGGCTATTCAAGCTACAGTCTTCAAACTTGGCCAAAGGATACTTTGTGGCAAGACCTTTCTAAACATACAAATTTCAGTGACCTCTCACAAAGGTCAAGGTCACAGGGGATCAGGAAATATATCAAAAATAGCTATTTTTGGACATAATTTATTTTTTCTCAAATACTATTCACAACTTCAAACCCAAACTTGGTACAAAGAAGATACCTGATGGTAAGACCTTTCTATGCATATAGTCCATAAGCTAGGAAGGTCTACCGTGCACCCCCCCCCCCCCCCCCCCCCCCCAGTACTCAATAAGATGGGTTTCAAAGTGTTCCTTAGTATGTCCTGAGATGTTTAAGCCATGTTCCCCAAAAATCCTTAGGAACACACCAGAGATATAGCCGATGGCGCAAGGGTACCCCCATTCACGCTCTTCGCAGGTGCTAAAATGAGGTTGAGAAACATTTTTCCTCTAAATAAATCAGAATTCATTCCAGAAGCCCAAATCAGGCAATATTATGTTAAGGCACACGTTCTGCATCCTCTGCAAAAAACAGAATGAAAAAATATTGAATCTCTGGCTCACAGTGAAGGTAATTGTGCACCCAGCAAACAGCCATTTCCACGAAATCGCAAAAAAGGACAAAAATAATGTGTCAGATGCCTTCAGACATTTTTTATAGCGCTGGCAGTCCATTTTCAGGCTTACATCATTAAAACAGGATGTCACAATTATTATAAACTAGACTAGGTGATGCTGTGATCACTGTGAGTGCCACAGTGGTTGATTTTGTATCCCTACCCCCAAGTTCTAAAAATACACAAAATTAATTAGAAAAAATTACTAAAGTTATTCCATTTCATTTTGACCTCTCTTTACCTATTAAGTTGCAATAATGTGAGCATACAGTGCAAGAAAATAAGGAAGGTCGGCATCCTTTACGGTACGTTCGTGGTGAATGATAGCTTTTTCCCATTTAAAATTGCCGAATTGGGAAACGTACGTTGTTTCCGATGCCCTCAGAAATTTTGTATACAACCAATAGGTCTTTGTTAGGTTTTATTGGTTAGGATAGAGTACCACAGTTACTCCCAACCTGATTTTGTGATGCTGTGATGCATTTAGGGGCCACAGTAGCTGAATCTGCTGCCCTACCCCCATTTTACCAGTACGCAAAGTAACGCAAAACAATCATAAAAAATTGCTTACGTCATACTCTTAAATATTTTTTGTTGCCAGGTTTTTTTTAAAAGTATGCATATTGAGCATAAAAAGTTGTGATCATTTCATTAATTTCAATGTAACCTATCCATTTAATTGTAATTATTTTTAACTGGCTGGTCTTTTAGGTGATATTTTACCTAGCGTAAGGCGGATCTAGTAAGGTCTCCCCTTTTCCTTTCATTTATTTTCATCTAGAAATGTGTAAACATGAATATGCGTAATAAAGTTTCATGGTTCCTAATAGCCAAAACAATGTTATCAAATACTTAGATTACACATGTCGACCACGAGATCTTCACTTCCACCTTCTGCAACGTTCAATTTTTTTTATGGCCGTCTTTAAATTTTATATTGTTCTGGCTGCCAATAAGTGAGCTGTCAAGAGCTAGGCAGCATGTTTTCAGAGTTTGATGTACAGGGGCGTGTCTTCTGGTCAGAACTGCCAGCAGACGGCTTCTCTGTATGGACATGTTTGGAGAATTGTGCTAAGGAGATTGATTTTCTACGCCAAATTCGCATAGGGCTGTTTTCGCATGACCCAGTCTCACGAGGTGAGTCCAGCAGGGTCCTTACGATCTGTGAACATTTGTGAAAGTTGTTAAAAAATGACAAGGTTTTTTCAGGGCCCTGGAAAGTCTGTCAATTTCAGTCCTTTTCCTTAAAGTCTGTGAAAGTTTGTAAAAATGACAATGTGCTGGCAAACGTTTGTCTACTTCTTTTTTTTCTCCCCCAATTTGTGACTATTCCATTGCAAACGATCATGCTGACGCTTGTTGCAAGTGATCTATATTTAGCTCTGATCATAAAGTGACTGCATGGCCTTTCTGCTGAACATTCTGATTGGTTGTTTACGCTTCTACCGAAGTCCGCCATTTACTAAGCGTTCTTTTATTTGGGTATCTCTTCATGCATTAGGCACGGAAGCTTCAAATAATTGCTGATACAGAATGATCTGATTAAAGTGTCTAAACCTTCAGGCTTCAGTTTGGGTTTGTGAAATGTTCCTGCTTTTCTGTATGGACCCAGTCCAGAGTAATCAGTGCGTAGATGAAAGATGGTGGCCTGGCTCTCCCTGTTCAACTTGTTGATGTCATCTGCCCACGGGCTGCAGCCGCCATTCTGCTGTTGCCAATCACTTTCTTGTTGTAGTGTCTCCATTCCCAGCCAGTCCAGAATGCACTGGAATCCACTGCAGCACTATTTTGTGGACAGGGCATCCAGTCTATCTTGAAGCTTCCTTATGAGATCAGTGGATCAAGCTGCTGCCTTTCCCTAGCTGGTGCTCTGCTGCTGTGTTGAGCACCTGCAGATCTGTATGATAGTTGGAGCTGCTGCCACCAGCTGGTAAGGAGAGGGAGGTAGTAGTGCGGTCTGCACAACAGATATACATGCCACTTCCTTCATTCCGCACGGCATCTTGTGCGGTATCACAGCTGCTGTGAGGGTAGCGCTTGTGCACAACCTCCAGCAAGATGGCTTTGTGCAGTGCCGCAACCTTTGGCAAAGAGTCCTGGAACATTGTTTATGTTGTCTTGAAGGCTCTTTCGAGATGTCCAGGGAGCTGGGATATGAATGGAGTTGTTCACACATCTTTGGGCTTGGTTCCAGGACGTCAGTGTTAGCCCTTTGCAGGACCTTAAGTTGGCGGTTCAGACTTGGGCGTTTCTGACGGTTCTTGGTCTGCTCCTGTAGTCTCCCATGCTGTTTGTGTTTAGTAAGTCTCTTCATCGTGTGTGCTGTTCTGCATTCCAGTGGCTCCAATGTCCTCCATTTCCAAAATTGGGGTTTTCCAGATGGCTCTAAGAATGTCACTGTATCATGAGAATGACCCATGTTCTGCATCTTGTCAAGCCTGGCTTTTGGGGTTTTGCAGGCAGTGTTTCATGTTGTCGATGTATCATGGTACCGCACAACTGGTCTGACCGAGCAGGTGTTTGCTTGTGCCAGGATGCTGTAATTTGCGCCAATGTGGTCCCCACCAGTTTCTTCATCAGAGACTTTTTTTTGCAGCTCTAGCTTCCGTGGCTTTGATGTGAGGCATCCACGTGAATCCAGTAATTTATTTGTTGCCAGTAAAGTTGGCCTGTCTGTTTTTGGTACTGGATGGTCTCCAGTTTTGAGGTGACCTCTTCTGTCTGATTGAAAGAGATGGTCTAGCTCAGTTTGAGTGGCCTCTTTCAGTCCAGCTGCTGACTCTATTGGCAGCATCCTGGATTCTGGAGGATGCTATTTTTTGATGTTCTGCTGCACTCCACACTGCAAAGTCATCCACATGGAGGATGTTCAAGACGAACCTTGGTACTGTTGTACTGATGTCATTAATGTAGACCAAAAACAGCATCAGACACAACATCTCCCTGAGGTACACCTTCCCCGAGTTTGACAAGAGTGCTGAATGTGCAGATGGTAGAAGCTTCAGTGGCAGCCCCTGTTAAGCATGCCTTAAATAAAAAGAATTACAATTAAAATGATGGGTCACATTGAAATTAATGAAATGATATGCTCAATATGCATATTTTGTTAAGAAAACTGGCAACAAAAATATTTAAAGAGAGGAGCAATTGATATGATCATTTTTCGTTCCTTTGCATACTGGTAAAATGGGGGTAGGGCAGCAGATTCAGCCACTGTGGCCCCTAAATGCATCACAGCATCATAAAATCAGGTTGGGAGTAACTGTGGTACTCTATCCTAACCAATAAAACCTAAAAAAAGACCTATCAGTTGTATACAAAATTTCTGAGGGCATCAGAAACAACGTACGTTTCCCAATTTGGCAATTTTAAATGGGAAAAAGCTATCATTCACCACGAACATACCATAAAGGATGCCGACTTTCCTTATTTTCTTGCACTTTATGCTCACATTATTGAAACTTAATAGGTAAAGAGAGGTCAAAATAAAATGGAATAACTTAAGTAATTTTTTTCTAATTAATTTTGTGTATTTTTAGAACTTGGGGGTAGGGATACAAAATCAACCACTGTGGCACTCACAGTGATCACAGCATCACCTAGTCTAGTTTATAATAATTGTGACATCCTGTTTTAATGATGTAAACCTGAAAATGGACTGTCAGTGCTATAGAAAATGTCTGAAGGCATCTGACACATTATTTTTGTCTTTTTTTTTGCGATTTCGTGGAAATGGTCGTTTACTGGGTGCACAAATACCTTCACTGTGAGCCAGAGATTCAATATTTTTTCGTTCTGTTTTTTGCAGAGGATGCAGAACGTGTGCCTTGACATAATATTGCCTGATTTGGGCTTCTGGAATGGATTCTGATATATTTTAGAGGAAAATGTTTCTCAATCTCATTTTAGCACCTGCGAAGAGCGTGAATGGGGGTACCCTTGCGCCATCGGCTATAACTCTCTGGTGTGTTCCTAAGGATTTTCGGGGAACATGGCTTAAACATCTCAGGACATACTAAGGAACACTTTGAAGCCCATCTTATTGAGTAGTGGGGGGGGGGGGGGGGTGGGGGTGCACGGTAGACCTTCCTAGCTTATGGACTAATACTAATTATAAATTTGGTTGATCCCACAGAAAGGTCAAGGGTCACGAGCTCAAGAAATGGGTCCAAAATCACAATATTTTCACAAGAAATGTTTTTTTCTCTCAAATACTATTCACAACCCAAAACCCAAACTTGCTACAGAGATACCTGATGGTAAGACCTATCTATGTATAATAATTTGGATGACCCCTGTCAAGGTTCACAAGGGCTCAGGAAATAGGTAAAAAAATAGTCATATTTTGACAAGAAATGTTTTTTTCTCAATTACTATTCACAACTTCAAACCCAAACTTGCTACAGAGATACCTGAAGGTATGACCTATCTATCCATACTAATTTGGATGACCCCACGAAAAAGGTCAAGGGTCACAAGAAGTTGACACATGTGTATAAAATGCCAATTGTAGTTATTATCAACATTTTTGCAAACTTTTCAATCATTTGGCACAAAGGTAGCTGATGATAAGACCACTTTATGTATCTTAATTTAGTCGACTCATTGCAAAGGTCAAGGGTCACGGGAGTTTCACAGATGTGTGAAAACTGATTAAATTTTGAGAAAACATGGATTTTGTTAGTGTAGAAGCCATCCCTGGACTTATTGTCAGACGCTCATACATGTGAGCCATAAGGGTTTTGCCTTTCTTGTTTAGGTAATGTTGAGCTGGTCTGTGATTTTGGAACCTGTGACTTAACTCATTCAGCCCCACTGTCGTATTTCCTGTAACGACTATGCACTAGTTGCAGGAAATGGATCAACCATGATAATTCAAGGGTAGTGCCAGATTAGATTGGCGCTGACTGGCACTACCCTTGAATTATCATGGTCTACCTATCTCCTGCTGCAGGGTGTCGGGGCTAAATGGGTTAACTTAAGTCATAATATTCCAATTTAAAGACCAGCTCACTTTTTGCCTTCACGTCATGTACTGTGTTAACTTTCTGTTGACAATTTTCCTTTGGTGTATGTGTCAGGACCGAGTGTTGATCAACCAGTGGAAGGATGAGATCATCAACGGCTTCAACCTGTCCTCGCAGATCATGGCCAACATGAACAAGAAGGCCTCCAAGCTCTATGGCTCCGCCATCGCCCAAAGTCCCAGCAACGAGAATCTGCGATCGCCCCTTGAGCATCGCAACAGCAACGGCAGTTAATCCGGCCGCTAACACCCCACACCCCTTACCCCTCGTCTCTCTCCCCCCTGTCTCCATCCCTCCCCCCCCCCCCCCCCAACCCATTTGTAATCTGGTCTCCCCTCACTCACCCAATCCAACGCTTCTCTGCCCCACTGGTTTGTCTCGGTCATCCCCTCGTGATTGTGGACAGTCCTCGCTGTAGCCTGCCCTGTCTTTTGAGAGGCGTGGATTGTCATGGTGGATAATCATGCGCCCCTGAGGCTGCATGAAGAGGCGTGCATTCTCTCGTGCTCCCTCGGCCAGCCCCCTTCTGTGGTGTGGACTTTCAAAGCGTGATTTTCATGTCCGTCTGCAAGAGGTGTAGATTCTCATGAGCCCCTGCTCGAGAATCTGCGCCTCTTGCCGGCAAAAGGAAAGCTCAGTTTACGTACATTTACATCTGCTCTTTAAATGGAGGGAGTTGCCAGGGGTGAAAAATGTGAATGTTGATGTCCCTGGTACCTCTGGGTGGAGTGGGAGGTTGGTTCCATGCCATCAGCAGGATGGTTCGTGTGCGACGAGCACGAACTTGGAGCTTACATTCTCTGAAGGAGAGCTGTGTTTTTGCATTCTGCTGTTGGACAGTCAACCGAGCACCCGCCAACACAACAACAACAAAAGAAGATGGCAACAGTCGTACAGGGAACATTTTTTTCATGGGATATTATTGACAAGAAACATTTGACGCATTCGGGAGATGATCGTCGAACAGGGGAAGGAAAACTGTTTTGAATGTTTGCCACATTCAGTCAGTGATTGTCGAGTTGGGGAAGGAAAAACGCTTTGAAGAGCTCATAAAAAATATAGTGCACAGGTGCGTAGGTGTGCGTTGAGCTTGTCTCACTTGTCTGCGCGTCACATATTGGACGGAGGCTTTGGTCGTTGGCTACGGACCCTTTGTGGGATGTGTTGTGTGGACTGCGAAGCTGTTGTTGTCTGGATTAACGGACATGCGGAAACGTAATTACTGGATGGTCAGAAAGTGGCCAAATACTCTTTTATATTTTATTTTCTAGACGTCAGGCTGTGCTCTTTGTTTGCCTTTTTTTTTTATCTTGTGTTTCTTCACATGCGGCCTAAACATATCAGCAAATGTGTCTCCAATCACGCATCTGGGATTTGGTTTAGGCACTGTATTTGTTTGTATGTGTACTGGTGTGTGATTTTGGGCCTTATAGCTACAGCTGTAAGGTCCAAAATCACAGATCGGCACAGTTTCGTTTTGATGATGTAGCAAAAACTGTTAACCCTTTCAGCCCTGACGCACTGCAGCAGGAGATGGGTCGACCATGATAACTGAAGGGTAGTGCCAGATTAGCTTGGCGCCTATTGGCGCCAAGCTAATCTGGCACTGCCCTTGAATTATCATGGTCAATCCATCTACTGCAACTGGTGTATAGTCATTAGATGACGCCTCCAAAATTTGGGAAATACTTCTGTCGGGCTGAATGAGTTAATGATAAACAAGTGAAAATGTATACTTGAAAAAAAAAGAGAAGGAAAAAAAAGTAAAGTGACTGACAAACTGTTCATTTCTTTTTAGGGTTTGAAAGGCAAGTCCTTACCAGAAACTTTTGATCTGGCTGATATTTTGGTTGGTCATTTTGGTGGAAAGTGGACTAGATTAAAAAAATGTATTCTGAATGCAGATACACAGTAGTGAAGTATAATTTGGTCAAAACAAGATGCTTCAGTGCCGTGTCATCTCTCCAATATTTCTGTAGAAGGAAGACCTTTTTGTAAGTGACAGACATATTGCACATTGGACTTAACTCATCGCTGGACGAACAAACCTTAAGCAAAAACTCTTGGATTTCTCTGAGATTTCTGTCTTTAGTTTTCTTGTATCATAATTATGCTTCTGTATGTTTTGGATTCTTACACTTTGATTTGGTTAGGGAAGTTTAAAGTCTTTTGACGCAGATTTCAAGTCGTTTCACTTTTTAAATTTTTTATTTCAGCCTGTTTTGGTGGGGGAATTGGTCAGAAAGTTGTGATATCAGGAAGACGACAAATTCTGTTTGATAGAGCCAGAGGAAAAACAAGCCAAAGAGCTGGGTATGCAAGTGTGATATTACTACATTAACTCATTCGCGGCTGCGGCTGGCCGGGAATGAGTTAAAGAGTGTGTAAAAAGATCATGGCCCAATCTGACCGTGTACTTGTCCCAGAACGGAGGTGATATTTACAGCAGAGCTGTGCAGTGGAAGTTTTGGGCAAAGCGAACATTTCTTACCTGCTTTTAACTTGTTCTCGTCGACTGACTTTCTGAATGAAAAATTATAAGGAAAAACAAGCAGCTCATTTGTGACCCTTCAACAAGAGGCATAGCTTTTCATGAGCCCCTGAAACTGCAGGGGCTCATGAGAATCTGTGATTCTTGCTGACATAGCTTTGGCAGTCAGGGTCTGCGTTTTTTTTTGTGAATGGCTGATCAGGGGAAGCGCTGGATTCATCACGCACACACACTTTGTCCGCGTCAGATACGTTTGCGGGGTTTTTTTTTTTTTTACGACCAGGCTCCAGAGGCAGATGTCGGTGACACGACGTCTCGAGCTCCAGCAGTGATAAAAAACCCTGACTCGCATTTACGTTTTTCAGACACAGTGACGGGTCAATCATCGTCAGTTGGTGCAGTGTGATCATGCAAAACTTGTTGCTTCTTTGTGTGTGTGTTTGTTTTTTCTCCACACACTAGACAGTGTACAAAAGGCCTCGGACGCTGGAACCTCATTTTGCTCTTGGCCTGTCTGATCCACAGGCAAGGCAGATTTTCTGTGGCCAAATTTGATTCACAACTTAGTTATGTTTTTGGTTATATCTTTGCGAGAATTACTGTGAGATCTGTATAGGGAGTATTTTCTTGAAAGTTGAGCTGGTGGCATTTTGTGTGAGAGTGGTGCAGCCCACCTCAATGCTCCTTCTGTTTCCACACCATGCCCCTCAGTGTAGATCCTCATGAGCCCTTGTGTCCGTGTGTGAGAGGCATGGTATCTCATTTGAACTAGCAAGAGGTGTTGATTCTCATGAGCTCATGAGGATCAACACCTCTTGTTGGTTCGAATCAGCCCTGTTCTTTTAATGTACATCGTTGCCCCCCAGACAGGGGATAGCAGGAGAATTTATTTTAAGCCTGCATTCCCCAATTTTTCGTAGTTCTGTTTTGACAGCTGGGGCCAGTTGCATGAGCAAGCATAGTCCAGCACCAGCCACTAAGCAAGGTGCGCCACTATAGTGGCGCACCTTGCTTAGTGGCTGGTGCAGGACTAAGCTCGCCCATGCAACTGACCTCTGGACTTCTTCAGTGCGACCCCCAAACCCCATCCATCAGTGCTGTATCCATGCCCATCTGTGCAAAATAACAGTACATCTGTCAGCTGAAGAGTCACACTTGCATTGTTAGCCCCCCTCACTAACGTCAGCCAGATTTTAAACTTCAAACTGTCGGTCAAAAGTCTTCGTTGTCTGCCAGATTATAAGCGACGTCAATCCATTAATCAAGCCTACTATGGAAGGACGTTTGGCGTCTGTAAAATAAAATCACAGTTCAAGAGTTTTGGCATCATATGGCCATAATTGAGAAACTGTGAACTTCATCATTCGCTTATAATTTCTTTTTGGTGTCTATATTTCTTTGGCATTTGTGAGCTTTGTGCTGTGCTGTCTGCTCTGTTTTGGAAGGAAGTGACTCGTGACCATTTTCTTTCGTCAAAAAGTAACTGATGACCATTTTGGTTTTTTAATGTGCATGTGTATGGCATTTATTTAGACTGCGTGAGTGTCATGACAAATATATGTGATAACTTGCAATTTTGTTTCTTCAATGGAGATCTTTAAACGCGTGAATACAATATGTGCGGAAAGTTTGAGGTTGACTGTACGTGCTTGTGTATGTTCACTGTGTGATTGTGTACCAGGGTTACATTTCATCCCCGAAAGCTTGACCAGTCCCCGTGAACAGACCGTTCCGATGGCAAGAGACAGATTCTCATGAGCCCCTCCAGCTGCAGGGGCTCATGAGAATCTATGCCTCTTGCTGTTCCTTGAAAAGTAGGAATCATTTTGGGTGAAGCATATAGGTCTGAAACGGATGAATGCTAAGTGTTGATATGGTCCTTGTGTATAGGTCTGGGATTTGCATGTTAGTTTTTCAAATGTCGGGAACGGTGCCAGGTTTTGCAGTGCCCTCTGAGTCCTTCATAATCATAGTCCATGAAAATGCACATTTGTGAACAGTTTCTTTTGGCGCGCATGTACCGAGTGTGTTACCTGGCCTGTGAATTTGGACTTTGGGGCTGATAGCGGTATAGTCCGTCATAGTCCAGCAAACACATGATTTTATTCATCAGTTGCCTAATTGTATCCTAGATTAACCCATTTAGCCCCGACGCACAACAGCAGGAGATGAATCGGCCACGCTAGTACAAGCGTAGCGCTAGATTAGCTTGGCGCCAAGCTAATCTGACACTACCCTTGGACTATCATGGTTGATCCATCTCCTGCAGCTTGTACACAGGTGACAACTTCACAATTCGGACATGCGGCTGTGGGGTTAAAATGGGTTAACACTCAAATTTTGCTGTATCTTGTGAGTGTTAACCTGGGAACCTCCTGAAAAAAAAAATCGTGTACATGTATGTAGAAGTATCATTGAAGAGATAGAGGTATCGTTTGCCAGTTTGGGGTACAAATGTATTTGACTTTGACAAACAGTATTTGGTTCAGTCCAAATATCTTCCATATGGAGCACGGACAAATGGCAAGCTTACCTCTGAATATCCCCGACGCGTTACAATCTGGAGACTGGCTACAAATTACAATCTAGAGAATGTCTGGCAAGTGTAGATACAATGTAAACAAGTGTATACATACATAAATTGTACAGTGTGTTTTAGACAATCTCTCTACCTTCAGTGCATGCCTGTAACGAACATTATAAAGTATACAGACAAGCAATATAAAATGCGACATCACTGGAACCATCGGAAACACTCCAGTGTTTCCAATGGTTCCAGTTATGTCACATTTCCTTTGCTTGTCAGTGTAGCCTTTTAAGCTTTGAACCTGTAGATTTCAAGTTGAAGATGCTGTGTGATCATGTCCAGTCTCGTAGTGCATCCCTTTGACCCTTTACATCCTGAAGCTGATTGGGTAAAATTTGCTTATTGTCTTGTGAAGGCTACATTTCAGATCAACAGATGAATTAACTATTGCAGTTCAAGGGTGGTGCCAGAATAGCTTGGCGCCTGAGGCGCCAAGCTATTCTGGCACCACCCTTGAACTATCATAGTCAAATTTATTTCAAGCAATGGGTGTATCAGGATGAAAAGCGTTAACTTAAATAATAAAAATAGCGTTTGCGAATCAGAATTTAGGGATTCTCAATTTAACTTCCATGAAATTGAAAAAAAAAAAATTGCTTTTGCATTATTTTAATTTCAGTGTGGCGTAAAACTTGCTTTGGTTTTCAGTACCAAAGGAAGTTTGCCCTGTGATAAAAAGACTCTGTTTTTGTGAAAAGCAAGATTTTGATTTTGTTACGATGGAAATCATGTTTTTACACACAAATGGACTTGCTGTCTTTTGATTTCACGTGGCAGAAGTGTTTTAACCCTTTGGCTATCTGTAGTGACTTTTGTTGCGATGATTCCTGCAGGAATCATCGCAACAAAAAACGCCATGACAGCCAAAAGGTTAACAGTTGAGGAAAAGGTCCTATTATTCTACAGCCCCCTTGTAACTTGCTTGCTTTATATCACCAAATACTGTATTTTTTCCCCTTGCTTGTGTTCTCTTCTGGAAAATTTCTATAAGACATTTATTTTGCTGAAAATTTAAAAAAAAGAACCCGATTCTTGCACATTGTTTTGCAGTGAATTGAATGCATGCGTTTGTTATTTCTTTTGTTTTCCGTCCTTTTGTTTTTTTGAGTTAAACTTTAACCCACAGCTTACAGGAGGAATACTTAAAAACGTTTTGTTTTTACCCATGTGGAAAATATATTATTTTGCTGATTTTTTTGGGTTTTTTTTTGTTGCCTGTTTAATTTGTTGAAACAAAGCTCTTGTTTACATATAGTTTCTTTGTTAACACTGCTACAATAAAGCAGCAGTGTATACATTTACTCATATATAGTGATAGTAGAGATTGTATTATTGAATAATTTGTATATTACGTTTGTTGTACAGTAGTTTCATTTTATGTTGGTGCTCAGGAATGCTCTCTTCCTCCCTCTCTCCCCCCCCCCCCCCTCCCCTCCCCTCCCCTTCCGTCTCCCCTATCTTGCCATCTTCTACTCCCATGAAGCAAAAGTCAGACGGCTACTGGTATGTTTCCCCTGCCCTATTCTTTCTTTCCACAAGCCGATAGAGGGAAAATCTTTCGGTTTGCACAACTACATTTTCAAGCAAGATTTGTGCCAGTCCATGATTTTTGACCTTTGTACAAAATCACAGACCGTTTTTTTTTTCTTCAAATCTTTTCGGCATTAGTCATCCGATAATGTGGATTTGGCAGAAGTATCTTTCCACTGGTATTGTTCTGCAGTGTTGTGATACCTGATCTCAGA
The DNA here is from genome assembly GCA_036245525.1 of Semisulcospira habei. Lineage (NCBI taxonomy): Eukaryota > Metazoa > Mollusca > Gastropoda > Semisulcospiridae > Semisulcospira > Semisulcospira habei. Next base: position 122,753,655 of record BTPG01000007.1, on the reverse strand, counting down.
ATGCTGTTTGCATTCTTCATAGTGTGAGCACATTTTTTTCCAGTTTCAGATTACTTTTGTATACTACAGGTCATAGTAAAGTAAATGACCTATGTCTCGCATGTAGTGTGGACACTTTCACCATCCAGATTAACAGATAAAGGTAATTGACATAGTTGTGTACAGTTCAAGAAAAGAACCAGTTACAAAAAGTGTGCAGATTAAAAAACTGAGGCAGAAACAATTACGCATTACAAAAACTACTTGCCAACTCCAGTCGTCATCCCTGTTGCTAATTTATATGTTAGGAAAAGTATGTTCATGAAAGGTCCAAATAATACAATTGACGGAATTTATAATTCAGTAATCTTGTTATCTTTGCCTTTAATAGGCTATGTATGGCTTCTGTTTTTTCACGGGTGGGTTACCCTTTGAACTGGTTTTATTTTGGCCTGCCATTTTGTATCTTAGTATCAAGATCGTAAGGTCCAAGCTGACAGACCGACGCCCTCTTCTTCATTAATTTCTTCCAACCTTTTTCTGTCATGACAATTGTACTGTGGCCCAGTCAGTGCTGCCTTTTAACCCTTATCATTCGGAATACAGCAGAGTGTGAAATACGTTTGACTAAAATAGTTCCAGGGTAGTGCCAGAATAGCTTGGCATCTCTAAGCGCCAAGCTATTCTGTCATCGCCCTTGAACTATAGCCCTTGGTCTATATCCTTATCTGTAAGTACTATAATGTAGCTTGCATATGGCAGTGTTCAAATTTGAAGCTTTCAGACTCAGTGTGATATGGGTTAAAGGCTCAAACAGTAAATCCACTTTTTTATGAAATGCGAGATTTTCACTGTATAATTATGTCAATGAAAGTCTTACATTTCACAAAAATGGACTTCATATCTTTTGCCTTCGTGAGGTGTACTTCCCAGTAGGCAAAAGTCTTCGGACCGACGAAGGCCGCAGTTGGCCCGCTGGCCAACTGCGGCCTTTGTTGGCCCAAAGACCTTTTGCGGTCGGGGTTCTACCTTTTTCTTCTATTCCCCCTCCTCCAACCCCCAACCCCCCCCCCCCCCCCCCCCCCGCTTCCTTTCCATTTTATCCCACGGGTTGTGTTTGTAAGGCGTTTGACAGTCAACTTAAGAATAATTAAAGTGCTGCCTGGGAATAGATGTACATGTAGATGCATGCTATCAACCTTACAGTGATGAATATGTGTGCTGGTCTCACATTGGGCAGGTTTGGAGTTTGTCGGTGTGTGCACTCGACAAGCATGTACTGTGTGCCTGTGTTTTTGTACAAGCTTTGTGTGTTGGTGCGAGAGTGGATGCGTTTTTGGAACATGTATGTAAACGAGCGTACTTTGCTTTTTATTTTTTGGGAACCATAATTCAGTCTCTACAGCCCCTTGTGATACCAAGTACGCATCCATGTGCTGGGTTTGTTTGTTTTTTTCTTTTTTGTTCACTTTAAACTCCCTGGTGGCTTTGGACCGTGGATTGTCTTTCTGGAACGATGGAAGGTAAACCCCTTTGCCAGAAGAACATGGATATAAATATAGGTCTAGCGGGAGACCTAGATCTCCATGAGCCCATCGCTTCTGTGGTGGCTGATGTGGATCTATTCCTCTTGCATTTTGGTCGTGTTCTTTGCGAACGGAAAGGGTTACTGTATTTGTTGTATGGTGCAGTCTTTTCATCTCTTTGTGACGTGCAGGATGACGTCATGTCAAAATGAATGAATTATTTTTTTTTCTTTTCTTATTTTTCCATTCTGTGTAAAATTATGTATCTGAAGTCATGTTCTTCGTTGAATGTTTTTCAGATCCTTTTTCAAGAAAAACAAACATATGCATATTGGTTTCCCTTCACCGTTACTCTTACCATATTGTAACTGTATAACATCGCTTTTTATAACGTCATAGCGGAGCCGATTTGGACTTTCTTTCAGGCTGTGTACGGTGTGAAGTTTTTGATCGTCATTTGACTGTTTTCGCTAGTACCGTTTGTCAGTGTCTGTTAATGGATTCATTCAGTATACAAATGGCTGTATTAGAACTGTATTTCCCAGTCTGCAAGAGGTCCATGGGCTGAAGTCTGCCGCAGTTGGCACGCGCGCGGGCCAACTGCGGCAGACCTCAGCCCATGCACCTCTTGCAAACTCTGGGTTGTGTGAAAAGCATGTATTGCTCTTTGTAAAATAAACTCTGTACATGTTCGCCCCATGGGTATAAGATGATAATGATGATGATTTTTGTTCGGTTCTGTCGCTGTCTCTATCGTTCTCTTTCTTTGATATGTATATACTTGAACTTTTATGACAGTTGGTGTTTGTGTGTGACAGAATCTCACTGTGTAGACACTTTCTATGACAGGCATTTGGTGTTGATGTCTATAACGGGTGAGAGATTCTTTTTCTTTTTTCGAAGAGAATTGTTAATCATATTCAAAATGTTGAGTACCTACCACGTTCATGGCAAACATCATTTAGATTTTTTTTTTTTTGTTTTTTTTTTTGCGCTGTAGCATCTTGGCGAATGTCTCGATTTTGTTTACGAAAAGAAAACTTGGAGAATCGACTGTCTTTGGTTGTCTAAGTTTTCATGTCATAAACAAACACACACAAAATATTTATTCATGTGTTGTTTTGGTTGACGACAAGCCAACTCAGATAATTGAGTTTTTTTGTCACAAACAAAGCAGACAAAAACATAGACATCTGAATTTTGTTTTCTCTTTCACTTTGTGATTGATCGTGTCCTTGGCAATGTTTTATTTTTCTTGATTCACTGGAAATGATGTGAAATGCTATGATAAGTATCACATATTACTCAACTGATGAATGTCACTGAAATGGGCCGGACCCATTTGCATGTGGAAGAGCTCGTAGGCAACCCCCCAAAAAAAAATCATTAATCATTAGCTGCGTTTCAATGGTCTTCGGATTCAGTCATTATCAGCGTGAAGTGAAAGAAAAAAACTGTTCGTGTTGTATTTTTGTCTCAGATTTACGCAGAACATTGATCAAAATCGTACCGGTCCATTGGAAAGATTGTGTGTGCTGGATTGTGCGTTTGGACCTTAACCTTTGGGCTGTCAGTAGCGCTTTATGTCGCGATGATTTCTTCAGGAATCAGCGCGACATAAAGCGCTACCGACAGCCAAAGGGTCAAGGCCTTGAGCCATAACACTTCAAACTCACACACCAACACAGGTATTCTGTTTGAATCATACATTCTTTTCTTTGCACTGTGCAGTGTCAGAAATTCATAGCTGTTTGACGTCAGCCAGATGACCTTTTGCGCATTGGGTGAAGCGAGTAGTGACGTACCAGGCACACACCATTAAAGCAGATTTTTCTCTTCAGGTCATCCTGTCAGCCCACGATGAAATCACAGTTATGTGACTTGTGAATGACGTCTCCGCATGTAATGTTATGATGTCAGTTATGAAGTCGCATGTAACGTCAGCGCTAGGTTAGTCATTTGCCACTTGGTGACTTGAATCTAGAAATGTTCAATCCAGAAATATTAGTCAAGATAAATTGCCAATTGATGATTGTAAAAAATGTTTTGTTGGGTGTTTCATGCGAGCAGGGACATGTTTGTTGCAGTTACATCATGCCGTGATGGTATCATATTGCAGTGATGGTGTCATAGTTCGATTTTCAGCAATGACATGAGTCACCTGCACTGATGGATAACCTTCAAATGACCTTGCAGTGGTAATGTCACGAAGTGAACAGCTTGCAGAAATAGACTATGTTGGTCTGCGATTTTGGACCATATGTCTGGAAGCCGTACGGACCAAAATCACAAACCAGCATTCAAATCTCTAAACATCGTCTTGACGTCATTTTGCAAATGCCTATTGCTATGATGTCATTACAAGATATTTAGTAGATGTCATTATTGCACAAACCCTTTTCAAGCCACTCGCAGAAAGTAGGAATTTGTTGGAGAGACAACACAAAAACCAAATCAGAGGTATCTAATAGCATGTGCATTTGCTCGTGTGTTCTTTGGGTTAATTCAATTTTCACGTTTTCATATTGTGATTATTTGCATTTTTGCCAGCATCTTGTATGAAGGGTCGAGAAGAACCGTAATAAACGAACTTTCTGACAAACACATCATGGTCGTCTTTATTATTAAGTCCCTTTTATTTATAGAAGGGACTTTTTAGGACGGGTCGCGGTGGGGCGAATTTAATAGCATGTCCATGATGTCAAAGGCGGGCAGGCAAAACCTCTAACAATTGAAATAACAGATAAAAATTACGTCATGTCTAGTTACTCTAACCTCGCTGCTGAACATACATTTGGCGGGAAGCGCCGTATGTGCGTATGTATGTATGTAAACAAGAGAATCTCCGATATTTCTGTACACACAAGTTTGAAACTTGGCAAAATACTTTCTTAAGTGGGTGGCTAAGAGAGCCTCCGAGCATATTGTAATTAAATATCTCATTGAAGACATAACAACCGCACGCTATATTTCTACTAATGTATACTAATGGTCAAAACTTCGGGTCACCCCACTTTCTTGTGTCATTGTTTATCGTCGCAAGTACGCTAATAAAATACAATGTTCTTTCGATCCAAATGGGTTAAAAGTTGGCATTAGACAGTCCACTGTACAGGGAACAATAGACAACAATTCAATTTCACGAAGGTGTCAAATGCACGTGAAACATCGTCAGTTTTTGTGAAAAGCTGTGCGATATTCGCAATCGTACCAAGGCAGGCAGGTGGACAAAGTCGTGATGCACGTGCTAAAGGGGTCAGTCGTGAATACTGAGCACCTCTGTTTTGCTACAAATACCGGTACAGTAGGGGCATAATTGTCCCTTTCCCAACCATGCCACCACGACGAAGCCTAACGCCAGTAGATCAAGGCCGGGCGCTAGCATGGCTGCAGGATGGAATTTCCGGACGAGATGTTGGGAGACGTCTTGGGGTGTCCCATTCAGTGGTCCAGAGGCTGCTGGCACGATTCCAAGAAACTGGAAGGGCAGAACGACGACCCTGCTCAGGACGCCCGCGCTGCATCAGCAGAAGGGAGGACAGATACCTCTGTGTGGCGGCTCTGCGCGACCGAACTGTTACGTCAACCACTCTGCGACGTCAACTGATGCAAGCTGCAGACGTTAACGTCAGCAGAAGCACAGTCTGCCGACGTCTGCGCGAAATTGGCCTGGCTTCATGCAGAGCAGCAGTGAGAATACCCCTCACTCCAGCTCATCGCAGACGCCCGGGTTGCCTGGTGTCAACATGCGAGGTGGAACAGACTCCAGTGGACTCAGGTTCTGTTTACTGATCAGTCAAGGTTCACTGTGTCCTTCAACGACGGCTGGTTGAGGGCCTGGAGACGCCAGGGCGAGCGATTCCCAGATGGATGCGCCAAAGAGGTGGATTGCTACGGAGGTGCAACAGTCGAGGTCTGGGCAGGCTTCAGCAGAGAAGGCAGGACCCCCCCCCACGTCATCCGAGGCACCCTGACTGGACTGCGCAATCGGGACGAGATTGTGAAGCCCCTCACCAGCCAGCTCTCCAAGCTATAGGCGACAATGCTGTTTCTGCAGAACGACAACGCTCGACCTCATCGCGCCCGTGTGGTGGATGAGTACCTTGAGTGTCACGACTAGGGAGGGACAGACGAGATTGAAAGATGGAATAGAAGTAGAACCCCCAAATGTCCCGACTAAAGAGAGATAGACGAGAATGAAGGTTAGGAGTAGAAGAGAGGAAAGAGATAGATAAAGAACCCTAGCGTCTTGCCTCAAGACAGGTTACAGGTCAGCACAAGCAACACAACACATTTACTTTACACGTACACTCACTCTTTATTACTTATTACACTAACTATCCCCCCTTCCTTCCTTCCCACACTTCTCACCGACACTTCCCCTCCCTCTCCCCTCCCCCTCCCGGAAAAAAAGCAAGAAAAGAAAAAACAAAAGGAAAAAAACTAAACCAAGGTTAATACTACTTCCACAGCATCAGCATTGCACCTAGTGGTGGAAAAACAAGCACTCCCCCACGCTACGCAGCACTGTTGCTCCACAATAACAATAAAAGTCAGGTTACAGTCCTCCGAACTGACGGCAGAAAAACGTCATTTACAACGTACTGTTCATATACAAGAATCATGGAACTCCCCACCCGGGTCTGCCTTGGGGGACTTGGGTGGGGTTAGGTATTTTTTAGTTCCCAGGGTCACCCTGGTCAGCCCCACAGGGTGGGTTTTTCTCTCTATTCTGGGGCATGTGTTTCTGTCTACCCTTTGTCCATTCACCTGTATTTGCCTTTTTAAAACTCTCCCTACTGTCTGCACTGCCTGTAGCTCTTGATATTGGATTTGTGTTGCTAAATGGTCTTAGCTTTATTTAGGCCCCATGTTGTAGGTTTATTAACGTATTTGACCGGCTGGCGACATACATTCAATTTTCTGTTTAGTTTTTTTTTTCACAAGCAGTGCAGGCACGTCCTGAGAAAGCCTTGTTGCTGTCGGGACGTTAAGCAATGTACAATCAATCAATCAATCATGGAACTACACCAAGGCAGAGTGAGTAATGGAAAGGCAAATAAGAATGGGACCACCGTTGTGAGTCGACGAACGCCTGTGGATCCCTCCCGTCCGGCTTCCTTAACGGTCGTTCAGCTTCGCGGGCTCTCCCCCTTCTCTCCTCTCTCTCTCTGTTCCCCTGGCGCTTGGTCTGGCCGCGATGGTGACACGGCGGCTTCGGCAGTATAGACGACCGCGCCCCTTCCACGCCGACACTCGGTCCAGCGAGCCGTGGTTGGTCCCGAAGCCCGTCGGTCCTCCAACCGGTCCCGACCCCGAAAACGAATGCAAAACAAAAGCAGGAGCCTAAACGGCCCCGTAAGTAACGTAAACCAGTGGGTCTTTAAAACAGCTAACCTCCCATACCCACCCTGCTCGGTTTACAAAAAACACTACCACTAACCTTTCAAGCACTCGACCCTCACCCATGTGACACGTGCTCTCCAAACCAAAAAACATTACACAAAAACCAAAACGATGAAAGTCCTCAAACATTATATAAAAGCCTTCCTAACATTCTCTGCACTTTCACAACCAGCCAATACAACATTTCACTAACCAACACATTCCACTAACCAATGCAACATTTCGCTAAACAGTTAAAAATAACTAATAATGAAATAGAACCAAACCAATAACGTCAAAACAATACTTCCCCTTTACCACCCATCGCGTTCTCCCCTCCTTTTCCCCCCACTATACTTCTAGCCCTAACACGCAGAACAAACACCCATAACAACTGAACATAACAAAACATCCGCACGCGGGTTTTTTAAGCACTTACCTCCTCTGCGACTCGTCACAACGCCGCCACCCGCAGGCAAAACAACCCCAGTCTCCGGCCAACAACGACCCCGGGACTGGATCGGCGCTGTGTCCCTGACTCTCACAGACGGTCAGTCACTGACTCCCAACAGTCAGCTAGGCAAGACAACTTGGTCCAACTGAGTACAGCTGCGAACTAAAATAACATTCCCTTGCTCCCGACAAGCTAAACTCAGCAGTGAACACACTACCGCATTCACTAGCGCGCCCCGCACGTGCAAAACAAAGAACACTAACCCGTCTCTACCAACTTGTAAACAACTCACTATTCCTGCGTGACCGGTGCTTCGGTAACTTTCGACTACCACTGTCAAAACAGTCACTAACCGTGACAATACCCTCCAACCTAAGTCGAAAGCACCCCTCACCGTGAAAAAAAAAAACAACAAGAAGCAACTAGAGCACCCTAATCCGTCATGCGACTCAAATAGTCGGCTCCGACATTCTCCACCCCTGGAATAACCTTTACTACAAAGTCATGTTCTTGCAACAAAAGTGCCCAACGAGCAATACGACTGTTGACTGGTTTCATGGTCTGCAGATACTGGAGTGGTGAGTGATCTCACTCGACTGTGAACCGGTGACCAAACAGATAGGTGTGGAATTTGCCTATTCCCCAGACAATCGCGTAACATTCTCGCTCGATTGCGGAGTACCTTTGTTCTTTGTTCTGTCGGACTGAGTTTCTTGCTGGCGTAAGCCACGGGGTGTAGTAGGTCGTCGTCCCCTTCTTGTAGAAGCACTGCTCCTAGACCTACCGCCGACGCATCCGTCCATAGGCAAAAAGGTTTGTCCCAATCAGGTAGTTTGACCACTGGCTCACTGCACAACCGGTCCTTAAGCGTTTCGAATGCTTCGTTACATTCCGGTGTCCACCGAACTTGGTTCGGTTCTCGTTTCTTGGTAGCGTCAGTACACGGTCGAGCAGTTTCAGCGTACTTGGGTACAAAACGACGATAGTACCCTGCTAGTCCCAGAAATGCACGCATCTGGCGTTTCGCCTTGGGTGCTTCAGCCCTCCGGATTTTCTCCAGTTTCTCAATGTCAGGCCTGAGCTCACCGTTTCCAACGTGATGTCCCAGATAATCAATGGTAGTTTCTTCTGCTTGTAACTGAATCAACGGAACTGTTCCTGTCGAAACACTTACTTCCTCAGCCTTTTCCTCAACGCACTCATCTTGAGTAATCACGGCCATCGCTGCTAATTTCTCTACCTGTGCAAGTGGCTCTCTCTCGACGTAGGCCTTCAGCAAGTTGCATGAAACAGTTTTTCTTTTCCCCTGATGCGTATCCTGTAGTTATTTTCTCCCTTCTTCTCGGTAACGACGTACGGGCCTTGCCAAGCCATTTCCATCTTGTTCTTGGCAGGATAGAAGAGTAGCACCTTGCTCCCCACTTCGAATGTTCTGGCCCTGGCTTTCTTGTCGAAGTTACGCTTGTACCTTTGGACAGATTTTGCCAATTGCGTCTGGGCTATCTTGCAAGTTTCCTCGATCCTGTTTCGAAGTTCGACTACATACTCTGCCACAGTACGTGATTCGGCATCGGCCTCCTCATCAGTCCACAACTTCTGGAGAACTTGCAGTGGTTCTCTTACTGTACGACCGAAGAGTAGTTCGAACGGAGCGAATCCTGTAGATTCCTGCGGAACCTCTCTGTAGGCAAACAGGAGCCCTGGCAAGAACCGGTCCCATTCTCTCGGCTGTTCCTGACACAACCTTCTGATCATCATCTTCAGGGTTTGGTTGAACCTTTCTACTAACCCGTTACACTGAGGGTGGTACGGTGTTGTGGTCATGCCTCGGATCGCGAGCAGTGCGTTCACCTCGGCCATGACTTCACTTGTGAACAGTGTCCCTTTGTTCGTGAGGATTTCCCGCGGAATTCCCACTCGAGTCCATGTATTCCAGAAAGCTTCAGCAATAGAATTAGCATCTATCCTCTTCAGAGGTACCGCTTCTGGATACCTTGTAGCAAAGTCCACCATGACCAACACAAGCCTGTGTCCTCTGTCTGATGCTGAGATTATGGGTCCAATGATGTCCGCTGCTACCCGGTCGAACGGCTGATCTATCAGTGGCATACTTCCCAATGGAGACTTCTTTCCCTGGAGGCGTAGAACGTTGGCACTAGTCGCAGGATTTGCAGTACCTGTTCACATCTGAGCACACACCTGGCCAATAAAAACTGCGCTGTACTCTCTCCTGCGTTTTACGCGCACCCAAATGACCGGCCATGGGAGTATCGTGTCCAATACGTATCACTTCATTCCTGAATTGCTGTGGTACAATTACTTGCTTCTGCGAGGAGTGGTTATTACTGTAAGCCCGATACAGTATTCCCTTCTTCCAAAAGTAGTGGACCTTGTTTCCATTTTTACTAGTCGCAGGTGGTTTCCCAACTTTAGAACGGACGTTTTCCAGACTTGGGTCCTCCCTCTGAGATCGTTTCAAAACTTCAGGTGTTACTAAAAGATCCGCCATCCTTTGATCCCCTATCTCTAAGTTACCTCTTCTCGTCTTCAGTGCTTGCAGTCGTGTCATGACAGCCATTGCCATTTCCGTAGGAGTGACCGGAACAAAGTGTTGGACTCATTCCGCGTCTTCCACCTCGTTCCCTATGATAACAGGTGATACTGGTCTGTCGAGAACTAATGCCCTGGCTTTTCCACAATAAAAGGGGCAGACGAGGTCGACAATCGCTGTGGGTCCTGTTACCGTGCTGGAATCCACTGACATTAGTGAAAGGCTCTTGTCGTCAAGTTGACCTTCCTTCACAAGCTGTTTGGCTACGATCATTCAGGAGAGTTGCCCCAGTGTCCCGTAGACCTTCAGCAACTTGGCCATTCACTACTGCTGAACAACGCGGGTCGTACTTGAACTCGGCGCGCTTCTCTACCTTGGTCCTCTCATCAACTTTTGCGACGGCTGCCTTTTTCGCTAGTTTGGGACAACTGTCTTTACTATGTGGTCCTCCACAATGCCAGCAACCCTTAGGCGACTTCGAATCGGAAGCTCCTGGTGGTTTGCCCGGCTTGGTCTCGTCACTGTCAGCGGGTTTGGGTTTACTTCCTGGTTGAACTCTTGTATGACGACTGAACAAACCTCCACGCTGCGTACCTCTCCGTGCCTCTAAATAGACTTAAGCGATCTCTGCTGCTTGCGTGACGGTGCTAGGTTTCCTCTCCCTAACATGGGTAGCCAGTTCCGGTGTCATACCGTCCAAGAGTTGCTCTTGAAGAATCAAGTCCTTCAGGTCTTGAAACTCCTCTTTCTTCTTACTTAGTGACATCCATCTCTTCAACCAGAGCTCCAGGCGGACAGCGAACTGCGGAAAGGATTCCTCCTTCTGCTTCCTTGATGTCCTCAGCCTGAGTCTGTACGTTTCTGCTGTTAACTGAAACCTGGTTAACAACGCTTTCTTCAGCTCCTCGTAGTCCTTTAGAGCTACATCTGGCGCTAGTCGGTCAAGAACTTCTCTGGCCTTTCCCTTCAGAAGTGATGACAGCCTGATGGCCCACGTATCCTCTGGCCACTTCAAAACTCCGGCTAACCTTTCAAACTGAGTCAAGTAAATGTCAAGGTCTTCTTTCTCATCATAAGGCGGCAAATTAATCTTCACTGGCTGGAAGATCTCCGACTTCGCTGCTGGCTGTGACTTAGTGATGTGACGGCTCAACAACAGCTCTAAAAGTTCCTGCCTTTCCTTTTTCTCCTCCTCTTCTTTCCGGTGACGCAACTCCTCCTGACGACAACGTTCCTCCCGGTCAGCCTGGTCCTGACGACGACGCTCCTCCCGGTCAGCCTGGTCCTGACGACGACGCTCCTCCTCCTGACGACGACGTTCCTCCCGGTCAGCCTGGTCCTGACGACGACGCTCCTCCTCCTGACGACAACGTTCCTCCCGGTCGGCTTGGTCCTTCTGCATCATGTAGACGATAAGGTCCTTCATGGTGGAATCATCCATAGGCCTCTCAACTACCTCCGTTTCAGTACGGTTAGTAAGCCTACCGGGGCCTGGGGTCATGTTAGTTGGTGAGTACAACAATGGAACTAACTTTCCCCTACCTCTACCCAGCGATGGTGACGCAAACTGAAAAGCCTGAGCTCCTGGAGACCGTGGCTGAAACCCTGGACTCCTAGCAGCAGCCCCCTCTACGTCAGCAGCAGTGACCGACCGCGGGTGATCTCCGGCAAGCGCCATCCTGCCCCGAGTGTTGAAGGCCGGTCCGTCCTCCTCCATACTACACAGGAGATGAAACACACAAGATCAGAAATGCCCACAAGCAACACGCCCTGTGACGAGTCTCGAACCCCGAGGATAGGTCTAAAAAACCCGCGTGCGAGCCCCTGCGCGTGCGCCCGAGCACCCAACCAACCGCCCTTAGTTTACCGTCAGAGTCTGTCAACGTCAACTCGTCAGCCGAGACCGGCGACACAATACAAAACAAAACACACTGAGCTGTACCTCGTACTACAATACGGGTGAGTTACCTCCCCCTATTGTATCCCGGACGAGCCCCCAAATGTCACGACTAGGGAAGGACATTTGGGGGCTCGTCCGGGATACAATAGGGGGAGGTAACTCACCCGTATTGTAGTACGAGGTACAGCTCAGTGTGTTTTGTTTTGTATTGTGTCGCCGGTCTACAGTAAGAGGACCACTGCAAGTTTCCTCGATCCTGTTTCGAAGTTCGTCTACATACTCTGCCACAGTACGTGATTCGGCATCGGCCTCCTCATCAGTCCACAACTTCTGGAGAACTTGCAGTGGTCCTCTTACTGTACGACCTAAGAGTAGTTCGAACGGAGCGAATCCTGTAGATTCCTGCGGAACCTCCCTGTAGGCAAATAGGAGCCCTGGCAAGAACCGGTCCCATTCTCTCGGCTGTTCTTGACACAACCTTCTGATCATCATCTTCAGGGTTTGGTTGAACCTTTCTACTAACCCGTTACACTGAGGGTGGTACGGTGTCGTGGTCATGCCTCAGATCGCGAGCAGTGCGTTCATCTCGGCCATGACTTCACTTGTGAACTGTGTCCCTTGTGAAGCCCCTCACCAGCCAGCTCTCCAAGCCATAGGCGACAATGCTGTTTCTGCAGAACGACAACGCTCGACCTCATCGCGCCCGTGTGGTGGATGAGTACCTGAGCAACGGGGTTGGAGGATGGAGTGGCCAGCTCGTTCACCTGATCTGGCTCGCATCGAGCACCTCTGGGACGTGCTGGGGCAACGTGTAGTCAGCAATCACCCCCACCTCCACCCCCCCCCCCCCCACCTCAAGGCGTTTCCCAGCTGACTCAGTTCCTGCATCAAGAGTGGGAAGCGATCCCACAACATGTTCTCCGAACCCTGGTGAACTCCATGCGTTAACGCTGCATTGAATGCTTGGCTGCAAACGGTCCTGTATGACTTATTAAATGAGGGGTGGGTGAACATTCTAACATACTGCTGTTGTTACAATTGCTTGATTTACTCAAAACTTAAATGAAATTGTTACTGAATAAATTAGCAAAGTACTGACTCCAAGTATTGTTACATTATTTGTGTGGTGTTGTGTTTGCGATAAAAAGTGGCCCTTAAGTTTTGACTATTAGTATATTACAGGTTAAAGCGAGAGGCTCCAGGGCAGGCTTTGATTGCTAAAATTCGCTGGTACAATGGGTTGCGAATGTTGTCTCGCCTAAATTAAGACCTTTCTGCCATTCAGATGACGACGGCTACAATTTTTTTTAAATAAAAAAGGCATTACATGTAGCATGCTATGAACGTTTTTTTTTACACGTAATGTACAAAACGTTTTAAATAAGTCGCACACACTACACGCCTCAGTATTACAGGATGAAGCGATAGACTCGAGGGCAGGCTTTGCTAAAATTCGCTGGTACAATGGGTTGCGAATGTTGTCTAGCCTAAATTAAGACCTTTGTACTCATCTTTTAAGGTGTGTGTCTGTGTGTGTGTGTGTGTGTGTGTGTGTGTGTGTGTGTGTGTGTGTGTGTGTGTGTGTGTGTGTGTGTGTGTGTGTGTGTGTGTGTGGGGTGTGTGTGTGAGGGTTTTCCTGCGTACAAAAAGAATAAGAGTAGAAAAGTCTGCAACGGAGGAACTCTCCTACGTGTAAAAGAGAAGAGCAGGAAAGTGTTTCACTTTACGCCATCCAAACGTCACAAGTTACGATAGCCCATTTGCCCAGCATGATGTCAGATATGCTTAAGAACATTTATACAGACGATATTACAAACTACCAACCAGCAATTCGCTTTGTTATGTGAAAAAAAGGCACGCATACACAGCTTCTCTTCTTCTTCTTGGCTTGACTTCGCGAACGAAGATTTTATAGGAGTTGCCCACGACGTCTGCAGGCTTGTTCGTGGCTGCGGAGGCCAATCCGAGACAGGCAGGTTCGACCGCAGTGGCTGCAGGGGAAGGTATGGCCAGGGTTCTGAGCTGCGGCATCTCTGTTTTTTCTCCTGAGCCGCTTGTCCTTAAGGCTAGCTCTGTGAGAGTCCTCAAAGGAGACAGCTGCCTTGTAAATGGTGGAGCGCCAGGTGTCACGGTCCGCAGCAAGCGAAGACCACTGGTGGTGGTCGATTTGGCAGGCACTAAGTGACTTCTTGAGACAGTTTTGTATCTCTTCTTTGGTGCCCCTTTGTCACGGTGTCCAGTAGCAAGCTCGCCGAACAGGGTGATCTTTGGTAGCGATGATCCTCCATCCTGGAGACATGCCCCGCCCAGCGGAGCTGTGTCCGCAGCAGCAAAGCCTCGATGCTCACAGTTTCAGCCTGTTCAAGGACCTCGACGTTGGTGACATAGTCACTCCAGTGAATGCCCAGGATGGTACGCAGGCAGCGCTGGTGGAAGCGTTTGAGGAGTCGTAGTTGGCTGCGGTAGAGGGCCCAGGACTCGGAACCATACAGCAGGGTGGTGAGGACCACAGCTCTGTACACGCTGATCTTGGTGCCTGTTTTCAGCTGTTGATTGTGCCACACCCGCTTGAAAAGTCGCCCGAAAGCGCTGTTCGCTTTTGCCAGCCTGCTGTCAAACTCCTTGTCCAGCTTGGCGTCCGACGTGATAATGCAGCCAAGGTAAGTAAACTGGTGCACTGACTTTAGTTCAGACTCGCCAATGGTGATGTGAGGAGGGCGATAGACTGTCTTGGGTGCCGGCTGATGGAGGGCCTCTGTCTTTTTCAGACTGACCTCGAGTCCAAAGAGCTGGGCAGCATCTGCGAAGCAAGACGTGATGCGCTGCAGGGCTCTCTCTGTGTGTGCAACGAGGGCAGCATCATCAGCAAAAAGCAGCTCACGAATCAGTTGGTCTAGGGTTTTCGTGTGGGCCTGCAGTCGTCTGAGGTTGAACAGGCTGCCATCGAGACGATACCTGATGTACACTGCATCGTCATCATCGAGGTCCACTGTGGCCTGCTTCAACATCATGCTAAAAAAGATGGTGAAGAGGGTTGGTGCCAGCACGCAGCCCTGCTTTACGCCGTTGAGAATAGGGAATGGTTCTGAGAGGTCATTGTTGAGTCTGACCTGGCCTTGCTGGTCCTCGTGTAGCTGGACAATCATGTTGAGGAACTTTGGGGGACAGCCAAGTCGCTCCAGGATCTGCCACATGCCTTGCCTGCTCACAGTGTCGAACGCTTTTGTTAGGTCGACAAATGTTACGTACAGCCCTTTGTTCTGCTCGCGGCACTTCTCCTGTAGCTGTCTCAGCACAAAGACCATATCGGTGGTGCTCCTGTTTGCTCTGAAGCCACACAGGCCCTCTGGGAGTTGGTCTTCAGCGATGGCATGTACCAGCCGATTCAGGAGCAGCCTTGCAAGGATTTTCCCAGCAATGGACAGCAGGGTAATTCCCCGATAGTTGGAACAGTCAGACTTCTCGCCTTTATTCTTGTACAGGGTGATTATGACTGCATCACGGAGATCTTTTGGTAGTGTTCCTTCCTCCCAGCAGCAGAGAAAGAGGT
This sequence comes from Semisulcospira habei, assembly GCA_036245525.1. Taxonomy (NCBI): domain Eukaryota; kingdom Metazoa; phylum Mollusca; class Gastropoda; family Semisulcospiridae; genus Semisulcospira; species Semisulcospira habei. Next base: position 122,738,310 of record BTPG01000007.1, on the reverse strand, counting down.
CATGGAGCTTGTTGTGCAGTGCTGTGCCTCCATGTTTCCAGACCTCTGGCGGTATTCCATCAATGCCTGCTGCTTTGCCACTCTTGAGCTGGTGGATGGCTGCGAGGGTCTCTTCAGCGGTGGGCGGTTCGTCCAATTCAACCTTTACTGGGAGGTGTGGGATTTGTAGGACGACTGCTTCTTGAACAGTGCGCTCAGCGCTGAAGAGGCTCTGAAAGTATTCCGACCAGCGGTTCAAGATGGAGGTATTATCTGTGAGGAGTGCCTGGCCATTCGCGCTTCGCAGGGGACTTTGTACCAGGTGCCTGGGGCCATACACTGCTTTCAGTGCTTCGTAGAAGCCCCTGTAGTCACCATTGTCAGCACAAAGCTGGGTCCTCTGTGCAAGTCTGGTCCACCACTCATTCTGGAGATCTCTGAGCTTGCGCTGGAGACTGCTGCAGACGAGGCGGAAGGCAGACTTCTTCACAGGGCAGGAAGGCTGGGCTAGGTGGGCCTGATGGGCGGCTCTTTTTTTTGCTAGGTGTTCCTGGATCTCTACATCGTTTTCGTCAAACCAGTCTTTGTTCTTCTTTCTGGCGAAACCCAAGACTTCTGCAAGCAAGCCACAGCTATTCGAACACACGCTGGCTGTAAAAAAAAAGTTGTAAAAAGTATTACACGTACGTAACTCCCTGTGAACATTGTTTTTACACATCATATGCAATCGTTATAAATAAGTAATATCTTACTCGGTGTATTGCATGATTGATGGATGGATGATGATGATGATGATGGCATTTGTGTAACGCTATACTCACACATTTCGTCCAGAAAAGAAGGCCGTTGATCAGTTGTGATGATAAGCAATATTGTACGGAGGCTTTTGCTGGGAATATGGGAATAGAGGCGCCTGTGTAACGACGCTCTAACACTGCCCCTGTCCGTACTCAGCAAGGCATCAATATGTGAAGATGACAAATGGACGAATCTTCAACAACAAAAAAAAAGCATCTATCTGCAGGAGTCGTAGATCCTCAGGAGCCTCTGCAGGTTGCGGGGCTCATGAGGATCTATGACTCTTGCTTGTCAAAATATTATGTAACCAAAGTAGACTCTAAACTGTCAAGCACTGTTCCATTGAACCTGATCGTATTTAGCGACTTAAAATGCGAAGATAACAGCGTATGTCTTCAAAATAACTCCGCCCATCTGCATGAAACATAGATCACCATGGACACCTGCAGGCTGCGGGGGCTCATGAAGACCTATGCCTTTTAAGGTATCTGAACTGTGGAAGACTCTAGCACCTCCAATAACGTTACTTCCGCAGTCGTCCCCCGCATGTTTTCTTTCACCTCTGATGTTGAAAAAGGTGGGACGCTTGCTGCTGTTGAGTTTGTGTTATACTGTCTGTATCAAACACAGTAGGCACTCTTTGACTGGGCATGCATGTTATTAAATGGAAACCTTCATAATCCTATCTGTTCTCCGTTAGCGAAAACATGTACTAGCTTGCTTTTGTCTGTCAGCCCTAACCATAAAGTTCTAAATTTCAGCCAGCTAAGCTCACTGAAACAAATGAAAGCCACCTCCTAGGTGTCTCCGGTTCTTTGAAATGTTGCCGATAGAAAGCGAAAACCCGAAATGAATATATTCAAGAGGATAGGAAGGAAGTTAGTTTTACATTTACCTCAGAGTATGGGTAGAGGCACACTCAAGATCTGCAGAGGTACTCAAAGACTGGACACGGTGCTCCAAACGAAGTGCCGTCTTTTGTCAAGGACAAGGGACAGATTTTCCTTCAAGATTGGTTTTGATAAATGCAACATAAATGTTTTAGTGATGTTACTGTTTTATTATTGCGTCGCCATAAAACGACATGTATTCTTGCAAAGGAAGTTTCTTATTTCCATCCTATTATTCTCGCGTCCCTGATGGTTTACGCTGGCTAAATTGGCACGATATTACATTATGTATGAAAAAGCTAGCACGCGCGTGTATCCACATACTGATTTTACCGTTATTTTATGAAACGGAAATGTAAATTAACGAATCATAATGGATAACGTCATTCCAGTACAGCTTCCAGATACGTATTGTCAATAATGTGAGTCTGCCTACAAAATTAGGAAAGCCTACTACAGTCATTTAGAAAAAAAAAAACTATCTGGAAACACAGAGTATGGCTGTTCCATTATGGGTGCGGAAACCATTTCCAGAATGATGACAATACTAAAGAAAATGTCCTTTGATCCCCTTTATGGGTTTTTGTTCTCAGTGCTAATGACCGTCAAAGATTTTGAAGAACAAATGTTGTGGCACGAGACTACATTTAGTATGACCGTGTATAATCAAAACCCACGAGCGCAGGTCAGTCTCAGTTTGACTGTTCGGTGCGGAAATGGCTGACCTTTCTAATTGCTTGGCTGCTTATAACCCTGTAAAAAACCACTTGGTTTTAACCCATTCTACCCCAGACACACCACAGCAAGATCAGGATCGACCATGATAGTTCAAGGGTGATGCCAGAATAGCTTGGCGCCCATGGGCGCCAAGCTATTCTGGCATCACCCTTGAACTATCATGGTCGATCTGTGTCCTGCACTGCAATGCAGTCTTCAGAGGACAACGGCAAAATTTGGGCAATTCGGTGTTGGGGTACAATGAGTTAAAGACGCAGACAAGACAGACTATTTTACCAAAACACAACAATGCTGATCTATACATACGTTCTTTAAATGGTAATAACGAATGTTAGGAGAGCTTGGGCAGGGTAGGCACTGTGTCTAGTGAAGAGCTGGGACCCTAGGGAACTTAAAGAAGTTGTTTCTAACGCATTTTCGTTGGTTTGAAATCACAGTCGAGACATTAGCCGCGTATCCGGAGGCGGCACGTCTCGAATGAGTTAATGATGAAGCCTCCCCAAAATATAAATTATGTTTTCATACATAGCTCTTTATCACGTTTGCACCCAAGAAACACAGACAAAAGGTGTCTGCTAAGCGTGAAAAATGCCAAGGAAATCAATAATAATAATAATAATAATAATAATAATAATAATAATAATAATAATAATAATAATAATAATAATAATAATGATAATATGGGGTTTATAGAGAGCTGTAAACCAATAATAATAATAATAATAATAAAATGGCAATAATAATACTAATAATAACGACAATAATAATCATTATGATGATAATTGTAACAGCGTTACCTAGAGCTGTAACCCAACGTTAATCACGCTGGTTCTAAGCGTTTAAAAATCCCAAGAAAATTACAACACGATCATGTTGCAACTTTGTTAGCGTGTTTCTTTCGTTGTTGGGATTTTCGTAACAGGTGAACGATTCTTCAATAGATTATTACAGCGGTCTGCAAGAGACATAGATTCTCATGAGCGTCGGCAGACTGTTGGGGCTCTCGAGGATCTATGTCTGTTGATGCATCATTTGTATTGTCACGTGTCTGTGCGCAACAGTGGAGAGCCTGTGCGTATGAGCAGAATGATGGCTCAGAAAGGTAGATCACAGTTTGGTGTTATTACTTCCTACAGGTTGAATGATCTCAGTAGAGGATTTTTGGCTTTATGTGTCATCGAGAAATTGAAACTTAAGTCTTTGGAATGTTACCACTGATTCATTCAATTTTTTCACGATGTAGATCACACATCATCACCATCATCATCATCATCATCATCATCATCATCATCATTGTTTCTGTTTTTCTTGTTGTAAGCTCTCTGGGAGCCGGTCAGGATATAATCAAGAAATTTGAACTTAACTCATTCAGCCCCGACACGCCACAGCAAGACATGGATCGAGCATGATAGTTCAAGGGTGGTGCCAGAATAGCTTGGCGCCCATAGGCGCCAAGCTATTCTGGCACCACCCTTGAACTATCATTCTCGATCTGTCTGTAGAATTGTAATAACGTCCTTCAGAGGACAACTTCAAACTTTGGGGATTTCGGTCCTGGGGTTGAATGTGTTAATGGTCGCTCGGATTTTACCACAGATCTTTTCTCTTTTCACGATTCATTTAATAATAATAATAATAATAATAATAATAATAATAATAATAATAATAATAATAATAATAATAATAATAATAATAATAATATAGCCCACTTGGCTTATAACGAGGATGGGCAATACCAGTTTTCGCGTTAGGGATTTTTGACCACCGGTGTTTGTTATTTACTAGACAAAGACACTGTCCCACGTCAAAATCGGTCATGTCGAAATAATAGTCTCTTACAGTCAGGCATCGAGAAGTAAAACAACACTGGGGGTGATGAGGTGGGTGGCGTGGGGTGGTGGTGAGGGGAATGGCAGGCCTCAGAAACTCAAACAGGAAAGGAGAGGTAGGGGAGGGGTTGCGGGGGTGGGGGTGGGGGGGGGGGGGGTGGCGGCACAACAATTAACATCACAAGATCATCAGTTCGTTTCGCGTTTGGAGTACGCTTAGATTTTTTAAAATCTATTTAATAAATATATCAGGATTATCACAATCATGTGTATGAAACTTTGTTCTCAGAGATAGCCCGTGGCAAAAGAAACGCCACTAACTAAACTACACGACAGAGATAAAAACTTCAGCGTTCGATATGCAACCAATGGACAGACATACAAAAGCCATTTTTTTGCGCATTGTTCTCATCATGAACTCCATCAGTGGTGAATTAAAAAGTGCTCTAGGATCCGTTTTACTTCCGCGGTATTTCCCTTTAATCATTAGAATAGGTAAAATGTTATAAAAAGTGACGCAGACTCCGCCATAACTGGCCTTTATATAATTCACTGAATTCAAATGGCAGCGGTCAGACATCCACAGTCCAGCGACCAGCAATGGCACCAAGTTGCATTGCAATTGTAACAGTCAACCCAGCGCCAGTACTTATTTGCATGATTGGATTGCCAGGAAATTCGAAAATGCGCCAGTGTTCTGGTGGTAACATTGTTCTCTACCAGACATGTCGATGGTGGTTTTCGTCTTGTTTGATGTCAACGATTCACTATTGCAACGTTCACACTGATTGTAAAACTGAGACATTTTTTTCCTTTCAGATTTTTCATTGCTATGTCAAATTGTACTAATGCCCTTGGTTTCATTTAAAAGAGGAACTTTTTGGCTACGCGCACATAGAGATTTGCAAAGAAATTGTTCAAAACATAACGATTTGCAAAATATGTCAAATTTCACTTCTCAGGAAAAGGGAATAACAACCCAATGCGCAAAAGGCCATCGGACCGACTTCGGCCCGATGGCCTTTTGCGTATTGGGAACACGTTATATTAGTTTTAATAGACGCTTCATTCATTATTATGTTATGAATTGTAAAAAATAAAGTTTGATCAACATGCAAATCTCGAGAATTAAATGTTGGTATTCAACACAGTTTTTGTCGCGTTCTATTGTCAAAGGATATATATATAAACAAAACTGGTAAATTGGTGTCCGTCAATGTAACTGAAATTCTCTGTATACGTTTTTGTTTAGCACTAATCGATTGTTGGTGTAAATCCAGTGCTTGTTGGTGTACAAGTTAGGATCCTGCCGCCCCTGCACGGACGACCCACAGGCGGCCTCTCATGTCCGTGTTGAGCGCCGTGGGCTGCACCAGCAGCGGACAGCCCGGGGACAGGTAGCGCGCGAAGCTCAGGCGCCCCTCCTGTACGTTCACCACGTGGATGGCGTCGTTCAGCTCATCAGCCACTAGCAGCACTTCATGGCCGCCCAGCGTGTAGAAACACACGTCCGACGGCTTGAACGGCGTTACAGGCGGGCTGTAACTGGCTATGGCGTCCGGTTGTGGGAGTCGGTACAGCTGCACTCTGCGCTGCCAGTCTGGTGTCTTCCCTTCCTCCAGCACTACAAACAGCTGCTCGCTGGCGTCAACGTCGAATGCACGATGAGCCGCACAGTACAGGGTGAAGACGGGTGTCTGTTCTGTTTTCAATGGATCGTCTGATACTATCTTCACCGTCTTAACAGTACCTTGCCCTTTGAGATGGTTGTCTAATTTATAAAATCTGGTCAAGTCTGATTCACACTTTTTGGCATAGGTATAGACAATGCCTGTTGTAGGTTCATGATACAAGGAATTTCCATTCTTCTCCCGCACTCTTGTCACTCTCCCTGCGAGGTTATATTTACGCGTTATCAGAGACTTGCCGTCAGTTTTGAACGCTTCTGTAGCAGCATCATTACGCAACATGTACGGCTCATACGACACCCACACACTGTCATCAGTCATGGGACACCGTGACAAACGTCAGTGCTTTGATCCTCCCGACATCGGAACTGCTCCACCACGGTCACTTCAGGCGCTGACACCGCCATCTCCATCTTGGCCGCCCTACCCATGTAGTCACGCATGCGCTGTAACGTGGCGTCGGTTGTGGCGCTGAAGCGGAGGACAGGACGGCAGACGGTCGTCATCTGTTTTGTCGTCAGCTTCTGCACGGCTTCCTCGCTGCCACGTCCGCATCTCATCTCTCTGGCCACAGTCACCAGCTCAGAGCCCGCCCCGCTGTCCAGAGCCTGCTGCATCCGCTGTTGTAGCTTGGTCAGCTCCTGCAGGTTCTCCTTTTTTTATGAACATTTCCACTTGTTGAACAGTAAGTATGTCATCGGTGACCGTGTCTAGCGAGTCCAGAGCTTCATCCCGGTATATGTCGATGGCTGTCTGCAGTGTGGCGTGTCTGTTGTGAATGGCTGTCTGCAGGGCCGACTTCTTGTCCTTTACTGCTTGCCGCTCACTCTGTGTAAACTCAGCCTTTTCACTCATGTTAGTCGAATGACGACGCAGTGTACATCAGGTATCGTCTCGATGGCAGCCTGTTCAACCTCAGACGACTGCAGGCCCACACGAAAACCCTAGACCAACTGATTCGTGAGCTGCTCTTCGCTGATGACGCTGCCCTCGTTGCACACACAGAGAGAGCCTTGCAGCGCATTACGTCCTGCTTCGCAGATGCTGCCCAGCTCTTTGGACTTGAGGTCAGTCTGAAAAAGACAGAGGTCCTTCATCAGCCGGCACCCAAGGAAGAGCATCGCCCTCCCCACATCACCATCGGCGAGTCCGAACTGAAGTCTGTACACCAGTTTTACTACCTTGGCTGCATCATCACGTCAGACGCCAAGCTGGACAAGGAGCTGGACAACAGGCTGGCAAAAGCGAACAGTGCTTTCGGGCGACTATTCAAGCGGGTGTGGCACAATCAACAGCTGAAAAAAGGCACCAAGATCAGCGTGTACAGAGCTGTCGTCCTCACCACCCTGCTGTATGGTTCCGAGTCCTGGGCCCTCTACCGCAGCCAACTACGACTCCTCGAACGCTTTCACCAGCGCTGCCTGCGTACCATCCTCAGCATTCACTGGAGTGACTATGTCACCAACGTCGAGGTCCTTGAACAGGCGGAAACTGTGAGCATCGAGGCTTTGCTGCTGCGGCGGGGCACGTCTCCAGGATGGAGGATCATCGCCTACCCAAGATCACTCTGTTCGGCGAGCTCGCCACTGGACACCGAGACAGAGGGGCACCAAAGAAGAGATACAAAGACGGTCTCAAGAAGTCGCTTAGTGCCTGCCAAATCGACCACCGCCAGTGGTCTTTGCTTGCTGCGGACCGTGACACCTGGCGCTCCACCATTCACAAGGCAGCCGTCTCCTTTGAGGACTCTCGCAGAGCTAACCTTAAGGACAAGCGGCTTAGAAGAAAAAACAGAGTTGTCGTAACTCAAAACCCTGACCAGACCTTCCCCTGCAGCCACTGCGGTCGAACCTGCCTGTCCCGGATTGGCCTCCGCAGCCACGAAAATGCCTGCAGACGACGTGGGCAAGCCCTATAGAATCTTCGTTCGCGAAGTCAAGCCAAGAATACAGTCGAATGAGATTTTAGGCGTTCTTTGTCCTTAGTGAGCTGAAGTTTTGCAAGTTCGGCTGCTTTAATTAGTCTTTCGTTGGATGCATTTCATGTTCCGTCAGCTTGCAGTTGACACATATTGCCACATCACACCCAACGCAAAAAACTCCAACTTTTTATCAGTATGAACTGCACAGTGTACCATCTCTTGCTCTCTCAAGGTCATCGGGGTCAATGTGGAAGTTGGTCTGTAAAGCCGACACTCCGCCAGGGGGCACTGTTGTCTGCTTGCGACAGGCCGGACAAGGAAATGTACCACTGGGGTGTCACGCTGACAAATCTTTCAGACATTGTTCACAGAATGAATGGTGACAGGGAAGCAGTCTCGGAGACTTGTAAATACCAATGCAAATAGCGCATGTCAGTAGCTCCCTTTTCTTGGCTGTGCTACTTTGGGGCTTACCAGTCGCCATGTTTTGACTTGTGTACGTGTGTTTTCAAATGATAGTCTTACAGAGCTCTACTGTAGGCACATGATGGGATAGTGTAGTAGTAGTAGTAGTAGTAGCGTAGTAGTGTTTTTGTTTCGTCCACCTGTATTCAAATAAGATGATGTAATAACGTTAGAATGTCCTATAACATTCTAATACTGTAACTGACTGCGTGAAATATCTATGGGGCGGTCCGTGGCGCAGTGGTTAAGGCGCCTGCCACCAATGCCAAAGGTGCGAGGTTAGAAAACGGGTTCCTGCATCGGACTTTTCTCCTCTGGTAAGTGTCACCGTTAATTCGGGCGGACCGTCGGGGGTTCTTTACTCCGGTTCTTCCACCCCCCCCCCCCTACCCCCCTTCACTTTGGTACCGGTTTCAGGCCACTTTACAAATTTCAAATACAAACGATCAAAAATCTCTGTAACTTCAGTAGCTGAACTGGCCCTTGGTCTGTCTTGTACTGTGTTTGTCTTAAATGGCGTAAATCCGTGTCTTTCACGTGAGTGTGCGTGTTGGGTTTCAGTTCGCGGCGCTTTGAGTCGATTCGCCCAAAACTTGAGAAAAAGCGCCCATATAATAACGGTATTATTATTATAATAACTTGTACTATGAATAATGTTTACCTACTTGTTTATGTTTAATCGTTTCACTGCTACTGACAATACCGCTCGGCGTAAATGACGCGGCGCAGTGTCGCATCTTTCTGCCGAATGGTATCGTTAGTAGAAGTCAAATGGTTAAATCATTCGGGGCCAGCCGCATCCGGATGCGCGGCTTATGCCGCGCATCCGGATGCGGCTGGCCGCGAATGAGTTAATGTGTACGATGGTGTTATATATATTCAAGTCTGAATGCCGGCAGCATGTTTGTATAGCCCCACACGCCAAGGTGAAAAATTGTTGACGTAATCTATACAGTTCCTATCAGCTGTAACTGCACACAACACGGAAGCCCGCCAATATTTGAGATAGGTTCTGGCACGCCAGTTTAGCCACGAGTAGTAATTTGAACGCACTTTTAACTGCAACTTCAAAATTGCGGATTTCGGTCTTGGAGCAGAATAATAATAATGTATATTTTTAAGGCGCCTATACTTCCGAAAAAAAAGCTCTTCCAAGAATGTGTTTATATACTTTACGGGGTTTGTTTTTTTTTTTTTTTTTTTTTTTTTTTTTTTTTTTTTTTTGCAAAACAAAATGAATATCATTAATATAAAAGTCACTTAAGAGAATTAGGTGTGGCTTGGTCCTAAATTCCCTGGACATTGTTCATTCAAGTCAGTACAGGAAACAATTTTAAATGTGTGCTTAAACATAATTATTGTGAAAGTTCTAACATATTTCGCTCGCATTTTGCTATGGGGTACTCAGCTACATGGAAATAGTTCCACAAAGCAGAAACGTCTTCATGAAAAAAACTGGCCAATACATTTCATAGAGCTAAATCATATAGCTGGCTCTTACAAGAACTCGTATAGCCGGCTCTTACAAGAAGAGCAGCTGGGCGGCTCGGTGGTAGAGCGTTCGGGTTCTCATCCAAAAGGTCATGGGTTCGAACCAGCTGGGGTCAAAATTTGTACAGGCCTTTTTTCGGTGCCCCGTCTTTGAAATCACCTTCGTGGTGGACAAAAGACGTTAAGCCCTAAACGTTTAACTTTTTTTTTTTTTTTAAATCTTACAAGAAACAAACTGAAGTAAACGGTGGAAAGAGTGCTGAGGTTTTTCAATGAAAAAAACTGGACATCAAATCATGCTAATCTTTCGATTTTATTTTCTTTCTCTATCCCACTGGGGAATAACAATGCATAGTAGGCCTACACAGTAGAACAGATGAAATGACGTCTTTCTCTTCATTACGCAAAGAAAAGCACATGGGAATGAGAATGGAAATAATAATCTATCGGTCGACGTGAACATCTGCGGTTTATTTCGCATTATGGCGGTAACGTCATATTTAAATAACGTAGTCCTCGACTTCATCACCGATTTCACCTTTCAAATAAGTGTCCATGTCCTCAAAGTTGTTTCACATTTAAAAGTCCCACATATTTGTTTGGTCCCCAGGGACATGTTTCTTTCTTTACGCAGTACATTTTACTCATTCGCGGCCAGCCGCATCCGGATGCGCGGCTTATGCCGCGCATCCGGATGCGGCTGGCCGCGAATGGGTTAACCCTTCGCGGTGTCGGCCGTAGCGGTTTTAGTCGCGATAATTAAAGACTAAATACAAAACAAAACAAGGGAAAAGTTGCTGTAAAAAATGTCGCTGACGATACGCCAAGTTTTCCTCTTTTACTGCTTTAAACTGTACAACTTTTTTTTGTCTTCTTCAACTGCAGTCAGGTGAAAATAAAAACGATTCCAATGAACGTCTCTCAGTTTTTCAGCGATCATTTCGGCTGATGCGGACCTTTATGAGGTTGCATCACAAAAACGACTTCTCCGCATCAAACCACAGGTGCGTAACGACTTTTGCTAACACAAGTGTTATTTATTATGTACTTGTGACTACTATATATACATTATCGGAACTTATCGAAAGCGAGGAGAATAAATACAAACAAAATCATTTGTTCAAGTGAATAAACAAATATCAAGACATTTTAACAGTGACTTACTTGTTCATAATCAGTCGAAATACATCTGCTCAGTGCCTGAGTGCCAAGCACAATAAAGCCTGTACATGACACATGACAACACACGCTGGTAATCTAAGAGGAGGGAAAACTCCCCCCCCCCATCCCCCCCCACCTCCCCCCCCAAAAAAAAAAAAAAATCAAAAAAAAAAATCAACCTATTCTCCAGATCCTTCCATCTGCAAGAGACATAGATTCACATGAGCCCCTGCATTCACAGGGGCTCATGTGAATCTGTCTCTTGTTGAGCGAGACGTTCAATATCGTGTTATTTCGTGTTTAGCATGAGGCTAAAGATACGTGTACGCGTCAGTAGCTATTGAAATCAAGGCACCACAAAGGTGCTAGCTGGTGCTTTGCTGATAAGAGCAACAAAAATGATTACAGTCTGTCAGCAAGTGTAGTGTTTTCTATGTGTGAAATATAGCTTGAAAATCCTGCGACTGAGTGTTTGACAGGCTGTTAAAAAACCATACCACACGAAAATATATTGTTTAAACAAATGTATTTTTTATCAACCAAGTTTTGTTACAGATTCCACTCAGAGCAAACCGCCCTCCCCCACCACTCCCCCCCCAAAAAAAAAAAAAAAAAAAAAAAAAATTAAACCAACCAACCAACCAACCAACCAACCAACCAACCAAACAAACAAACAAACAAACAAACAACCAAACAACCAACCAGCCAACCAACCAACCAACCAACCAATCATGCACAACCAACCAACCAACCAACCAACCAACCAACCAACCAACCAACCAACCAACCAACCAACCAACCAACCAACCAACCAACCAACCAGCCAGTCAGCCAGCCAGACAGACAGACAGACAGACAGACAAACAAATAAACTCTTCTGCAATCTTGTACTTATTTAATAAGAACTTGGAAAATGTACACTAATGAAACGGAGAAAAAAAAAAAGATTTTGCCAGAGATGCTTTCCGGCATACGGCAACGTTTAGATTGACATAGTGTAAATCTATATAAAAAGTGAATCCCAAGAAAGAAAGAAACACGCGGTCTCGTGGTCTTAAAAGCTTTATCCTACGGGCTTTCGATAAGGGTTTTAAAACCACTGGAGTGAGATTCTCAGTATCACCTAAACACCGATGTAAGAATCGATTTCTCACTCATCTTTTCAGATCTTTGCGATAATCTGATGTGAGTTGGTTTCGGCACCGAAGTAAGAATCTGTAACCAGTAAGCAAAGATCATCGGGCCCACGACGGCCGTCGTGGGCTCGTACACGTTTTGCTACTGGGGTATGTATACACTAGCTGCAAGTGCAATTTGCCTTTCCCAGATGTTTACAGTTTTGCAGACCCGCCAACTTTTTCATCTCAGCAGAGAATGTGCTGTCATCACTTAATAAAGTTTTGTCAAACAAGAGCTTTTGAAAAACACATCGTGAGAGAAACAATCCAGACCTAAAAAGATGACTGCCAAGCGTGTAAAATGCAGAGAAGAACCCAACGGAGAAAGAAACACGCTTAGAAAAGACTGTTACAAAATACAATGTATTAATATTTCGGGTATTTACATTTTTTTTCAAAATGGACAAAGAAACGAGTACAGAGAACAGTAGCGACTGATATCCATATTGTTTCTTTGTCCATTTTGAAAAATATCAATACATGATGGGAGATCCGTACACCCAAAATCACCATAAAATGTGATTCCGTTAGGTTGGAATTCACGATTGTAAGTGGTTGCGTTTCTTTTGGAAGATATTGTAGTTTACTAGGCTTAATTAGGTGTTCGAAATTTCTTAAGGGCAACGGCTAAACCATTGTTGTTAGGACTATAGGCAAATTAAAAATAAATTAGGGCCAGGGTTAGGTGATCATCTTTTCCTCTTAACGTTGACTTGAAATCATTTGTGTTCGAGTTATTTGCAAAATACACTAGTCAAGCTGTGCTCAAATGAACTATACATGAAATCCAACAAGAACAAAAAACAATACTAATATAATAATCATAATCATACACATAATAAACAAACATGCAAATAAATAGCTAGATAAATGAATAAATAAATAGATAAATAAATTGAGCAATGATATAGTAAATTGATTTTAACCAACCAACCAACCAACCAACCAACCAACCAACCAACCAACCAACTAACCAAACCAAACCAAACCAACCAACCAACCAGTCGATCGATCAGTTCGATTTTCAGCAATACGATGTGTCAGGGCTGAAAGTGGTGACCTCATGAAGTGACGAACAGATTGCAGAAATAGACTCGTGTTGGTCTGCGATTTTGGAGCTTAATATTTTCAAAATAAACTAGTACACAATCAGTCGCTATCTATCTTCGTAAGGAGAAGCAAGGTGACCTTGCTTATTCCCATTCACAAGATATGTAGCGACTGAATTGTACACTAGTCTCGTTTGACTATTTCGAAAAAGGGTAAAAATATTGTGATAAATTGTGTTGTAGCTGTCATTTCAAAGCGTGTTTCTTTCTCCGTTGGGTTCTTCTCTGTTTTGAAAAAGAAAAGCACACATACACACGAGTCAAAGTACAACCATTCATACGACGCCGGCTACAATATAAAAGGCATTACATGTAACACGCCATGGACATTTTTTACGCGTAATGTACAGAACGTTTTAAGTCTCACACACTACACGCCATATTTATACTAAACTATTACAGATTAAAGCGATAGGCTCCGGGGCAGGCTTTGATTGCTAAAATTCGCTGGCACAATGGGTTGCGAATGTTGTCTGGCCTAAATTAAGACCTTTCTACTCTTCTTTAAAGGTTGGGGAGGGGGTGGGGGTGGGGGGGGGGGGGGGGCGCGGGGGGGGGGGGGGGGGGGGGGGGCTTTTCTGCGTACACGCAGATGAGGATGTAGATCAGTGACCCGCGGTCAAACAAGCTTGCTGTAATTTTCTACCCATGTCGGGATATAGCTGGAATGCGGCTATCACATACCAATCGCTTCTGCTGCACGAAAAGAGACGCGCTTTGATTCGGAGATTAGTTTTGTTTTCTTGTGACAACTCTACAATAGTGACTTAACATGAAAAATTTTGCAATGTGAAGCCTCCCATGACCTAGCTCGTAAACCACGCGCATACCAAGGAACAGCTCTTGGAGTCCCTGTTATGTTAAAAACGTGTATGAGGTGTGATGCAGCGCTAAACGACAGAAATATTAAAAAAGAAAGGAAGGAACCGGAAAAGCAACCTACCTGGAGCTCCTATACCACCATAAACTCATGTAGAAGGTTCTAGTCAATGCACAAGCCACAGTCAGTACTGCAATGTGAAAGATTTCTGACCTCCCGCGATTTTGTCCACAAGAAATGGAAGAATTCGGGATAGATAGAATCCACGTCATTATCATGACTTTTAATGATGGTAACAAGAAAACATTTACGTCACTCCACAGAAAGATGGCGTCATATTCTTGTTGTTCATAATTTCTTTGACGCCTCATTCTTGCAGTACATATGAAAACACTATAGCCTACCGTACTCTAAGCTGAGTAAGAAAAATACTAAGTAATTCTGCACCACCAGCTAATAATTTTACCAAGACAAATCTGCAGCGGAGATAAAAGCATCACGTGTTCAAAAATGGAGATTTTTTGTCCGTCTAACGACGAAAACAACTTATCCCACGCAACGTATCCGCTCCAATTCCATTGTGCGCCATAATGTCTACAAGGGACTTAGGCATTTCGAAAGCTTGAGGATCTGAAATATCGTATGCGTCACCGTCAAATCATCCCGCCGGTAAGTTAATCCATCAAGGATTCTTTGCGGTTGGATTCGGGGTCTCGGTTCTAGAGCCCTAAAATAACTGAGGCCCCCGCCGGAGTAACCCAGGAACTACCTACTCTGCTAGTGTTGCTCTCAGACTGCCACCGAACTTCGCCGGAACCCCAGGGTAGCCGCTCGTCGACGGGCACTTTATACCAGATAAGTGTTGTTTCTTTATACAGGATGCATCATGATGTTACCGAAAGTACTTACTGGCATGACAAATTAAATTAGAAGCTAAGAATAGAAGAAACTAAATCAAACGATGATACATACGTAATGCAATATCACATTTTAAAGCGATATGCTCCAGGGCTTTTACTACTAAAATTACCCTGTGCAACTGGTTCTCTAAATTGTCTTACCTAATCTAAAACCTTTCTGCTCTTCTTTTCACGATCCATGTAAGTAGAGTAACAGATGTTTTATACTGCCCCTCAAGCACATGGGGGGAACTGCGAACAGAAAGAAAAAGAGCAGAACAGTCTTTCATTTTACGACATTCAAACTTGTATCAGTTAGTCCTGCTGTCCAGCATTATTGTAAGACATACTAAGAACATTTAGAATGACGATATCGAAAACTATTAACCTTTTATTGTCCGGATCAGGTAAGAAAGCACGAGTCCAGATACACTCTTCCAATTAACGCCGGCTATAAAACAGGGTAAAGACGTATTACACGTAACACGATATGAATGTTGTTAACACGTAATACAATTTACTCGCCAAATTTAATAAAATATTAATAAAATATTTCAGTTTAAAGCGATTTGCTTTCCGGAAAAAATCACCAAAATTTCATTCTTTTAATTAGCAACATGTCAATTTCGAAATGAAATTCTAAAACAAAAAACTTAAGTTTTTCAGGTGTGAATTTCAGATTTGTTAATTGAACATTTTTACGTTCTGTGGGTTTCGTCAAACGGTCCATAACTTATGGCGTGTAGTATACAGCCACTAGCAGTAAGTGAGTCACGTTTTTCAATGGCGGCGATTGTGAAGTTTTTCGGTAGCCAATGTTCAAAATGTTCTCATACCTTTATATCTGCGCTAGTATATGGAAATGTGGTAATTTATTATCAGCAGTTTTAGAAACCGCCGGGGAATTTATTAAAAAGTGTCCTAATGAACACTAGACCTAGTCTGATTAAAGGTCTGCGAAACAGCTGATGCACAGTAAGCTAATTTTCACCTTGTATTTCAACTCCGACCAATGCGGCTGAGCTCCTTCAGACTATCATAGTCAGGAAAGACTAGCAATTTATTCTCTTTCTATTGTTCGAGGTGCCGCCACTTGCGAATAGTCTCACTGTCGGTTTTCGTGGTCTGTCTATTAGCATCTATATAGTTTTGAAGGTCAGAGATGCTGATGTAAAGTGCCGATGTACCATATTTCACTAACAAAAGCCAAATATTTCACACTAAAAATAGGACAGACAGCCGCAGACCGCCAAGTTAAAGTGCTGTATTCCAAGTACCCGTAGTTCAACCTTTTTTGAAGGCCTAATAATTCGGAGATGAATAACTACCAGCCAGTTCCTGTGCGTCACATTAGAAACCTGAACATAATGCTTCGTTTTCCCTTCCATACTTCTCCTATCACTTCCATATGATGACAACAAGCAATTACCGATAACATGATGTTGAGTCCAAATATACTGATCAACAAAAGAAACGCAAAGTAGCCCCTTCAAATCACATTTATTCCAACATTTGAAAGTCGATTTCGGACAAACCATGCAATGGATGTTATCGACATTTTAGGAATGAAATCATGGACACCAGCGTAATCAGTGTGGAAGTTTATTCTGTATTTGGAACAAGCATGGCACAGCACAAAGTCAATATGGCGTGTGACCCCCATTGGCGTTGATGACGGCTTGGAAGCGTCGGCGCATAGAGTGCATCAGGCGCTGGGGACGTTGTTCCAGGCCTGAACAATAGTATCTCGAGTTCTGCGGCTGTCGTTGGCCTGGGGCGTACAGCGTTGACCTCCCTTTGCTGTTGTTTCCAGAGATGTTCGATGGGATTGAGATCAGGGCTGATGGCAGGCCAGGGCATGACTGGGATGTTGTGCTGCTGCAAGAAGTGCTGGGTGATACGTGCAGTGTGTGTACGCGCATTATCTTGCTGCAAGATGAAGTTTCTGCGTCCCTGAGAAAATGGCAGGACATATGGGTGTAGTACTTGGTCAATGTAGCGCTGAGCTGTGATGCCATTTCCGCGACCTGTTACGAGTCCACGGATGAACACAGGTCCTACTGTTTGGTTCAGGGTAATCCCACCCCAAATCATCACGCTTGGCCCGCCCCAGGCATTGTTCTCCAGCACACAGCCATCAGCATAGCGTTCACCCCTTCTCCGCCACACTCTTATGCGCCCATCTGCATGGCTGATGTAGTAGCGGCTCTCATCCGTGAACAGGACTTTCTGCCACTGGCGCCAGGTCCAGTCGACATGAGCCAGTGTCAGTGACCACTGTAGGCGTGCACGGCAATGACGGTCAGTAAGAACAGGTCCACGGGCTGGACGGCGGTTGTGCAGATTATGCTCCTCTAGCCGTCGTCGCACTGTCTGGCCACTGATGGGTGCCTGGTGGTTGCCGATAACTTCTCTTGCTGTTTCCTCGGCCGGCTGAAAACGATTTCGCACGTGAACCCGTAAAATGTGGCGGTCTTGCCGTGGACTTGTCACACGTGGTAGTCCGCGTCGGGGAGCGTCAGCAGAAGACCTGTTGGCATGATAGCGTTTCTGCAGCCTGTAAATGGTCGAAATGTGACATCTAAAGGCCATTGTCACAGCTTGTGGATCTTCTCCGGCTTCCAAACGCCCAAGAGGTCGTTCTCGTTGGGGAGCACTAAGTCTTGGCATGGTTGATGTGGCAACGGCAAAAGTGACAGAAGGCGTAACACTGCTGATTTTTTATTGCCTTGCATTGCTGAACACAGTTCATGACCCATACGCCGTGCGTCCTAACCAATACGGATGCCTCGTGCACAGGGAGGGTAACACGGTTACTATAGTACGGTGACTGCATTCTTACATGTTGTTGCTCGTACACTGGCTATCAAAAATAGTGTAACTTGTTTTTCGTAGATTTATCATACAAATACAACATACACTCGAATTTCGCGTTTCTTTTGTTGATCAGTATATGTCACTATGTTCACTGATCCGTACAGATTTAAATTTCCAAGAGACAGACCTTTTGATGTATTCTATGGTTGCTTCCCTCGCCTGTAAACACTCTTCGTCTTAGGCGGTTTCACACCGAAAGTGAGTCAGGTCTTCGTAGACACTGTCACGATTGAACACTTAACTCACTCATTGCTAGGGGCTGTGTAGCAGTGTGAAAAGATATATGGGCCCGCTGGCAAATTAATATATCCGAAGTTCCGTCTACACACGATCGTTATCTGTTTATCAATTGTTCGTGAAAATCACCCAATCCTTGTACAAGTGAGGATGCTGCCGCCCCTGCAGGCGACCCACAGGCGGCCTCTCATGTCCGTGTTGAGCGCCGTGGGCTGCACCAGCAGCGGACAGCCCGGGGACAGGTAGCGCGCAAAGTTAAGGCGCCCGTCCTGCACGTTCACCACGTGGATGGCATCGTTCAGCTCATCAGCCACCAGCAGCACCTCCTGGCCGCCCAGCGTGTAGAAACACACGTCCGACGGCTGGAACGGCGCTACAGGCGGGCTGTACGTGGCTATGGCGTCCGGTTGTGGGCGTCGGTACAGCTGCACTCTGCGCTGCCAGTCTGGTGTCTTCCCTTCCTCCAGCACCACAAACAGCTGCTCGCTGGCGTCAACGTCGAATGCATGATGAGCGGCACAGTGTAGGGTGAAGATGCCTGTCAACCTTGTTGTTAGTGGATTCTCGGACAATATACTGCACGACTTAACGATCGATTGTCCTGTCAGCGTATTGGATAATAGAAAAAAACTGATCAAGTCAGATTCACATTTCTTGGCATAAGTGTTTATTTGTCGTGTCAGGGGTGTCAAATGCGTGGCACAACCATTCTTCCTCCTTATGTTTGTCACTCTCCCAGGGACATCACACTTAAGCGTGGAGACACTCTTGCCGGCAGCGTTGAACAACTCTGAAGCAACGTCATAACGCAACATGTACGGCTCGTACGACACCCACGCCTTGTCATTAGTCATGGGACACACGTGATACACGTCAGTATCCGGATCATTCCGACATCGGAATTGCTCCACCACGGTCACTTCAGGCGCTGACACCGCCATCTCCATCGTGGCCACACTACCCATGTAGTCACGCATGCGCTGTAACGTGGCGTCGGGGGTGGCGCTGAAGCGGAGGACAGGACGGCAGACGGTCGTCATCTGTTTTGTCGTCAGCTTCTGCACGGTTTCTTCGCTGCCACGTCCGCATCTCATCTCTCTGGCCACAGTCACCAGCTCAGAGCCCGCCCCGCTGTCCAGAGCCTGCTGCACCCGCTGTTGTAACTTGGTCAGCTCCTGCAGGTTTTCCTGTTGGGAGACCATTTCCTTTTCCTTAACAGCAAGTATTGCATTGGTGACTGTGGTGAGCGAGGCCAGAGCTTCGTCCCGGTATCTGTCGATGGCTGCCCGCAGTGTGGCGTGTCTGTTGTGGATGACTTTTTCAAGGACCGACTTCTTGTCCAATAATGCTTGCCACTCATTCTGTATAAACTCAGTTGTTTTGCTTAATTTAATGGAATGCGCTATTAGTCGGTATTTGTCGATAAAGAGTGTACGTGTTGCAATACTGGCAGCTTTTACCAAGTCTTTCGTTGGATGCATTTCATGTTCCGTCAGCTTGCAGTTGACACATATTGCAACATCACACTTGACACAAAACAACTCCAACTTTTTATCAGTATGAACTGTGCAATGTGTACCGTCTCTTGCTCTCGCTAGGTCTTCGGGGTCAACGTGGAAGTTGGCCTGAAAAGCCGACACTCCCCCAGAGGGCACTGTTGTCTGTTTTCGACAGGACGGGCATGGAAATGTACCACTGGGGTGTTGCTTTGACAGGTTTACCAAACATTCTTCACAGAATGAATGGTGACAGGGAAGCAGTCTCGGAGACTTGTAAATACCAATGCAAATAGCGCATGTCAGTAGCTCCCTTTTCTTGGCTGTGCTACTTTGGGGCCTAGCAGTCGCCATGCTTTGACTTGTGTACGCGCGTTTTTAAATATTTAAATTTCTCTTACACAGTTTTCCTGCTGCCACGTGTTGGAGTTAGTTATTTATTTGGGTTTAACGTCGAGCAGGCAACTAAGGCCAGCTCACGGCGGGCCACGTGTTGGAACAGTATCGTCGTTTTGTCTCGTCCACCTGTGTTGAAACAAGATAATGTAATAACGTTAGAATGGGCTGCTGGCACACCTGTAACATTAATATACTCTAAATCACTAAATGACTACATACAATATCTATAATTTGTACTTTGAATAACTGACACTAGCTATGATAGGCTTGACTGCTACTGACGGTACTAACAACTCGTCTTTTCCGCCCAGCGTTACCGTCAGTAGAATTCAAGGGGTTAATCCATATCATCCTGAGGCTGAATTTTTCGAATTTGCGTATTTATCCTATGAAGGCTACATTACTGATGGGAGATCAACCATTTTAGTTCAAAGATAGTGTCAGAATAGCTTGGCGCCTCAGGCGCCAAACTATTCTGGCACCACTGACCCTTGAAGTATTATGTCAAATTTATTTCAAGCAATAGTGTATCTGGATGAAAAGGGTTAATGAATTGTGCGATATAATTTGTATTCAAGTGTACTGCAGCACGAATGTGTAACTCCATCAGGCCAAGGGACAAAACTGCTGACAGAATGTCGGTTTCTGTCAGCTGTGACTGTACACACGGAAGCCCGCCAATTTCGGGATAGGTCGTAACTCTCTAATAGAGATAAAATGACGACTTTCTTTGCTGTGAACAGGGTCGCCGGAAAAAATGAATTAAAAAAAATATTTTATTTGTCGACTTGTGTTGTTTAGTTGGTGTTATGGAGAGTGCATCATCATCTAACTTATTTAGTCAACGAACTAATGTCACTTTCAAATGGGGTTTAGGTCCTCAAAGTTGTCAACGGATCTGGAAGTCCGACATGTTTGATTTTCAGGGAAAAGCAATTTTTGACACCATACATTTAAGCTTTTTTTCTTTACTGTTTTAAACTGGACAACTCTTTTGGCTTCATCACCTGCAATTATGTGAAAATGAAAACGACGCCACTGACCCCGTTACTGTATTTCAACGTCCATTTCGGCTGATGAGGACCGTTATGAAGTTGCACCACGAAAACAACATCAATCTTTATATTTATCATATTCTCTAACCCAGTCGTCACCATAAAATGACGTCATTGCATGTGAGCGCATGTCCAGTTTCAATATCGCGTTTGCCCGTACCTTTTTGTTGACTAAACTGTGTACGAGACAATTTTGTGCACACGTGCGTGAACTGCACCAGGGCTGTATCACACACGTGAGTTACACGCAAGCTGTATCACACGTGTGCGATAAAGCTTTTCCGCTAATAGGCGCAAAGAAGGTGGTGTGTAAGAAACATGTTCACAAAATGACAACCTTCTCACCACTGCGCAAAGAAAAATACATGTGAACAGGATGACGGATAAAATGTACATTTTAATTGATATTTTATCGGTCGACCTGAGCGTGCGTGGATTATTTCGCGATATGGAAGGAACTTCATCATTTAATTTTTGGTCAACATATTAATCCATTCAGCCCTGACGCACTACAGCAGGAGATGGATCGACCATGATAATTCAAGGGCAGTGCCAGATTAGCTTGGCGCATGTCGGCGCCAAGCTAATCTGGCTCTGCCCTTGAATTATCATGGTCGATCCATCTCCTGCAACTGGTGCATAGTCATTAGATGACACCTCCAAAATATGGGAAATAGGGACGTCGGGCTCAATGAGTTAATCTGACTTTGAAGTAGTGTTTTAGGTCCTCAGGGTTGTCTAAGAATTTGGAAGTCCGACATGTTGATTCACAGAGAAATGACATTTTTTGACACCATGCTTTTGAGTTTTCTTGTTTACTGTTTTGAACTGGAAGATTCTTCTGCACCTGCAGTTATGTGAGAATGGAATGACGCCAGTAGCCATACACTGTTTTTCACTTCGGCTGCCATGGACCGTCACGATCTTGGTAGGGGTTTGCACCACGAAAACGACCTGACCGTATCAAATCGCACGGGGAAGCGGGGAGAATAAATACATAAATACGGAGATAATGTTATTTGTGCAAGAGAATAAACAGATATCAAGAAATTTCAACAATGACTTACTTGTTTATAACAGATCTGCTCGCTGTTGAAGACAGCAAAGACGTAACTTGAAAAACACCAGTCTGATGACCTAGCAGGAAGTAAAGATATTTTCCCCCAAAATTAGTCCGTCATCCAGCCCCTTGGATCCTTAGAGAGACATAGAGTCACATGAGCCCCTGCAGCCGCAGGGGTTCATGAGAGTCGACGCCTCTTGCTAGCTGAGCAAGATCGGCTCTAGGTGTCGTTATCATTAGACGATAAGCCAATATTCTGACTAGACTCAGTTAGACACCAATACACGGGCGTTTATTTTGGTCGAAAGGCAGCGTACACAAAAAGACAGAGCGAAACGGCCTTTTCACGCACGGTACAAACTGTAGTATTGCTGAGAAGACAGGGGCGGATCAGAGGAGGGGAGAGGGAGGGGGCAGTCCTCCAAAGATCCGGATGAACTTACTTGCATTCCCGACCCATCCAGGAAAAAAAGTACGGTACAAAACAAGGTAACGTTCCCCCATGAGAGTCTGGACCCCCCCCCCACCCCCCTCTTCCCGCCCGCCACACCCCCACGCCTTCCCGCCCCCCCCCCCCCACGCTTCGCCTCTGCCTCCCCCCATTCCACAGTCTATAAAGCCTATTTTCTTAAATTTTTCGGCCAGTGGAGGCTACATTTTTTTCGGCTGAGGGGTAGGGGGGAGGGGGAGGGAGTTACATATTTGTACGGTATACAAGAGCCACATGCTTGCAATATCCATAATCGTACGCAATACATGTAATGAAATGGGGATCTAGGGATTTAACTATTTGTCCGGCGTTGATTCGAAGCGACACGACGAAGGAAACAACAGCTGCCAGCCCTAACTCCGCCAGAAACGGCGATCAAGACCCAAGACATCTATGTCAAGGGAGAACTACAAGGAAGAAGAAAGTCATCGATGGTTTCCCACACCTGAAACAGGGTGGTTGAGACCCATTCCCCACGCCTGATAAAGGGTGGATGGAACGACTGAATACAACCAAGAAACCACAAGCAAGAAGGAGCTCTTCGACCATTCTCCCACACCTATAATAGGGTGGTTGAGACCCACTCCCACACCTATAATAGGGTGGTTGAGACCGACTCCCACACCTATAATAGGGTGGTGGAGACCCACTCCCACACCTATAATAGGGTGGTTGAGACCCACTCCCATACCTATAATAGGGTGGTTGGAACGCACTCCACACACCTGAGAAAATGTGGATGGAACGAAAATCACCAATTAACACCACACGATCGACAAGCTAGAACAAGCGACAAACTACACTGCGATCCTTTTTTTCTGCTACTTTAACAAGACACGTGTGAGCCAGCTACTCAACTGAGGCCACCAATCGGCCCTGCAGCCCCCACGGCAAAACCCTCTACTGAAGTGACATCTGTCATGAATCGCTACACGCTATGACGTCATACTGTTTGCTAAAAGACTTACCTCCCGCCAACGAGAAAGGCAAGCCACCTTGTCTACAACACGGACTAAGAATAGAGGAAACGGACATTGTCTACTTCACACCGACCACAAAACTACGCAGCACCAACTTTAATCTACAACACCAGGCAACACTGGTCACAAAGAACTCGTTCTAAAGCGCACACAAGTGAAAGGAGGACTGGAACGCTCGCAACAAGCGAGGCCAACTATTCTGTGAAGCACTCGAAGAATTGAAGGCCCTTCTACAACGACAAAACCCGGCACCTACCACCAAAACGGTATACAATTCAGGCGGCCCAACAAGCCAACGGCAACAACAGCAATCAACGAAACGACAGCCACACCAAAACAGCAGCAACAGCTACAACAATAAGCTGATTTTAAAGCATCAACTGTGAGATATGCACCACGGCAACACTGCGTACCACCTACACAGAGGACAATACTAGAAACACTAGTCTGTCGTATGGAAGGCAACACAGCCGCACAAACAACCGGCATCGTCTACAAACACGAATACACGGAGAATCAACAACAACAACAACACCACTCAGTCTGGGATTGATCCGTCAAAACGGACGGATTAATAAACAAAGAATATGACTCCCACGTCGATACACGCAAACTCCGCCCAACGGTTCCTTGTATCTTATCGCGGCTAAGCCCCGCTGAGCAGGAAATGATCTTGGAACGGACAGGCACAAGCGCCGAGGGAACAGAAGACGCAGCGATACAATCGGATCCCGACACAAGACTGGACCCTGCAAGGATTTGAAGCAATCATACTTGACATCAATAACACCGCATCAGGAATACTGCAAGGATTTGAAAGCGTTCATACTAGACATCTATAACACCGCGTCAGGAATACTGCAAGGGTTTGAAAGCGACCATACTGGACATCAATAATGCCGCGTCAGGACTACAGTTACATGCATGGACTACACGGATAACATGTCCTTATGTAAGGATTTAAATGCGACACACTGGGAGGAAGACAACAAGAAATGGACTGAGAATTGTAGGCCGGTTCCCTGATGAGTAAATCGGAGCCTGTAGTTACTAACTACGAATACCGATCGAAACGCCCCCGAGTGCTTCACATTCTTCTGCTCGGACATTTTGAGGCGTCGGGACCAGAGTGACCGGATGCATACCTGGGTGGGACCGGTCTTGCTCTTTTACCACTGATTTTCCTTTGTATATGGGATTTTTGATCTACAGACGCCTGCCTCATCGATGATTAGTGGGTTCGTACACGGTATTTGATGGTCCGAGGATTGCTGCTTTCAGCCCTAATTAATGTCTTTGTGTTGTCCTGGTCTGTGATTTTTGAGCTTACAGCTAGAGCCGTAAGGTCCAAATTCACATGTCAGCACACGGTTATAAATCGCATGACGTTATGAAGAGTCGAAGCAAAGGTGCCTGTCTAACACACGAGGCTGATTTAATGTAAAACTAACGTAACTCATTCAGTCCGACGGCCGCATTTCCCCAATTTTGGAGGCGTCATCTAACGACTATCCATCAGTTGCAGGAGATGGATCGACCATGATAATTTAAGGGCAGTGCCAGATTAGCTTGGCGCCCTTGAATTATCATGGTCGACCCATCTCCTGCTGTAGTGCGTCAGGGCTGAATGGGTTAAGGTGGATGAATATTAACATCTCTAATCATTAATGACGATACAACATAAAAAAACTGAACGCAACTGATCCATACCCAGTGCGTAAAGGCCATCGGACCGAATTCGGCCCCGATGGCATTTTGCGCATTGGGTAGTCTCATGCAGATTTGTGTAGATAATGACATTTGTTTTAGTCACTTGTCTCTCAGAACCCCCCCCCCCCCAAACCCCCCCCAAAAAAAAACAACAACAAACAAACAAACAAACAAAACAAAACAAAAAAAACAAACAAAAAACCCTCCAAACAAACAAACAAACAAACAAACAAACAAACAAACAAACAAACAAACAAACAAACAAACAAACAAACAAACAAACAAACAAACAAACAAACAAACCAACAAAACAATTAAACAAACAAACAAACAAACAACCAAAAAAACAAAAACAAAAAACCCCAATAAAATAAACCCAAAAACAAAAAAACAAACACCAAAATAACAACAACAAAAAACAACAACAACCCCCCCCCAAACAACAACAAACAAACCAACAAACAAAGAAAAGAAAAAAAACTGAGCCATTTCCAATAACACATTCAAATTGCATTAGAGTGACTATGAATATGAAAGAAGCATCCAGATCACTTCATGTGATATCAGAGTATTTTCTTGTAAAGACCTTTGTTTTGATCTGTTGAATTCTGAGTGCAACTACAAATAGTCTGATGTTTACTAACAGAAAAGCTTCAACCAGGTGAGCATGACGTTACGAGTATGACAAATTACTTAGGCCTCTTTTATTTGTGTCTGAGCTGATATCTCAAGCTTTGGTTTTGCTCAAACTATGTAGTCCCGCGCAAAACTCGATACTTTGAGCAGTTTTCAAGGGAAGCTTTCCATTACTAGAGGCAAGTCTCATGCGAGCCACGGTACTATGCTAAATCAAAACAAGGCATTGTCTTTCGTAGTCATATCAAAACAGACATTTGCTGACCATGGATGAAACTGTCGAACAGTAAATGCACTTGGACGACTGTATCATGCGCCCGACATGCTTCACATAATTAACCCTTTTACTGCCTAGAAAAAGTGACCACAATCCAACGGCAAGAGACATAGATCCTCATGTGCCCCCGCGACAGCCTGGCTCATGAGGATCTATGCCACTTGCTGAGATCAATTTGCATCCATTTTTTGGACGGTTGTGAATGTTGGTCGTTGAATGAACACAGATTTCAGAAACAAAAACGTAAGTACAGTAGCATGGAAGGGGTTATTCGCTAATCTCCCCGGCACTCAATGCGTGCCGTTATCACTGTTTGACGGGGTGGAGCTTGAAGCTGAATCGTCAACGCTGCTTTCCTCACTCTCCCTGTGGCGTGTAACTGAATCGTCAGCGGTGCCCCGAGTTCCATCCTCGCCTCCTCAACCCAGAGCAGATCGGATCCCTACGTCCGCTGCTTGTCGGCGTCTTTCTTCTTCTTCTGAGGACCATCGCTGTCGCCACAACGACAGGAACGAGGAGACCACCACCCACAACCCCCCCCCCCCTCACGCCCCTCCTCCCGCCCCCCCACTCCCCCTTTTCCCGCCCCCCCTCCCTACAGCGATCGCGCCGGAGCTGGCCGACTGATCCACCGGCTGTACATCGAGCTGCACGTCGAGCACTGTCGGGTTTCTCCAAGAAGTCGTTGATTCGACATTCAATCCGCTTTCCAGAGATCTCCATGGAGGCGTTTACTGTTAGCATGTCAACTGTGTCAGCAAACTGTTCTGGTCTGGAGTGGATGCTTGTGTACACATGCTGCGTGATTCTCGGCCCTTCCATGAACCAGGTGATGGTGGCCGGAGGTCTGCCGTTTCTGGCGCGACAGGTGATGTTGATAGGGCGGTGTATAACACTGGAGGCGCCGTCTATAGTCGCACTCTCAGGGGGAATGACGCGAATGACATGTGCGGCTCGACTCCTGAGGCCGCGTGCAGTTGCGGTGGCGCCCACTTGACACTCGTATTGTCCCTCGTCCTCCTACAGCACGTCCTCAACCTGCAGATCAGTTCCACTCCCCCAAGTTCTCCGTGCTGGAAACGTGTCTATCACGGAATGTCTTGGGTAATGGTCTGTTCAGTCCGCCCCTAAGCTACCCCGTTAAGTGTCCACTGAACCGGCCCCATCCGATTTGCGACAGTGCAGTCGAGGATCATGATTACTTCGCCGCCTGATGGAGATATTGGTGGGTTCCACTACAAACGCCTGGCGAACTATCACTGCCTCCCTCCGATTCAAGTTCCGCATGGTTGGCTCTCCAGCGGATACACGCCTGAAGTGTTACACTTACAGCACACTGTCGGGATAGCGTCCAGGGTCGCACCGGTCATTGTTGCTTTGTTAAAATAAAATACCAGCTCGTATGTGTAGGAGGATGTTGTATTAACAACACATCTGCAACCCTTTCCGTTCAATATGACATTGCATCAGGATATTTTTGCTCGCATAAGTCACATAAGTACCACCAGATGTCACGAGAGTGAAAACAACTTTTTCGACACTGCGCTGGCATTTATCAAACTTGATCGTCACTACAGTTGCCGTGACTTTGGTAGTCCTGTTGCTTGGAAAACTGCTCGAGCAGACCACTGACACATCTTTTTGACCTGTTCTGTTTACAGTGAAGACGAAGCAGAAGAAAAGCGTCAGACGGCCAGAGAAGAAAGGTATCGCCATTTTACGTCTGATGTTTTTATGCTCTTATGAGACAGCGTTCCGTAGATGGATGTCGTTTTCTGCATCACATCATGATTTGTCCGAACTCAGGCAAGCTATACTGACGAGCCAAAAATATGCGACATTTTTGTAATCTTCAGAAACACTTTGGTGTTTCCGATGATTACCGTAACAAATATCGCATTTCTTTCAATCGTCAGTATACAAAGAATCTCAATGGTTCTTTTGCCGTCGTAATTTTGGATGATCTACGAAAGTGAACTAAATTGACGTCATCCGCGGACATGCAGGTTGTCTGCCAGTGCGCAAACACGGCAAGTTTGATGCTATAATATGTCCAGGGAGCCTCAAAACAAGAGTTAATTCCCATGACATCGGGTCTAATTCGTCTTCTTCGCCGAACTAAAGAGTCGGATTTACTCGAAGGTTTGAGACTATTTGTGGTGTTACATCAGTTCTGCGTTTAAGTGTGCCGTGTTGAGCCATTTAAACGATGTGGGTTAGAGGCTTGAAACAAGAGCGGAAAGCTGCATGGAGGGGATATTATTACTATATCACAGGACTGTCAGCAGACTGAATCCGAGTAGATTCCCTGGGCCTGTGGTTCTATTGCTGTCAGACTCTGGAATGTACACTTATAGGGTACTCTTTTCAGAGGTTAGTTGTACAGGTAGTCTCACACAGTTATGAAATAACTGAAATTAACCCATTCAACCCTAACGCACTACAGCAGAAGATGGGTCGACCATGATAATTCAAGGGTAGTGCCAGATTAGCTTGGTGCCTGTCGGCGCCAAGCTAATCTGGCACTACCCTTGAATTATCATGGTCGATCCATATCCTGCAACAGGTGCAAAGTCGTTCGATGACGCCTCCAAAATTGGAGATATACGTGCGTCGGGCTGAATGAGTTAATATAAAGGAGGTGTGATTAACGTCTGCTCTGGTACTCATCTCCACAACATCCTTGTCTTCTTATTGGCAAAACATCGCAAAATATGAGTCAGTATGTACTTGTTTGGTGTAAAACACCTAAAAGCTCTTTGTCGCAGCAACGGTCGATTCAAACGAGAAAAACTTGTTCGTTTCAACCCAGGCGTACGGCGTCTATATAGTTTTTGTAGAAGCCTCAGTGAGGTAAATGCATGCTCTGTCACAGTCTGTTTGGTTCAGACGTGTTGGGTAACGTCATTCGATAGCCGTTTCCGTGGTGATACTACACTAACCAGCGGAAGTAGGAAAGATAGATTAAAAGCGTGACCATCGCCGGCTGATTTTAGCCGTTAGCCCGTTCAGTGCAGAGAAGTAAGTTTGAACACCACCCAACTACAAGAGGTATAGATCCTCATGAGCCCCCGCAGTTGCGGGGGCTCATGAGGATCTATACCTCTTGCTAACACAATTTGTGTCAACTGGCACTGAACGGGATAGCGACGGCCTCTGTTTGCACTACTATAAAGGCCCGTTATGATTGTGCGAGCGAAGGTTCGCTAAACTAAAAATAGAAGTGAGAATAAGTTTTTAAAAGAGCAGTAATCACAGCACATTAACACGCACTTGACGGGTGCCTTTGGTCAGACTGTGATTTGCTGTAGCATGTATGTATTGGGAAGCCCTCTCTCCAAAGCAGAAGCCCAGTAAAGTGGTGCGCGCGCTTGCGACACGCGGCGTCCTTAGAAACGGCCAGTCGTCTGCTAGCTCGCACACACCGAGTGACAAAGTCGTAGGCTAAAACCCCAAAATAGAGCTCCCTCTCTTGAGGAACACGAGAGTTTATAACTGATTTTTATCAGCAAGCGGCATGCAGACTTAATGCGGTCTGCAAGAGGCAAAGATCCTCATGAGCCCCTGCCGTTCCGCAGGGGCGCATGAGGATCTTTGCCGCTTGAAGGCTTAACGTAGCCAGCCGTTCGATCGTAGTCGCATAGTCAAGGGGCTTAACCTAAGAACGTCCACCGGTTTTCGGGTTGTCACAGTGTGTGTGTGTGTGTTTTCCGAGTGAGTGTGTAGTGTGTGTTGTTCGGTAGAGCGAGCGTGTAGGTTATTTCGGCAGAGCTGTGTGACTAATAATCTACACACTCTCGTGAACGTGTGCCAAACTAGCACCTGTCTCTAAATTGGAAGCGGGTTCTTGCCCTCAAAGACTAACTATTCAGGGAGTGGGTTGTTCCCTTCAAGGGACTAATCAGTGTTGGACTACGAACTGAACAGTTGCACGGTAGTCACTATGTGGACGTAACTTCGAGGAAGGTTTCCAACGCTATCTAAGAGCCGAGGGGGGATACACTACAAGGTAAGCACATGCATTACTGAGGGCGTGTGTGTGTGGGGTCGGGGGTCGGGGGGGGCCGGGGGGGGGGAAGCTGGTTTTGTTGCAGGGGTCGGGGGTGGGGGGCGGGTGGGGGGGGGGGGGGGGTGGGGGGTGGGGGTGGGGGGGGGGGCGTGTGGCAAAAGCAGGAGTGTGTGTGTGGTTGGGGTGAGGAAGGATGGGCCGGGGAGGGGGTATGTGGGGGTGGGGTGGGGTGGTGGTTAAGGATGCACTACATTTTCTCGATTCGTGACTGACAAAACAGAGATGAGCTGCAATATTCCGCACACTTGTTTCCACACAAAATCTGTATTGTGTCACATGTAGTGATAATTTAAGATTTGCTATGTTTGGTCATGTACCACTTATACCCAATGTGGTCACTCATTCAGCCCCGACGCACTACAGCAGGAGATGGATCGACCCATGATAATTCCAAGGGTAGTGTCAGATCAGCTTGGCGCCGTTAGGCCCCAAACTAACCTGTCACTACCCTTGAATTATCATAGTCAATTCATCTCCTTCAGTTGGTACATAATCGTTGGGCGACATCCACAATTTGGAAAATGTGGCCATGGTGTTAAAAGGGTTATGGGAACTACTGTATGGGTTTTTCAATGATACGTGAGCACTTTGGAAAGGTGATTTTCACAGCGAGAATACAATTTTAAATCCCACTCTTTGCCTTCGTCCTAGGCCAGTATCTGCCAGCAATAGGCATAGATTCTCATGAGCCCCTGCAAATGAAGGGGGCTCATGAAAATCCATGTCTATTGCAGATGGACTAATGTCGTCAAAGACACTGTCACTAGCTCACTAGCTCGCTTTTACCACAAAACACCGTCTCAAATTTCACTGCGAAGAACCTACACAGCTATTCATTTCGTTCAATACGAGTACAAGAGCTGACAATATCTCGGTCTGGTACAAGAACAAAAGAATTAAAACACTGAAAAAAGCTTTACTTCTAGGGAAAGTCAGACAGTGGCGGTGACGTAAAAAAGGCAACTCAGTCACCACGCAGACACTGACATAATACTCTAAATATGACGCCATTCTCTCTCTCTCTCTCTCTCTCTCTCTCTCTCTCTCTCTCTCTCTCTCTCTCTCTCTCTCTCTCTCTCTCTCTCTCTCTCTCTCTCTCTCTCTCTCTCTCTCTCTCTCATACACACACACACAAACATGCGCGCATCTCCAGGAGAATTACGTCTTCATGCGCCTTCCAGGCGCATGAGGATCTATGGATGTTTGGAGCGCGCGCGCATGCACGCACTAACACGCACACACACATCGACGCGCTTTCAGAAGAGCATGCAGGTGACCCGTGTACTTAGTATATCATGTAGCTAGATAAAGTCAACCTGCTTTCACACAAATTATAGCAAGACTGAAATTGAACTGTGAAGTTCTAGTTTTATCACCATTTTCTCAAGCCTCTGATGCGAAAGTGAAACTCATATCACGTAAAAACTAAAACTTACGTCATGACAAATGACGTTTAACAAATCAATGACGCATATGTACTGCGCCCCTTATATAACTCACTGACGCATTGGCAGATCTGCGAGACTTTTTCAATAGGAGATAATTCAACATCAGAATCAGGTCAAAGACAAAAGGTAGAGACCATTGACGACGAGGACAGCTCTTATATAGAAGGGACTTTGTGGGTTATGGTTCATCCCATCTTGTTTTTTTAAAAATTTATTTCCGCGAGTGTGAATACTCGTGTTTACCTCTGTGGGGCTACCGAAAAACACGACAGAAAGGTATTCAAGAATGCCTCACTGTCAGTCGTTCTGAACAGCTCCGCAGTGGCCGATCGTGTTGTACCATAGTTCGTGGCACAGCACCACAAGCAGCAAAGCTTGGCCTCTCAGACGACAGCCTTAAGTTGCCACTCGAAGGAAGGATTATGGCCACGATTGTGCAGTATTGAACGCGTCAGTGTCAGAACGAGTGTCAGTTCAGCTATGAGAAATGTGTAGCATGGTGTTGCATAGTACAACGCAAGTGCGACATTATGCCACGAATTTATCAGTCTGAGCAAAACTGACACGTATCATGTGTATGTGTACACTGAACTGACTGACTACTAAAATCCCACCACTTTGCGTAATGTGCATGTATCGATTAACCCCTTCCCTGCCACAGTACTTCCATTGTTGTTTCTGAAATGTATGTTCATTTAACGACCAGTAGTCAAAACCTTCTAGAAGCATGGATGCAAATTGGTCTCAGCAAGAGGCATTGATCCTTTCGCTTTCTTGCAGTTGGATCGCGTTCAACCTTTCTTGGAAGTGAAGGGGTTAACGATAATTATCCTTCTTAAAACGATCTTCTTCACGGCTAGCTTGGATGACTAAAAATGTGCCGATGCAACGAGGTTCCTGTGATCATCAATATCGTCTAAACTAACCCATATCATACTGAGACTAAAAGCTTCAAATTTGTACACTGCCACATGCAAGCTACATTATAATACTTACAGATAAGGATATAGACCAATGGCTTTAGTTCAAGGGTAGTGCCAGAATAGCTTGGCGCCTAGAGGCGCCAAGCTATTCTGGCACTACCTTTGAACTATTTTAGTCAAACGTATTTCCGAATGATAAGGGCTAAAACGCTTTTCCACTTTTTTTTCCACAACGCGTGTGAGCAGACGCATTCACGGGTTTTCTACTGTCCCTGTTGCCAGTCAGTGGAACTCCCCTACGTGCAAAGGAGAAGAAGAGCATAAATGTTTTCCATTTTACCACCACAATTCACAAGTTCAAGGAGCCAGATTCATGCAATAAAGGGTTAAAGATTCGCAATATATTCTTTACAAATGTTCTTATTATGCCTTACAATAATGCTGGACAAAAGTTCCAACTTGACTGTTGAAGTTTGAATGTGGTAAAATAAAAACACTTTTCTGCTCTTCATCTTGGCACGTTGAAGAGTTGCACGGGACTGACATCATGGGCAGTAGAAAACATCTGTTACGACTGCCTGCTCGCATGGATTGCGAAAATTAGGGTAGAAAAATCTTCGTTGAGGTAAGACAACATTAAAAGTCCGTTGTATCGACAAACTGTAGCAATCAAGCCCGCCCTGTATGAGACTCGAGATGCCAGACTTGCTTGCCACCGCCCAAAATAGAACTCAGTGGAGAGCACTGTCTGTTGCTGCTGCCTTTCAGTCCCCCCAACGCCCAGTTCGGGCAAGGGACTGATGATGATGATGATGATGATGATGTATGAGATTGCTATCATCGATAATTACCGTACCGCTTTTTACTATGAAACGGCCTTACTCGGCATGAAGTGTGTGCAGTCGTTTAGAGTATGCTATAGCATAAACAACGTATGCCAAACAAGAGAGCATTCAGGAGTGGCATGCGTGAAAAAAAAAATAAAATAAAATAAAAAATGGACTGAGAACACCGGCTATGGCACATGAAGGCAGACGTCTACTGCCATGGCAGCATGCTAAGACTTCTACATTAGACCAGGTCGACGATTTCAGTCCACTTTCCTACATGCATACCACATACATGACAGTAGCATAAGAATTCTGGCTTAACCCTTTGAATGTCGGTAGCGCGCAGGAATCACCTGGACCAAACGTGCTACCGACAGCACAGTAAAGGGTTAATAGGTAGGACCAGGCCGACTTTTTTAGCACGCTGCATGCATACCGCACCTGTTCTTGTACCAGACCGAGATATTGACATCTCTTGTACTCGTATTGAACGAACTTGAAATGAAAAGGTGTGTAGGTGCTTCGCAGTGTAATTTGAGACGGTGTTTTGTGGTGAGAACGATCTAGTGACAGTGTTTTTGACAACCCCAGCCCACCTACCATAGGCATCGATTCTCATGAGCCCCTGCATTCGCAGGGGCTCAAAACTCATGAGAATCTATGCCTATTGCTGGGGACGAAGGCAAAGAGTTGGATTTAAAACTTAGTCGGCGTTTGTATATAGTCGTTTGCATTGCGGCTTTTACCAGCACGGTGCGTTGTCAGGTTGCATTGTTGTAGCTCTGTCTGTCTGTCTGTCTGTCTGTCTGTCTGTCTCTCTCTCTCTCTCTCTCTCACACACACACACACACACACACACACACACACACACACGCACACACGCACGCACACACACACACACACACACACACACACACACACACATCCCCCTCCTTCCTCCGCCCACACGCAGACACAAATACCCCCCACCCCCACCCGTCCCCTGACCCCTACCCCCACCCCCCATCCACCATCCTCCAAACACACATACACACACACACACACACACACACACACACACACACACACACACACACACACACACACACACACACAAGCACGCACGCACGCAACCCAGTCCCCCCCCCCCCCCCACACACACACACACACTTTTGAACAAACGAAATAACACTTTTTATGAGGGGAAAAGATATGACATTGCATACACGAATTTTGTAACATATTGCTGAGAAACAAAACAAATCAAAAGTCCGCAAACGGCAAAATATAAATTAAAACAACGAAAGGTTTGAAAATATGTTTTGCGGCTATGAATGCACACACTGCGAGTGGCGCGGTCAGTTTGTTTTGGCCATTGTTAGTGACCACTGTGTGTATATGCGTGTGTCCACTACTGACAAACATGTAGGCTACCACAAACACGAGTCTGCCAATGCCAATTCGCAAGGTACTGCACTCAGTCAAGCAACCCCCATCTGACAAACACGTATAAATAGTAACTAAACCTAATCGCGCAAGAGGCATAGATCCTCATGAGCCCATGCATTTGCGGGGATTCATGAGGATCTATACCTCTTCAATTATTTAAATAAGTCTTGAAGCTTTTTGGCCGCAAACTACAATCAGCAACTCATCTCCTTCTAACTCTTTCTAAAAACACAAATAATAATGTTTATCGGCAAAAGGCATAGATCCTCATGAGCCCTCGCAAATGCGGGTGCTCATGAGGATTTACGCCTCTTTGCAGATGAAAGGCGTTCAAATCAGTCCCGACCGTTCCCCGAAGCCGCGGTGTACCTGCCGGAACTGTTTAATCAGGTGTGAAAGGTCATTCAACAACGGAACCGTTTCTCCGCTACACGCAAGCCCTAGATCTAGTAGTTAGCAATTACTGTGGTAGCACAATCGGACCAGCTATGAACGTCCTCAAAGTGGTCACAAACCAGTAGTCCACAAGCTAGGAAGGTCTACCGTGCACCCCCCCCCCCCCCCCAGTACTCAATAAGATGGGTTTCAAAGTGTTCCTTAGTATGTCCTGAGATGTTTAAGCCATGTTCCCCGAAAATCCTTAGGAACACACCAGAGATATAGCCGATGGCGCAAGGATACCCACATTCACGCTCTTCGCAGGTGCTAAAATGAGGTTGAGAAACATTTTCCTCTAAATAAATCAGAATTCATTCCAGAAACCCAAATCAGGCAATATTATGTCAAGGCACACCTTCTGCATCCTCTGCAAAAAACAGAATGAAAAAATATTGAATCTCTGGCTCACAGTGAAGGTATTTGTGCACCCAGTAAACGACCATTTCCGCGAAATCGCAAAAAAAGACAAAAATAATGTGTCAGATGCCTTCAGACATTTTCTATAGCACTGACAGTCCATTTTCAGGTTTACATCATTGAAACAGGATGTCACAATTATTATAAACTTGACTAGGTGATGCTGTGATCACTGTGAGTGCCACAGTGGTTGATTTTGTATCCCTACCCCCAAGTTGTAAAAATACACAAAATTAATTAGAAAAAATTGCTTACGTTATTCCATTTTATTTTGACCTCTCTTTACCTATTAAGTTTCAATAATGTGAGCATAAAGTGCAAGAAAATAAGTAAAGTCGGCATCCTTTACGGTACATTCGTGGTGAATGATAACTTTTTCCCATTTAAAATTGCCGAATTGGGAAACATACGTTGTTTCCGGTACCCACAGAAATTTTGTACTCAACCGATAGGTCTTTGTTAGGTTTTATTGGTTAGGATAGAGTACCACAGTTACTCCCAACCTGATTTTGTGATGCTATGATGCATTTAGGGGCCACAGTGGCTGAATCTGCTGCCCTACCCCCATTTTACCAGTACGCAAAGTAACGCAAAATAATCATAAAAATTGCTTACATCATACTCCTCTGTTTAAATATTTTTTGTTGCCAGTTTTTTTTTTAAAGTATGCATATTGAGCATAACAAGTTGTGATCATTTCATTAATTTCAATGTAACCCATCAATTTAATTGTAACTATTTTAAACTGGCTGGTCTTTTATGTGATATTTTACCTAGCGTAAGGCGGGTCTAGTAAGGTCTCCCCTTTTCCTTTCATTTATTTTCATCTAGAAATGTGTAAATATGAATGCGTAATAAAGTTTCATGGTTCCTAATAGCCAAAACAATGTTATCAAAATACTTAGTTTCCACATGTCGACCACGAGATCTCCACTTCCACCTTCTGCAACGTTCAATTTTTTATGGCCGTCTTTAAATCTTATATTGTTCTGGATGCCAATAAGTAAGCTGTCAAGAGCTAGGCAGCATGTTTTCAGAGTTTGGTGTATAGGGGCGTGTCTTCTGGTCAGAACTGCCAGCAGACCGCTTCTGTGTATGGACATGTTTGGAGAATGTGCTAAGGAGACTGATTTTCTACGCCAAATTCGCATAGGGCTGTTTCCGCATGACCCAATCCTTCGAGGTGAGTCCAGCAGGGTCCTTACGGTCTGTGAACATTTGTGAAAGTTGTTAAAAAATGACAAGGCTTTTTCAGGGCCCTGGAAAGTCTGTCAATTTCAGTCCTTTTCCTTAAAGTATGTGAAAGTTTGTACAAAATTACAACGTGCTGGCAGACTTTTGTCTACTTCTTTTTTCTTTTTTTTCTCCCCCAATTTGTGACTATTCCATTGCGAACGATCATGCTGACGCTTGTTGCAAGTGATCTATATTTAGCTCTGATCATAAAGTGACTGCATGGCCTTTCTGCCGAACATTCTGATTGGTTGTTTATGCTTCTACCGAAGTCCGCCATTCGCTAAGCGTTCTTTTATTTTGGTATCTCTTCATGCATTAGGCACGGAAGCTTCAAATAATTGCTGATACAGAGTGATCTGATTAAAGTGTGTAAACCTTCAGGCTTGATTTTGGGTTTGTGAAACGTTCCTGCTTTTCTGTATGGACCCAGTCCAGAGTAATCAGTGCGTAGATGAAAGATGGTGGCCTGGCTCTCCCTGTTCAGCTTGTTGATGTCATCTGCCCACGGGCTGCAGCCGCCATTCTGCTGTTGCCAATCACTTTGTTGTTGTAGTGTCTCCATTCCCAGCTAGTCCAGAATGCACTGGAATCCACTGCAGCACTATTTTGTGGACAGGGCATCCAGTCTATCTTGAAGCTTCTTGGTGAGATCAGTGGGTCAAGCTGCTGCCTTTCCCTAGCTAGTGCTCTGCTGCTGTGTTGAGCACCTGCAGATCTGTACGATAGTTGGAGCTGTTGCCACCAGCTGGTAAGGAGAGGGAGGTAGTAGTGCGGTCTGCACAACAGATGTACACGCCACTTCCTTCATTCCGCACGGCATCTTGTGTGGTATCACAGCTGCAGTGAGGGTAGCGCTTGTGCACAACCTCCAGCAAGATGGCTTTGTGCGGTGCCGCGACCTTTGGCAAAGAGTCCTGGAACATTGTTTATGTTGTCTTGAAGGCTCTTTCGAGATGTCCAGGTATCTGAAGGGAGCTGTTCACACATCTTTGGGCTTGGTTCCAGGACGTCAGTGTTAGCCCTTTGCAGGACCTTCAGTTGGCGGTTCAGATTTGGGCGGTTCAGATTTGGACATTTCTGACGGTTCTTGGTCTGCTCCTGTAGTCTCCCATGCTGTCGGTGTTTAGTAAGTTTCTTCATCGTGTGTGTTGTTCTGCATTCCAGTGGCTCCAATGTCCTCCATTTCCTAAATTGGGGTGCTCCAGATGGCTCTAAGAATGTCACTGCATCATGAGAATGACCCATGTTCTGCATCTTGTCAAGCCTGGCTTTTTGGGTTTTGCAGGCAGTGTTTCATGTTGTCGATGTATCTTGGTACCGCACGACTGGTCTGACCGAGCAGGTGTTTGCTTGTGCCAGGATGCTGTAATTTGCGCCAATGTGGTCCCCACCAGTTTCTTCATCAGAGACTTTTTTTTTTGCAGCTCTAGCTTCCATGGCTTTAATGTGAGGCCTCCACGTGAATCCAGTAATTTATTTGTTGCCAGTAAAGTTGGCCTGTCTGTCTTTGGTACTCGAAGGTCTCCAGTTTTGAGGTGACCTCTTCCGTCTGATTGAAAGAGATGGTCTAGCTCAGTTTGAGTGGCCTCTTTCAGTCCAGCTGCTGACTCTATTGGCAGCATCCTGGATTCTGGAGGATGCTATTTCTTTATGTTTTCTGGAGGATGCTATTTCTTTATGTTCTGCTGCGCTCCACACTGCAAAGTCATCCGCATGGAGGATGTTCGAGACGAACCTTGGTACTGTTGTACTGATGTCATTAATGTAGACCAAAAACAGCATTAGACACAACATCTCCCTGAGGTACACCTTCCCCGAGTTTGACAAGAGTGCTGAATGTGCAGACGATAGAAGCTTCAGCGGCAGCCCCTGTTAAGCATGCCTTAAATAAAAAGAATTACAATTAAATTGATGGGTCACATTGAAATTAATGAAATTATCACAAATGTTTATGCTCAATATGCATATTTTGTTAAGAAAACTGGCAACAAACATATTTAATCAGAGGAGCAATTGTTATGATCATTTTTCGTTCCTTTGCGTACAGGTAAAATGGGGGTAGGGCAGCAGATTCAGCCACTGTGGCCCCTAAATGCATCACAGCATCATAAAATCAGGTTGGGAGTAACTGTGGTACTCTTTCCTAAACAATAAAACCTAAAAAAGACCTATCAGTTATATACAAAATTTCTGAGGGCATCGGAAACAACATACGTTTCCCAATTCGGCAATTTTAAATGGGAAAAAGCTATCATTCACCACGAACATACCGTAAAGGATGCCGACTTTCCTTATTTTCTTGCACTTTATGCTCACATTATTCAAACGTAATAGGTAAAGAGAGGTCAAAATAAAATGGAATAACTTAAGCAATTTTTTCTAATTAATTTTGTGTATTTTTAGAACTTGGGGGTAGGGATACAAAATCAACCACTGTGGCACTCACAGTGATCACAGCATTACCTAGTCAAGTTTATAATAATTGTGACATCCTGTTTTAATGATGTAAACCTGAAAATGGACTGTCAGTGCTATAGAAAATGTCTGAAGGCATCCGACACATTATTTTTGTCTTTTTTTTGCGATTTCGCGGAAATGGTCGTTTACTGGGTGCACAAATACCTTTACTGTGAGCCAGAGATTCAATATTTTTTCATTCTGTTTTTTGCAGAGGATGCAGAAGGTGTGCCTTGACATAATATTGCCTGATTTGGGTTTCTGGAATGAATTCTGATTTATTTAGAGGAAAATGTTTCTCAACCTCATTTTAGCACCTGCGAAGAGCGTGAATGGGGGTACCCTTGCACCATCGGCTATATCTCTGGTGTGTTCCTAAGGATTTTCGGGGAACATGGCTTAAACATCTCAGGACATACTAAGGAACACTTTGAAACCCATCTTATTGAGTACTGTACGGTAGACCTTCCTAGCTTATGGACTACAGTCCTTGTATAGGAAGGCCTATAGTTTTCAGTGACGTAGGAAGGTTTCAAAGGGAGTTTTAGCCCAGCTCTTAAAAAAATTCAAGGGAGGGGGTGGGGGAGGAGTCGATGTTTTGGTGCGACCAATACACACCTAGCATCACACATTACGTGGTAAATAAAGATAACCCTTACCTTACACACACACACACACACACACGCACACACGCACACACACACACACACACACACACACACACACACACACACACACGCACGCACGCACGCACGCACGCACGCACGCACACACACACACACACACACACACACACACACACACACACACACACACAAGCGAGCGCGCACTATCAAATTCTGTATATATCAGTAAAAGACAAATTAATATATATTAACCTTGAAGCGGTATCTTAAAAACGATAAACCTGTGTTAGATACTGGAAACGAGCATAAGGTATTGCACACTAACTCATTCGAGATAAACGGAATAAGGATACGTGGCTTAATCCGCGTATCCGGATGCTCTTCATATCAAATGAGTTAAATCATAAGGCGGTATTAGCACTAAGTGAAACACGATCACTGTCGATCAATTCATGATTAAACAACTGTAATGGCCGAATGTCCAGTACTAACATTAAATACAGACTAAATTAACTTCACATTAACCAAAATAAATCACTGGTGCTCATGTTGAGAGATAAAAGGCAAGTTTAACTTTCTTTTGAGATTCATTAAAGTTTTACCCTTTCATTTTTATGAACTATCCTATATTTTTGTGTGTGTTAATGACAGTAAGCAAATGACAATAAAGATGTTTTATCTTAAATGTGACAGCTCAGCAGTGACGTGAAACTCAGACATATACGTCATCTCCTGCTGTTAATGTTTGTACGAGTGTCCAACCCCCCCTCATCTTACTGTCATGTGTTTGAACCACAGTATGGATCAGCCGCTGTGACGGAGATAGCAGGCCTTTATCACGTTCACACGCATGACTTAAGACAGGGTAGTATCACATGGACATGAAAAAGGTGTGAGTTTATAAACCTTAGTAATATTATTATTATTAGCCTCTGTTTCACCGATAAATGATAATGAGCCTTTTTTCTTATGTTACAAGAGCCTTACTGAGCCATTTAGCGATTTATCACAGAGGACTCACTTATATATTAACCTGTTCAGTTGACGCAGATTGTGTCTCTGCGTTCTTTGTTAATTCTACACCAAAATGTCCTAGCTTTCCAAGGAACACGGATTCAAAGTAGTGTCAGCAAGAGGTATAGATCCTCATGAGCCCCCGCAGTTGCGGGGGCTCATGAGGATCTATACCTCTTGCAGCTAAGTGCTGTTTTTTCTCGGCACTGAAGGGGTTAGACAGGCACGGCATATATGGCCGAAGGACAAGATTTAAAAAAAAGAAAGAAAAAGGAATGGCCAAAGGATACGGTGGCCATACCATGTCCAGTTGAGGTATAGTCAAGCCACGACCGCCTCTCATGTTCCTACATCACTGCTTGTGGTTGACATCAAGTAAAACTGCCGACCAGCTGTGTCCATTCACTTCTGCGTGTGCTGATCTTTGATTCTGAACCTTATTTAGCCAGAGCCGTGAGCTCTAAAATCCCAGACGGACAAATTTCTGTCATACGTGTGCTGGTCTGGGATGTTGGACCTTACGGCTGGAATCACAGACCAGTGCACCACTGAATTGGCGCCGCCGGATCGCGAAGTGCAATCGTTTCCCAATCTCGCCGGCTGATGTGATCGGCTTTGGTCAAATACCTGTCGGGTATCGGGTAAACCTATCGACTATATGCCATGACCACTGTCACGGACTGACTGAGAGGCGTAATTTATTGCTGACCAGCCGTACACGGATCAACGACCACAAATTGAGGAACAGCTGGAGCCGACTTTGCTGAGCAAAAGGCTCAGAATCTAAAGAGCTCCTTGTGAGAAGCTGATCGATGGAGGTTCAGCCATCGTATTGTGTGTAAGAGTTTAGTGGATTTAGTGGGGGTAACTTTGGGTTCTGAAACAGCGCTGACGTTAACCCCTTCGCTCTCAGCGATCAAACGACTACACTACTGACCGACAGTTTCGCGAAAAACACAGATGTAAATGAGAGAATTAGGCGTCAAGAACACAGGACTATCAAGAGACATAAATCCTCATGAGCCCCCGCTGTCGCGGGGGCTCATGAGGATTTATGTCTCTTGCATCTGGGTAGCGGTTGCCTTGGCCCAGGCAGTTAATGGGTTAAAAGCCCACTACCGCCGCGGCTGTTCAAAGTCTCTAGTAACACTTCTGGAACAGGTGGCTACGAACTGCTACACACAGGTCTAGCTATAGAGTTCTAGTTCATGTAGACATGCGAGAATCCGGTTCAGCCATACTCTATGGGCCGGTTCAGCACACATCGCCTTAGTAACAAGAAATTTGACAATGAGCCCGTTCTGTTCTATAAACACAACGGTGCCTGCACGAACAACAACTAAAAAATAGATTGATGCGCCAACGGCTGCGCAGAATCAACATGAAGTGTGATCACGCGTGTGCGTTTGTTGCGTGTCCAAAACAGTGAAGCTGCTCATAGTAGAAGTTGATTAGGTGTGTCGACATGGCATGACCTTACGAACACAAATGGTGCTGAAATATTGTCTTCAGATTTACGCGTAATGGCACTTCAAACACACCGAGCCCTGTACGCATTAGAAGTAATATTGTCCTCTGAAGAAAACAGTTATAGTGGAGGGACAGATCGAACTTGATAGTATGTCCTAGCGCTTTGAGACGCCAGGCCAATCTGGCACCACCCTTGATCTACTATGTTTGTTCGTATTGTATTGTGCTGTGTTAGGATTGATTGTATGAGACAGGTATGACTGCACGCTTGTGTCATACCCACCCAGAAAGCAAACGTCCTTCGGCCCACGAAGGCCGCAGTGGCGGCCCGCGCACGGCTGTGCGCGGGCCCACTGCGGCCGTCGTGTGCCCCAGGACGTTTCGCTTCTTGGGTAAGGCTGTTGTCACTTCAGCCAGGTGCTCCACACGCCGTGCACTACCGTACGGAGAGGGCCGTTTTAGACAGGCGTGACCTTGCACCAGCAGGCGTAATACCGTAGACTGTTGTCACCCCCAGTCAAGTAGGCCCAGCCCGTAAGTACACGACTGGGGCGCCAAATTACTTAGGAGGCGTTTGGGCTGTCAT
Organism: Semisulcospira habei; assembly: GCA_036245525.1. Lineage (NCBI taxonomy): Eukaryota > Metazoa > Mollusca > Gastropoda > Semisulcospiridae > Semisulcospira > Semisulcospira habei. The sequence continues at coordinate 122,695,182 of BTPG01000007.1, read as the reverse complement.
GCAGAACGATTCAACAGCCGATCATATTTTCTGGAACTTGTCCAAGACGCAGAAAAAAAACCACTTCCGTTTGCAAGAGGCATAGATTCTCATGAGCCCCTGCGTCCGCAGGGGCTCATGAGAATCTATGCCTCTTGCTTGGAATGGTGTATATCCCGTTTTACTCAAGCGATGAAAGTCTTGCAGGGTCAGCCTGGTGTGTCAATATGTTTGCACTTACTCTGGAGCGGGTAATTTGTTAGACGTAGGCATTACATACATACATACCTTTTGAGTACGATCTTGTAATATAGGTTAGGCAACGTTCTCTAAATGTGACTTACTCCACTGAACTGCAAGATAACGTGTATGACTGCTTCTATAGAGCAAATCTAGCCGCTGAAAGCGGGACCTTCAAGCTCCAAGCTCCGAGCAATAAATGGTTAACCCCTTGACTGCCGAGAAAATGTGAACACGATCTAACTGCAAGAGACATCGATGCTCATGAACTCCCGCGACATAGTTGGAAGATGGAGCTTTGAAAGCCTGCTGCTACTAAGCACTACTTTATGTGTAAACCTCCAGCCTGCTATTAACCCATATCGTACCGAGGCTAAAAGTTTCACATTTTTACACTGCCATATGCAAGCTGCATTATAGTACTTACAGATAAGGATATAGACCAATGGCTTTAGTTCAAGGGTGGTGCCAGAATAGCTTATCTATTCTGGCACTACCCGTGAACTATTTAAGTCAAACATATTTCACACACTGGGGTATTCCAAATGATAAGGGTTAACTTTGGTGGCCGGCATGCGATATATGCGATATACAGTAAACTCCGGATATTATATCGCCAGGGGACCCAGTCTTTCTTCTGATATCCGATGGTTGTTGTAAGCGAAGTAATTTACTTAAAAAAAACAACTGCTCAGTGTTGGGACCTTTGAAAAGATGTTGCTATATCCGACCTTGTTGTAAGCGGAGTAGACTGTAATCCAGACCAAACAGGTGACTGCCAAGCGCGTAAAATGCAGAGAAGAACCCAACGGAAAAACAAACACGCTTAAAAAAAGACAGTTCTAAGCTTGTTTCTTTCTCCGTTGGGTTCGTCTCTGGAGTAGACTGTTTCTTTCTGTTCCAAATTGCCAGGGACGGACATGAGGACTCATCTCTGTGCACATCCGCACTTTTTCCCTTGCTGAGCAGGGCAGGCTAGCATCCTGTTCTATGCATACGCGCCGATACATTAGAGGTGAACTGTTGCTGCCATATCTGTATAGGATAACTTGCCGAATGACCACATTTCACACGACTGAAGAACAATGCGTTAGGTTTGAGTGTCCAGTGCTTTCCTCTAGCTAACCGGTAGCGCGAATAATGGTTTATTACTGTCACTGAACGGGGCAGCAATGTCACAGACCATCATTCATCTTGTTTCAGCATGCAAGAGGCGCAGATTCTCATGAGCCCCTGCGAATGCAGGGGCTCATGAGAATCTACGCCTCTTGCCCACGGTCGAGATCGGCTTCATCTGTGCGGCCTTGAATGTAGTGTGATATTCAGTGTGAAACGTACTCAGTACAAACTGGATTTATCACTGCAGTAGCAAACTTCTTGTCTTGTACTCCGTAGGATAAAACAACACTTGTTTGCAAGAGGCAAAGATCCTCATGAGCACCTGCATTCGCAGGGGCTAATGAGGATCCATGCCTCTTGCCGAGAACAATTATATCCGTGTTTTATTGGAGCGAGGGGTCATTGGGCAGCAGTACGATAGTGTGTGCGTGTGGAACTTGTAAATCATCTTCAGTAGGCCTACTTGTGTTGAAATGGAACACTTCACGCGACAGTATATCGCTCTTCTAGATCTATTTTAGTACTGAATGCAAGCTTCCTTGTGAAGCTTTCGTCTTCGTATTGTTTTCGTGTGGCTGTTGTCTTCTTTTTTTTTTTTTTTTTGGGGGGGGGGGGGGTGGGGGAGGGGGGAGGGGGAGAGGGCAAGTTTTACTATTGCTGATTGTGCGCTATTTGTGAACAAAACCAAAGTTAGACTACCAATTGCAAACCAAATCGAATGGAAAGAATACTAAACAAACTCCAACCGAAACCAAACCAAATCAAAATTTTAAAAACCCAAACCAAACCGGGCAAACCTAACAAACCGAACCAAACCAAACAAAATGAAACAAACTGCCATTCGAAACCAAACCAAACCAAACCAAAAGCAAGAGGAGACAATAGCAAACTTAAACTTTTATTTTGCTGTTTGCTGCAAAGGTTGTGGTAGGAAAAACAAAAGTGGTTTCACGATGCTATCCAAAGCACAGTATTTATATTATAGTCACTGAAATTCTTGTTTTATAGTGCTTAGACCAAATACGGCGCATTGACCTCTTAGTTGCCGGAACAGGGAGACCTCTAGACCACTGCAAGAGACATAGATCCTCATGAGCCCCCGCAGTCGCGGGGGCTCATGAAGATTTATGTCTCTTGTTAGTCCTGTGTTCTTTGTGCCTATGTTTGGTCCAGCCATTTCATTTGTGTTTTTCAAGCGAACGTCAGTCAGTGTGCTGTGGTTTCGACGCAAAATAATAATAATAATAATAATAATAATATACCGGTATAATATAGGCGCTTTTTCTCAATTTTTGGGTGAATCGACTCAAAGCGCCGCGAACTGAAACCCAACACGCACACTCACGTAACAGACACGGATTTACGCCGAAGACAAACACAATACAAGACAAACGAAGGCCGGTTCATCTACTGAAGTTACAGAGATTTTTGTTCGCTTGTATTTGAAATTTATAAAGTGGCCTGAAACCGGTACCAAAGTGTGGGGGTGGGTGGGGGGTGGGGTGGGGGGGGGTGGGTGGGGTGGGGTGGAAGAACCTGAGTACCCGGAGAAAGAACCCCCGATCCGACGGTCCGCCCGAATTAACGGTGACACTTACCAGATGAGAAAAGTCCGACGCCGGAACCCGTTTTCGAACCTCGCACCTTTGGCATTGGTGGCAGGCGCCTTAACCACTGCGCCACGGACCGCCCCGTGATCACTGGCAGTGAAGGGGGTTAATGCACGTCGTAAACACGCATTTCTCTGCCACAGCCTGTGGTTTTGCTGACGGTTGTACGCTACATCAGAGGTGTGGAGAAAGGCAGCGGGCGTTTGTCAGACTGGAAAGGACATGAGAGATCCGTCGTAATCCAGACCAATATTGGCACTGTATCGAAAGGAATTCTTCTGATGGGTGGGGTGGAGCGCGTATGGGCCTTTCCGAGCGCAGATACCCCACCTAGACCGAACCCAGCTGAACCACAGGGGCAGAAAACGCAAGTTGTGACAAGAGTTGTGGCCATGACTCGGAGCGTTAGGTTTCAATAGGGCTTTAGTATAACCCATTCAGCTCTGAGGCACTACAGCAGGAGAGGGATCGACCATGATAATTCAAGGGTAGTGTCGGCGCCAAGCTAATCTGGCACTACCCTTGAATTATCATGGTCGATCCATCTCCTGCAACGTATGCATAGTCATTAGATGACGCCTCCAAAATTTGGGAAATACGTGCGTCGGGCCGAATGAGGTGTGTGTGTGTGTGTGTGTGTGTGTGTGTGTGTGTGTGTGTGTGTGTGTGTGTGTGTGTGTGTGTGTGTGTGTGTGCGTGCGTGCGTGCGTGCATGTGCGCGCGCGCGCGCGATGTTTTTAGTGTCAGCTTGTTTCGTGTTTCTAAGCTTAGCTTTCTGCTCCTTGTAATGCATGGATGTTTTGTTTCGTTTTGTTGTTTATTTCATTATTGTGGTTGTAAAGCGCCTAGAGCACCTTGGTGATTAGCCTCTATACAAATTTCCTTTATTATTATTATTATTATTATTATTATTATTATTATTATTATTATTATTATTATTATGAGGCTCCGAGTCAACTCAGGGGAACAACTCTTGACATAACTTCGGTTTTCTCCCCCACTAGTGACTGAACTGAACTTTGTCCTACGGCATACATGTAGATGATTTTGTGTTATGTGGTACTTGACCGTCCCTTGGGGCGTTATTGAGATATCAAATACATTGCTGGCAGCTCTCCTGTGTAACGTAAGGTTTCCTTTCATGGTAATTTTCGTTTACACGAGAAGGCCTACTGAGTCCTTTTCCATTTCCAATATCTTTCAGATGGAAAACTGTGTAATGCAACGTCATGTGTGATTGATACATCACCGAATCGCGTGATTTGTCAACATGAAACGTCTCTCAATCATGCGCAAAAAGGCATAGATTCTCATTAGCTCCAGCAGCTGTGCAGAGGCTCATGACAAAATATATGCCTCTTTGATGACAAAACAGCTTCATTTACATCAACAGTTAGAAACCCATCTGCAAGAGGCATAGATTCTCATGAGCCCCTGCATGCGCAGGGGCTCATGAGAATCTACGCCTCTTGCTGACAATACATGTCTCCATTTATATCGTCAAATTGAGTAGAACTGAGTTTTGTGTAAAAATGTCCGACGAGCTGAGAGAGCGCTTTCCGGCGGCTGGCCCATATTGTCAGCGTTAGCTTTCTGTTGCCATGGCAACGCTGTTTTGAGGGGTCTGCGTGAACACTGGGTCAGCATTATTTGAATTTCTCTTTCATTTGCGAGAGCGAATAGTTAAAAAAAAAAAAAAAAAAAAAAAAAAAAAAAAAAAATGGCGTTCCTGATTAGCTTGGCGCTTGTCTAGAAATGTGTTCTGACACACATGAGTCAGTGCTGTATATTCCATTTTAGTCCCCTCACCTTATATACACTGACGAGCAAAAGAAATGCGACATTTTTGGAATCATCGAAAACACTTTAGTGTTTCCGATGATTCCAAAAATGTAGCATTTCGTTTGCTCGTCCGTACAGTTTCAGGGAGTGCATGCTGGCAGACAACCGCTCTGACTTCTAGTGCTGACGATACTGTACGGCGGAGAAAGACCCGTAGTTACCGTATCGTCAGTAGTAAGCACTCAAGTGGCTAATGGAGGGTCAATAGAAATTATTACGAGCGTGTATTGAGATCTCGCCTGAATCAATTTTGATGAGATGGCTGGCTGACTGGTGGACTGGATGCAATCATTCATCTATCCATTCATCCATCCATATACCCATCCATCCATACCATAAAGGTGACTGCCAAGCGTGTAACATCCAGAGAACAACATCCCAAGGAAGAAAAAACACGCTTAGAAAGTACATACATCCATTCATCCATCCGTCCATCTATCCCCATATCATGAATGATCCATCCAACCGTTCGTCCGTTCATCCATCAGCCCAGCTATTTATCGGTGAAGTGCGGTCAGTGTTCCTGATCTGGAGTCCTCCAGAAAGACTGAAGCAGAGTCACGTGACCAGACAATCCAATCAGACGTTATTATGGTCTGGTGGCTTTGTCTCTGCTCTGTCTGGCTTATTTCGCGCACCGCAGACGTCAATCATCTTAACTCAGGGTTAACCCTGACAAACCATAGTTAGATATGAATCGACCATGATTGTTCAAGGGTGATGCCAGAATAGCTTGGCGCCTATGGGCGCCAAGCTATCCTGGCACCACCCTTGAACTATCATGGTCGCTCTGTCTCCTTGCCGGATTGTAATACAGTCTTCACAGAGCAACGCCATTGTTTGGGGAAGTCGGCCTTAGGCACACGAAGGGTAAACTAGTCTTACACCACTCGACTTTCGTCCGCGCGTGCTTGTTTCAATCAAATGGGAAGGAACAACCCAATTAGCGTTGATCATTAAGGTGATATTCACTGGCAAATGTGAATCATTTACACACACACCTGGCGCGCACACACACCTGGCACGCACGCACACACACACACACACACACACACACACACACACACACACACACACACACACACACACACACACACACACACACACACACACACACACACACACACACACACACACACAAATAAAAAACACACACACACAGACCTCCTATCTTTGTGTTTCTATTTTTCTTAAATCTTTTAAATTACAAAATTAGTTTTAAGAAGCGTAAGTATTTTAAGAGAAACAGCCGTTTACGCTTTCGACGTTCAAGATGGCCATTAGTACTGGAAGTGTAAAAATGTCAATTTAAAAAGGCACTTTAATTCTTGAATGGTTCAAATAGCCGTTAGTGTTTGAACGGTCAAAATCGGTGGCAGTCAGTACCAGAAGTGTTAAAATGGCAATTAGCTAACTGATTATGTCTTCGGACTAACACGAAAAGGTTTAAATCTGTAATGATTTCCTGCTACTGACTCGAGGCGAACCCAGTTTTTTTTCCGTTTGATGTGTTGAATAACAGCCGTGATTAAAAAATCACTGGGCTCGTTCTTGTTTTGACAACAAGCCATGGCCTGTCAACATTCATTCTGTAGTCGTGAAATGTCTGCAAGGGGCATAGATCCTCATGAGCCCCCGCATTGCGGGGGGCTCAAGAGGATCTATGCCTCTTGCAGATCGTCTTTATGTATGTGTTATTCACGCAGTTTGTGGTTTTCAGCCAGGGATTTGTGAAGAAATCACGCTATCTTTTTTCTCAGCACTAAAATGCAACAGTATACAGTAGAATTTGTTAGAACTACCTTATTGAGAAATCAGTATAAATACTACTACTACTACTACTACTACTACTACTACTACTACTACTACTACTTACTACTACTACTAACGTTTATTATGCAGTCGCTTTACTCATGTATGCGAATTGGCTCAAAGTGCAACGAACAGAACCAACGACGCACGCTAACGTGAAACACGCATTCACTCTGAAGACAAACACAATACTAGACAAACACAGGACATTCACATGGTGCGAAGGGTCAGCTCAGCTACTGAGGTTTCGGAAATTTTGATCGCTTGTGTTTAAAATTTATAGAGTGGCCTGAAACCGGTACCGAAGGGAAGGGGGAGGAAGAGCCGGAGTACCGGAGAAAGAATCCCCAAACTGTCCGCCCATAACCATATGCTCACCCAAGAGAAGCCTTGAAAGGCAAAAACTGTCACCTGACACTATGGTTTTTAAGACGGATTTATTGACAGGTGATTTCTCATGTCAGTGGTCCCTCAAAACAGGTTCTGTTAATTAACCAAGAGAAATAACGGTGGGGTTTTGAGAGTGAGACTGAGATATGTGCGCTCTCGCACGATTCACTGACGTAATCCTTTGAGTTTTATCTGGAAATACCCTATAGTTTCTCAAGCCCTTGATGTGTGTAACACAATACCACAGATTCACTCGGCCTGGCCTAATCGAACGCGAATGGAAATCTTTTGTCGGCCCGCGCAATTAATGTCGGGTCACACGCACTGGCGAAAGCCTTTGAAGGCAGTTTTCGTTGTTGCCTGGTTGTTGTAGCAAGAACCTGCCACCTGTCATTAAAGACCATCATTTAGGTGGCTTTAGCCACCTAAATGATGGTATTTAAGGACTTTTGACGCTTTTTGCCAATCTAGAATTCTTGTGAAAAACCAACAGTCTTCTAAGACCACTTTTTTCTTGGAAAAAGGTGGTTGCTCCAAACATGGTCTACTGTATTAATATATTATGTTAACCCATTTAACCCCAACGCCCTACAGCAGGAGATGGCTCGACCATGATAATTCAAGGGTAGTGCCAGAAAAAAGATGGCGCCGTCAGGCGCCAAGATAATCTGTCTTGGGGGGTAAAGATGAAAAAGGCGGATCCAAAGAAATCGAAAAGCGGGGGTGGGGGTGGGGTGGGGGTGGGGGTGGGGGGTGGGTGGGTGGGGGGGGGGGGGTAGAGAGAAAAAAGGCGCGCGTGCGTATTAAGACTCACCACCTGCCAAAATGCCAAGGAGAGTGGGGGGGGGGGGGGTGGGCAGGAGGAGAGAGAAAAAGTCACGTGACTCTAACCATTCGCCAAAATATCAAACAATGGGAGTGGGCGGGGGGAGAGGGGGTGGGTGGTGGGTGGGAGGACACCCCAGAAAAGGCACTTTCAGTATTTCTAGCAGCACACTATTTATTTACGAAAAAAAAAAAAAAGGCAGCAACCTAAACATCCCCTCCCCGCCCCCCCCCCCCCCCCCCCCCACGCTTTCTTCGGACCCTGGAAACAAGGTCTTGGCGTTTAAAAAAACATTATTAAGTCATAAGACCCTACTCTATAAGAAGAAACTGCGTGCGGTTGCGTAAGCATCAGCAAAATGTGCTTGTCAAAGACAATAGCATTTTTGTTTATGGGGGAAGAGGGGGGTGGGTCCATTGACCCCCCTCCCCTCACTCCCCCCTGGATCCGGTCCTGCCTCCATGTCGGAAATGCGGCCGTGGGGTTAAATGAGTGAATGTGTGGAGAGGGAGGGGTTGGGGTGGGTGGGGTGGGGCGGGGGACAGGGGGAGAAGGGAAGCAAAACGGAAAAGAGGGGGTGGGGGCGGCGGGGGGGGGGGGGGGGGTGGGTGGGGGGGTGCAGGGCATTTGAGAGGATTGGTTAGTTTGTCTGCCGCTTCCCTTACCTATATCATATTCCAGGCGCCGACTACACACTAACACCAAACTTTCATAGTCGATTCTACTCCCACGACTTGTACGGAGTGAAAAAAAAAAAGAAGACAAAAAAAAAAAAAAAACCAAACAAACAAAAGGAGAAAAGAAGAAGAACAAACCTGCCATCCATTGTGCTATAAAAGTTACAGCTGGGTTAGGAAATTCAACTCTCTCTCTGGGATGTCCCTAGTGAAGACCATAGAGAGTAAGTCCATTTTTTCCCCCTGAAAACCCGAGATTTTCACTGTATTCCAATGAAAATCTCGCTTTTCACAGAGATGGACTTTTACTGTCGTCTGCCTTCACAGACCAGCCTTGATATGTGTAATGAAATCCCAGACTCTCTCACACAATCCCGAATCAAACATTTACTAAACGTAAGCTAATCCCATACGTTGCATTTACAAGAGGCATAGATTCTCACGAGCCGCTGCATATGCAGGGGCTCATGAGAATCTATACCTCATGCTTCTAGAGATCAGCACCAATTTACCTCTTCAGAATGAGGACATTATCGGGTTTAATTGTCAGACTGTTCTAAGAAACATTTTCTCAGTTAATTTTATTGCAAAGCCCGCAGAGACTTTGGCATTCATTGGCAATTTAATTTTGGGACCGCACGGAGGGATGCCTTTGAAGGCAGATTTCTCAGGTAATGTGTGCCCGTTAAGTTCAGCTTGAACTTGTGCTGATGAATTAACACATTCTACCCCAGACACACCACAGCAAGATATGGATCGACCATGATAGTTCAAGGGTGATGCCAGAATAGCTTGGCGCCCATGGGCGCCAAGCTATTCTGTCATCACCCTTGAACTATCATGGTCGATCTGTGTCCTGCACTGCACTGCAGTCTTAAGAGGACAACGGCAAAATTTGGGGATTTTGGTCTTGGGGTACAATGAGTTAACACATTGGACACGTGCAGCATTCGGATTCGCGGCTTTTGCCACATATCCAAATGCGGCAACCCTCGAATGGGTTAATCTGTAATATTTCAAAGGTAGTGCCTGATTAGATTTGTGCCCTGCACCAAGTTTACCAGGAACTATCCTGCAGCATTCTTTGTCGACCCGTCTCTTGCCACGTGTACTTATACACATTTATACCCGTACTGACTGGCAAGGGATGCAGCCTTTGAAATTTCTGAGTTAACCCTTTGGGTATCGGTAACAGTTTTAGTCTGATGATACCTGTAGAAATCATCGCGACTAAAACTGCTACCGACACCCAAAGGGTTACAAACTCGGCATGGAATATTGTTTGGTCGGCAGTTCTTCGGCCCGCAGTAAATGCGTTGACAATATCAATATAAGCCTTCTGCTTATGTAGTCATGAAAATATTTGCAGAGCTATGGACCGCAAAGAGAAATATCTATATTAGGCTATAAGCCCTTTGCTCTAACGGGTGCTTGGTAAATAATTTATATGTTATGCTCCGCACTATTTTAAATTCACGTGTATTATATCAATATAAACCTTCTTTTCATGTCGTCAAGAAGCATATTTGCAGTACTATGGAGCACAGCCAAAAATCTATAATTCCCCTGCTCTGACGTTTGCATAACATGTTTTCTTTCAATAATGTCAATAATGTCAATTGCAATATCTAGATACACCTTCTTCTCAGGTCGACATGAAGCATATTTTCAGTACTACGCACCACAGAAAGACAGAAAAAAATCTATAATCCCTTTGCTCTGACCACAGGGGGAGAAAACCGAAGTTATGGCAGTCATGTGAAGAGTTGTGCCCCTGACTCGGAGCGTCACAGGTATAGAATACGTTACCCTGTGCTCTAACGTGTGCGTAAGGCGACTTTTTCACATCTGTCAAGAGAAGCAGTTTTAAAATTTAATATCTAGATAAGCTTTCTTCGACATGAAACATATTTGAAGTGCTATATACCACAAAAAGAAAAAAATCTATAACCCCTCTGCTCTAAATTGTGCATTAAACTACTTCTTTCAAAACTGTCAGTCGTAGCCATTTTAGAATTTAATATATAGATAAGCCCCTTATGCCGACATGAAGCATATTTGAAGTACTCTGCACCTGAGAAAAAGAAGTTCTACGATCCCTCTGCTCTAACGTGTGCATGAAATGACTTATTTCACAGCTGTCAACCGCATCAATTTTAAAATATAATATCTCGATAAGCCTTTTTCTTATGTCAGCACGACACATACTTATGTGAAGTACTATGCATCACAGAAAGAAAAAAAAAAAATCTGTAATTCGTCATCTCTAACTTGTGCATAAACTGACTTCTCTTACAACTGTCCGTCGCAGCAAATTAGCCCTTTTTGCCCCGACTTACTACAGCAGGAAATGGATCGACCGTGATAATTCAAGGGTAGTGCCAGATTAGCTTGGCGCCTTAAGGCGCACTACCCTTGAATAATCACTGTCGATCCATCGCCTGCGTCTGGTTCATGGTAGTTAGGTGACACCTCCAAACTTTGAGAAATGCGGCCTTGGGGTTAAATGGGTTAAAATTGTAATATATCTAGATAGGGCCTTCTATTATCTCTATACAAGCATTCTGGTCATTGTCGGCACACAGCATAATTTGCAGTACTGTGAACTTCAGAAATGAAAATAAAAATATGTAACAGGACCCGTTCTGCGATATCTATACAAGCCTTCTTGTCATGTCGGCATGAAGCATAATTCTGCAGTAATGTAGACTGTAGAAATAAAAATAAAAATCTGTAATCTCTTTGCAATAACGACGACAGTCGGCCACTGGGAGTCTTTCAGATACTGAGCCCTATTAATTTATTAGTTTGGGAGTTTTTCCTCTGAACACGGCGTTACAGTTTATAAGACAAATCAACCGTGATAGTATACGGTCGAGAAAAAAAAAGTGAACACCACCTACGAACTGCAAGAGGCACAGAACCTCATGAGCCCCCGCAATTGCGGGGGCTCATGAGGTTCTTTGCCTCTTGCTTACCCTATTCGTATCCGTGTTACTTACACAGAGGGGTTTTTCCATGTTGAGTTCGCCCTTGCTTTCAAAGACATCATTTTGCGTGCACTGGCACTGACTGTGTAAAAAACACAAATTTGCGAGTTCTCCTCTGAAGGCTCCATCACACCTCGACCATGATAGGTCAAGGATGGTGCCAGAATAGCCTGGCGCTTATAAGCGCCAGGCTATTCTGGCACCATCCTTGAACTGTTCTCGCACCACCCTTGAACCACCATGATCGATCAGTTGCCTGTTGTAATGCGTCAGGGCTCAATCCAAGCTATCCGTGCTCAGGGCTCAATTCACCATCCGTGAACTATCATGATCGATCTACAAATCCTGTTGTAATGCATCAGGGCTGAATCTATAGACACTGGTCTGCCAACCTCATGATATGTCGACAAGAAACATGTTTGCGTTAATATCAGGATCGCGGTAATAAATAATAATAATAACAATAATAATAAAAATCTTAAAACCACTATAGATCTCTGCAGTTAAAAAATAAAACCCTATAAGACTTTTCCTCTGTCGGCACTTGCATTCAAGCGCAAGTCATGTACACAAAGGCTTTCACACTCAGCGTGGAACAGGTCTGTGTGTTGACACTACCATGGGATACGGGTAAACAACCATTATCGCGTTGCTAAAACAGGATAGCACGAGAGCTCACGTACTGTTTAATCAGGGCAGATGAGTAATGTTTGAGAGTTCTGACTTCCTCTTTAATCTTTGAGTGAGAATACCAGCTCTGTGATGATAATCTTTGCCGCTAACCGCTTTACTGCCTGGGGACAGATACCAGCAGCACGACCAATCGCGAGAGACGTTATGGATCTTTCGTGAGCCCGGCAAAATATTAACCCCTTCTCTGCCAGCGGACGTGTTGTTTCTCTGACGTCTGTGTTCACTGGACGACCATAAGCCACAAATGTCCGAAGAACGCGGATACAAATTGGGCTCAGCAAGAGGCATAGATCCTCATGAGCCCCCGCATTCGCGGGGGCTCATGAGGATCTATGCCTCTTGCAGTGAGTTCGCGTTCACTTTTCTTCCGGCAGTGAAGGGGTTAAACCTCTTATTGTCGTAGCAGAGCGAGCAAAACCACAAAGTAACATAGGTCATCGTGAGCCCTGCGAAAAGTTGACCTTTTTCACTGTCGGAACTTAGCGAACAACGCCCCCAAATGCAAGAGACATAGACCCTCATGAGCCCCCCCCCCCCCCCCCCCCCCCCCCCCCGCATAGTGTTTCCCAAAATATCGCATTTCCTTTGCTCGTCGGTGGGCTTCGCTTAAAAGAAACATCGGATATAACGAGAAAGGTTGGTTGCTTTGGCGTGCAATGTTTACTGTACAATGAAATCTCGTTTGTTTTCTATAAAAAAACCATGATTCCATACTGTCATTTTTAACACATTCAAGACGTGTCGCAACCGGATTCGCGGCCTTATGCCGCGAATCCGGTTGCGGTACGCCTTGAAAGAGATTCACAAGATTCAAGATTTGTATCGTACCAAAAAGGGATATTCGACTTCGTGTTACAGCTCACAGCTCATAAAAGAAAGAGGTAAAAGGATTAGTAAGAAATAGTTAAAATTGTACAAGACTTGATGGTTCTTCTTTACATTTTGAGTCTCTCTTATGACGTGTCCTTTCTGTGCTACCTGTCTGGGTTCTGTCCCCGCCTCCAAATGACGGCCCTTTGAGCAAGCACGAATAACAGGAGATTAGCGAGTAAACAGCAAGTGAATATTACACCAATGCGCTATTCTTAGCAGTTGAAATCACAGATCAGAAGCTATAGAAATCACCATAATCATGGGATTGGCTTGTCGAACAGGGTGGTGCCACAGTGAGTTAAGAATGATTTTTTTTATGACGCCACTTGTTTCTTATTACTTGTGTGTGAGGTTTCGTTTGCTACAAAGGACACGCAACAACGAACGAGGACGAAATCACGACGGACTGGCAACACTACAAACATCTCCAAGAGGCATAGATCCTCATGAGCCCTTCGGGCTCATGAGGATCTATGCCTCTTGGAGATGTTTAGAGTGTTGTCTATGCTTAGAGAACAAGCTGGCTATCCGCCGTGGTTTCGCTCTCGTTTGTTGTTGGGAGTCGTCTATTAAAAAAAAACAACCCAAAACCGTCGTTATTACTACGTACTAGCCAATAGAAACATGTAGTACAAGGCCGAATTTGTTAATAGCCCAGAGAAGTTAATAGTAAGAAAACCCGCCCCGAGCCATTGTCCATTGTGTAGTGCTGTTATTGTAAATTAAGGAATGAGCGAGTGAGTGAATGTGGGCAGCACCTGCGGTGGCAATACCATTATTTGCTATGTACAATTAACTTCTGTCACAGACACAATAAAGTCATCTTGAATCTTGAAAATTAACCCTTTCAGCGCCATCACCCTACAGCAGGAGATTGATTGACCATGATAATTTAAGGGTAGTGCCAGACTAGCTTGGCGCCTTCAGGCGACAAGCTAATCTGGCAATACCCTTGAATAATCATGGTCAATCCGCCTCCTGCAAGTGGTACATAGTCGTTAAGTAACACTTCAAAAATTTGGGAAATGCACCCATGGTGCTAAAAGGGTTAAGTGTTTATACACAGTAAACTTCAGGTATCTCGTTGTTACATCAGAAGTTTGTTAAAATCAAAGTACTTTGTATGGAAAAAGTGTTTTCGGAACCTCTGAAAAAAGTGTTTTTACATCCGGTTGGTCAAATTCAAATGTGTGTGTGTGTGTGTGTGTGTGTGTGTGTGTGTGTGAGAGAGAGAGAGAGAGAGAGAGAGAGAGAGAGAGAGAGAGAGAGAGAGAGAGAGAGAGAGAGAGAGAGAGAGAGAGAGAGAGAGAGAGAGAGAGAGATCGTGGTATTAAAGTAAAGTGTAAAGTAAGGTATTAAATTAAAGTGGTACAGTTGCAGTGCGCCTGAAGCTCTCACTGTTCAGGTCGTAATTTCTTGGCAGTAGCTGTCTGTGTCCTTATAACCCGTCTTTTCTGGCTGTCCATTTGACCATTATCATCACTCTTGTACCGTGGACGTCAAACCTCCGAGGGAGGGAGGTGGGTTGGGGGGGGGGGGGGGGGTGAATGTGTGTCTAATCTTCAAGCTTGTAAAGAGCCCATTTAAGTGGGCAGGTCTTTATCTAAGCGAGTCAGTGAAGAATAGAACAACTTCCCTGTAAGGCACTCGTCACCACACCGTTATCAGTTATCACACGCAGACCACAGGCACTCCTCTATCAGTCAGTTAAAAACCGCCTTACCTTGCGTCCACACTGGTTACCTCCCTCGATCCGTTCCGCATGAATGCTTAGCGGATCGAGGGAGGTAGCCAGTGTGAATTCTCGCTCTGGCAGTCAGTCTTTTCTATTATCATTCTGAGAAAGTGTGGTTTTTTTTTTAAGGGGACGAGGTGTGATATAGTTTCTCCGACAGATTCAGCGTCGGATGCCTGTACACTGACGCAAATTTCAAACTCAGGTAAATGGAACATCGACTTTCACTCTGAGCTAAAAAAACAAAACAAAACAAAACAAAACAAAAGAAAACACCTTTATATACTCGTTTAGTCATACAGCGAGAGATGGGTTGGCCGTGATAGCTCAAAAGCAGTGACCCGATTAGCTTGGCGTCTCGTCCAGTTCTCGAGTAATTTGTCGCAGCCAGTGAGTCAGTTTTTGTGTCTTCTTTTTTCCATTTGGTCTTGTTCACATTGGAACATGCATTTATGGATTTTTGATGAACAACGCAGATCAACGGTGGTGCCAGATTAAGCCCCACACTGCTAGTGGACGCAGAATGTGTTTTCGAGATAATTGTAAATTCAGCGTCAAAGATCCCCAGCCGTCAAAGGAACATGGATACAAAGTGGTTTCAGCAAGAGGTATAGAGCCTCATGAGCCCCCGCGGTTGCGGGGGCTCTTGAGGCTCTATACCTCTTGCAGTTGAGCGGTGTTCAATTTTCCCTCGGCAGTCAAAGGGTTGCGTCTGCGCATTTTTCAGAGAGAGAGAGAGAGAGAGAGAGAGAGAGAGAGAGAGAGAGAGAGAGAGAGAGAGAGAGAGAGAGAGAGAGAGAGACAGAGAGAGAGAGAGAGAGAGAGAGGAGAGAGAGAGAGAGAGAGAGAGAGAGAGAGAGAGAGAGAGAGAGAGAATGAATGAATGAATGAATGAATGAATGAATGAATGAAACTTTATTTTCCAAGGATAAAAGAATAGGTGCGCAGACCTGTTTTCATTCTTGTCCTTGCTACACAGAGAGAGAGAGAGAGAGAGAGAGAGAGAGAGAGAGAGAGAGAGAGAGAGAGAGAGAGAGAGAGAGAGAGAGAGAGAGAGAGAGAGAGAGAGAGAGAGAAATGAAATGAAATGAAATGAAATGAAACTTTATTTCTCAACGGATAAAGTAATTAGCACGTGTGCCATTTTTCATACTTGCCGTTGCTACTCTACAAACACAGGATAATAATTGTAATACTAATAGTACCAAATTACACAAAGAAAAATTAGAAAACATTAAACATGAAGAGACATTAAACAAAATTCATTCATTCATTCGGTCATACAAAAAACAAACGAAAAATAAAAAGTACACGCAACGCGCGCACACTGACACATACACGCTCGCGCGCACACACAGACACGCGCTAATGATAACTTGACCTATATACGAAGCAAATCATTTGGATCATAGTGAAAATTCACTTCAGACAGCAAAATTATTTGGATTATAATAGAAAGTTGAATTATGTAATTAGGCGATTATTATTAGTATGCACAATCCATACGGCAGCATGCACTGATTATACGATAAGCACATGTTTGATACGAATACTTGTGGTAGATTATGTATCAGCAGACAAGTACTTGAGGAGGCATTCCTTGAAAGAGGAGAGGGAGCTAGCGTGTGTTATACATGTTGGCAGTGTGTTCCAGAAAGATGCGCCTGAGAAAGATACACTGGTTTTAAATAGATCTATCATGGGGCGAGGTGTAATAAAGTTTCGTCTTGAAGTAGAATAACCTGAACTTGCCTTGGTAAAGAGCTTACAAAGATATTTTGGGTGAATCTCATTCCAGATTTTATACATAACCACACCCTTGTTTAAGAGGTGATGCTTGATAAGAGGTAGCATTTTCAGTTTTTCAAGTCTTTCATCAGTTGTTAGGGCTGAATCAGGCAGGATATGTTACGCTGCTCTCCGATGCAGGGAGTTAAGCCTCTTTAAGTGTATGTCACCGCTGCCATCCCATATCGTGGACGCATAATCGATGTGGGATTTGACATGCGCATTGTAAAATAACTTGCGGGCATCAACATCGATAAAGTACTTCAACTTTGAAAGCATAAAAACATTTCTAGCAACAGTTTTACATACAGCATTTATGTGTGATTGCCACTTCATCTGGTCATCAACAATTACACCAAGTAATCGGTGTTCCGTGACCTGATTAACGATGTCATTATGGATAGTCAGGCTGAGTGTAAGTGGCTTGAGCTGGTGCTTCTGACGGGTTGCTATCGTCATGCATTCCGTTTTGGAAGGATTTAAAATCATTTCATTGTTTGCGCACCAAGTGGAAATTTCGCTCAAACCCTGCTGCAAACGGCCATTTAAAGAATCAATACTCTTGTCCGGGGTGTGAATTGTGGCGTCATCAGCGAATAAATCACATGAAATTTTGTCGCTAGTCAAATGTAGCGGTAGGTCATTTATAAAGAGGCAAAACAGAAGAGGCCCTAGGACTGAACCCTGGGGAACTCCCCGTGTTACTAATCCGCTTGAGGAGTATGATCCATTGACCATGACGCGCTGCTGTCTGTCGCTGAGAGAGAGAGAGAGAGAGAGAGAGAGAGAGAGAGAGAGAGAGAGAGAGAGAGAGAGAGAGAGAGAGAGAGAGAGAGAGAGAGAGAGAGAATAAATGAAACTTTATTTTACAAGGGTTAAGGCATTGACATCGTCATCGACACAGCCATTTTACAAACCTGCCGTTGATAACAACTACAAGACTATCTACACATGCACATACATGTAAGTAAAACATAATACTTGCAAACAATTGACAACACTGTTCACATAGGCAGTAGTTCAAATGATAAATGAAAAATATAACAGGCTTAATTGCGAATAAATTAGACCCAGCATAGAAAGAGACTGACATATAATACATGTAGTTAAGGCATCCCTAGCTAGGCCCTACGAGTGATCCACGAAATACTTGCAGAGACCCTTTTAAAAACAGTATAGCGAGGAGGCGGATATTACATGGTCGGGAAGGGCATTCCAGATATGTGTCCCTGAGAAGGATAAGCTGGTTTTATATAGATCGATCCTTGGTTTTGGGACTATGAAAAGATTTCTGATGTTTCCAAGCTTGGACTCAGACTTGCGAACAAAGTGGAGATGTACTCAGGTGTTTTGCGCTTCCACACTTTGAACATAAAAATTGCTTTGTTATATTTAAAATGATCTTGAAGAGGCAGGAGACCTGCTTTTGTGAGCTTTTGGGGAGAGAGAGAGAGAGAGAGAGAGAGAGAGAGAGAGAGAGAGAGAGAGAGAGAGAGAGAGAGAGAGAGAGAGAGAGAGAGAGAGAGAGAGAGAGATGATGATGATGATGACGATGATAAAATGATGATGATGATGAAACTTTATTTATCAGCGGTAAAAGTTTTAAGAGAAAATTACGTCAATTTACGAACCTGCCGTTGCTACTCGCTACGACAAACGAAAACAAACAAGAGAAAGTAAGCATGGACACATACAAGACATTATCACTAGCTATTTTACATCTATACACCATGAAATTTAACTTTTCATGAACATGAACACCATTTACAAAATGAGAAGAAAATAAAACATTAGCATTAACGCTGTTACTACATCTGACACACCTATACATTATTAAAAAGAAAATCTGAAATAAAAATCAATAAGGGGACGTAATAAAGGCTTGGCATGCGACTACACAACCAACATTATTTGGAGAGAGAGAGAGAGAGTTAGTTATTTGGGTTTAACGCCGAGCAGGCGACTAAGGCCATCTCACGGCGGTGAGAGAGAGAGAGAGAGAGAGGAGAGAGAGAGAGAGAGAGAGAGAGAGAGAGAGAGAGAGAGAGAGAGATGGGGGGGGGGAGGGAGGGGAGAGGGGTCGAACTGTGATAAATAGGATTGTGGCCATAATAATAATAATAATTACGGTATTTATTATGCGCTTATCTTATAATAATTATAACTCTAAGCGCGCACTCACAACTCGCGCACGCATGCGCACGCTTTAGACAATGACTTGCGTACCACAAACAGTGGAATACATTACGACGGTCAGCTTGGGGTGGGGAGTGTGGTGATATAGTGCTAAAACTGTTGAAAGAGGTGAGTTTTGAGGGCGGACTGGAAGGAGGAGAGAGAGTGTTTCTGACGGAGAGAGAGTGGGAGAGTGTTCCAGGTGGATGGACCGTAGACGGAGAAGGAGCGGGGGCCGAAAGTGTTAAGTTCGGTGCGAGGGATGTGGAGGCGGAGAGGGTCGGAGGCAGAGCGGAGGGAGAGGGAAGGTGTGTAGGGGTGAAGTAAGTTGGAGAGATAGGCAGGAGCGCAGTTGTTCAGGGATTTGTAGCAGAGAGACAGAATTTTGTATTGGATGCGTTGGGGGATGGGGAGCCAGTGAAAGAGTTTGAGCAGGGGTGTGACGTGGTCGGATGTTTTCTTTCTGAGGACGAGGCGGGCAGCATTGTTCTGAACGCGTTGGAGAGTGAAAATGGTGGAGTGAGGGAGGCCGGAAAGGAGAGAGTTGCAGTAGTCGATGCGAGATAAGATGAGAGAGACAGCAAGTTTGGTGGCAGCTTCGGTAGTGAGGTATTTTCTGATCTGACTGATGCGGCGGAGGTGGAAATAACATGCCTGGGCCGTGGCGGAAACGAAGCTGGTCATGGACAGAGAGGAATCGAGGATAACGCCGAGGTTCTTGGCCGAGTCAGAGAGGGAGATGGGGGTGCTATCGAGTTGAAGGTGGAGAGAGGGATGGAGCTGGGAGAGTTTCTGGCGAGTGCCTACCAGCATGGCTTCCGTTTTGTCGTCGTTCAGTTTTAGCTTGTTTTGCTGTCATCCAGTTTTTCACGTCTTCGTAGCAGTCAGCCGTGCGAGTCAGTAGTGACTGAGTGTTGTCGAGTTTGTCTTTGTCTAGCAGTTGTGAGTCGTCAGCGTAGAGGTGGTGGTGTATGCGGTGAGACTGGATGATGTTGGACAGAGGAGAGGTCAGTGTAGAGTGTGAAAAGGACCGGGCCCAGGACGGACCCCTGTGGGACTCCGCAGGAGAGCGTGACTGGGTTGGAAGAGACGCCGTTGATGGTGACGGACTGCTGTCTGTCGGAGAGGTAGGAGAGAAACCAGGAGTGAGCAGAATCAGTGATGCCAAAGGAGTGGTGGAGTCGGTGGAGGAGGATAGAGTGGTCTATAGTGTCAAAGGCGGCAGAGAGATCGAGTAGTGTAAGAAGAGAGATGTTGCCCGAGTCGGTGGAGAGAAGCAGATCGTTTAAGATATGTAAAAGGGCTGTTTCAGTGCTGTGATGTTTGCGATAGGCAGACTGGAATGGACTGAGGAGGTTGTTTTCGGTGAGGTGGAGGTTGAGCTGGTTGAGAACAACCTTCTCAAGAAGCTTGGACAGGAAAGAGAGATTGGAGACTGGGCGATAGTTCTTGAGTTCGTTTGGGTCGAGGTTGTGTTTTTTTAGGAGAGGACGGACGATGGCGGACTTGAAGATATCGGGGACGGAGCCGTTTTCTAGAGATGCGTTGATGATGTCGGTAATGAAGGGCAGAAGTTTTGGAAGGCTGTCACGGTAGAGAGAAGCTGGGAGGGGGTCTAGCTCGCAGGTTTTGAAGGGCATGGACTTTATGGTCTTGAGTACTTCATCCTGAGAGACGGGGCGGAAGGACGAGAGGGGAGTGCCGGAAAAGGGGGGGTCGGGAGGGCAAGGCGGAGAAGGCAGGGTGTCGAGTGTGTCGCGCAGAGTTTGGATTTTGTCCGAAAAATAGGTAGAAAAAGCAGACGGGAATTCTTCTTTGCTGTGTGTGTTGGGGAGAGGAGAGTCTTTAGAAGTGCCTAGGAGTGTGTTCATGGTGGCGTAGAGGGTTTTGGAAGAAGTGGATTCCAGGACTCTCTCTCTCTCTCTCCATCCTCCCCACCTCCGCCACCCACCTCCCACCACGGGACTGAAGGCAATTTCCTGTGGCAGTCAGTGATCATCAAATTCATAACCTTTAATGCGGGCCTTATATCACCATCATATCCAATCAAGCATGAATATTGACTCTGAGCCTTCGGAAAGGAGACTTTTATGTCAGTGAAATGGCACCAGTTCCCGACCAGCAAAAACCGTATACTGTCATGAGTCCATGCAGATATAAATGGCACCAGTATCTATGCACAAGAGGCACATATCCTCATTAGCCCCTGCGACTGCAGGGGCTTATGAGAATCTATGCCTCTTGCAGACACACTGCCCCTTCAGTGCCGACGCAATTTCACCCTAGCAATAGCGCCGCACGAATTTACCAGGCATAGAGCCTCATGGACCGAAGCAGGAGCAGGGGTTCTTGAGAATCTAGATACCTCTTGCAGAAGAGAAAGGCTGTTTGAGGCGTTAGAACAGTGAGTTAATTAATTGGCAGCGCTTTAGGCACGCATGAATGAATTCATTACTAACGCACTACGCGCGAATGACTTTTGTCGAAGAATTCATTTAGTGGTGAAGTTCGACTGACAGGCGGGGAAAGGTAATCTTACAAGGCGGAAATTGTTTCTCTCATGAAAGATGAAGGAAGTTTGGCAATATCCCATTTTATGTCCTCGCTTGAACCCAAAAGTAGTCTGCATTCTGGCCTTCATTGCGTAGAGAAGGCAAAGTGCGCAACTGATATAATTATTATGGTCAAAGTTTGACAACATCCCCTCCCCCGTCCATTTGTTCTTATTTGTTCCATGAAAATTTTTCATTCGCGGATTTTATTTCGTGTTGTTGTAGAAATTTGAAATAATGGTGCAATAAATAGCTCTACTATTATTGCCTGGGTGTTTTAAAATTAATTTTTCAACAGCAAGAAAACATAATGACGAGCAAAAGAAATGCGACATTTTTGGAATCATGGGTAACACTATAAGTGTTTCCGATGATAGGCAAAATGTCGCATTTCTGATGCTCATCAATATAAAACTAAGTGGATTCGACACACGACGCTGATGCTTTATGCACGAATATCGTGTATGATAAGTTAGAGCTGTGTGAATACAACTTTCAAGAACTGTTGAAGTAAGCGCGTACAAGCTTGAAGTAGAGACATTATTCAAATACCGCGCGTGGGCGCAAACACCACCATCACCAACGAACAAACAACACAACTTTCTGCAGCCCCCCCCCCCCCCCCCCCCAATGGACATGTCTACAAACTGTGTTCTTGGCACATACACCTGGCATTTCTGAAGGTGGGGGACTCTTTGACCCTTTTGACAACCACTTTGGACAATCTGTGCGCCTAATTGTCTTCCGAAACAACGAAGGGGCTGTTGGTCTGTCAAGTCAGAATCTATTTGCCAAAGTTTTCTTCAACAACCTCTTTGTTTGTGTAGCACAATAAAACCTTTCACCGCAGCTAGTCCTGTTTCTTTACAACCCTTTTAACTCATTCAGCCCGACGGCCGTATTTCCCAAATTTTGGAGGCGTCATCTAATGACTATGCACCAGTTGCAGGAGATGGATCGACCATGATAATTCAAGGGCAGTGCCAGATTAGCTTGGCGCCGACAGGCGCCAAGCTAATCTGGCACTACCCTTGAATTATCATGGTCGACCCATCTCCTACTGTAATTCGTTGGGGCTGAATGGGTTATAATAATAATAATATAATAAGCGCAATGGCGGGGAAGTGGCGCAGTGGTTAAGGCGTCTGCCTCCAATGCCAAAGGTGCGAGGTTCGATACCGGGTTCCGACGTTGGATTTTTCTCCTCTGGTGTCACCGTCTGGGCAGTGGGCAGATGTTCACATCTGCACGGGACATAGACGACCCCGGCCCCCACGAGTCCCCTGCTGCCTTGCAGGCCTGGCCGCTTGGCTGCGGAAAGGCTAAGGGAGAAAACCCCTGACATCAATGCCCCCGTGTCTCCGGGGAAGGCTTTTGAGCCAGAGACTAAGACAAGGACAGTCTGATATAAAACCTACGACCCGAGGACCTCGATGCCACCGTCCCAGCTTGCTAGGCCATGGCAAACGAACCAAGGGTTTAAAGGGTGGGGCCAGTACTGCGCACACTGCACTCCACCAAAAAGCTCCACCGCGCAGGCTTTAGGAAACGCCCACGGACTATGACACTGAACTTTCCAAGTCCTGTAGCGATGGGCAAGGGGCAAAACGGCAGGTGAAAGATGTCACTGGAAGCCGCAGTCTCAAACCTGCATGCAGGCGGTTCAGGATATTGGTCGCCTGATGTTGACCTGGGGATGACAACGTCACTCGGCACACCCTGAACGACCAAGCAGCCTTCTCTAGGGACAGCACTGCTTGCTCCACACGGAGAGGGGCCTAGAAAAGGTGGCCTAACCAAAGCTCATCCCCTCGTAACCCCAGTTGGCTAGCCGCGGTCAACGGGCATCTTCTCATGCGGTCAGAAAACAAGAAAAAACAATGGATCCACTC
Source organism: Semisulcospira habei (assembly GCA_036245525.1). Taxonomy (NCBI): domain Eukaryota; kingdom Metazoa; phylum Mollusca; class Gastropoda; family Semisulcospiridae; genus Semisulcospira; species Semisulcospira habei. The sequence goes on along the minus strand of BTPG01000007.1, from coordinate 122,671,989 downwards.
TCATGACGACCACGACCGGACTCAACGTAGCATGCTGGAACATCCGAACCATGCTCGACACAGCAGACAGCGGACGCCCTGAACGTCGCTCCGCCCTCATTGCCCATGAATTGCGGAGGTTAAACGTCGACATCGCCGCGCTCAGCGAAGTACGCCTCCCGGAGGAAGGCAGCCTCCAAGAACTTGGCGCTGGCTACACCCTCTACTGGTCAGGCAGGCCTGCATCAGAAAGACGGCTCTCAGGCGTGGGCTTCATGGTGAAGACCCCCATTGCGACTAAGTTGGAAAACCTACCAACGGGTCACTCCGACCGCATCATGTCCATGCGCCTCCCACTGAAACACCAGCAATATGTCACCCTTCTCAGTGTGTACTCCCCAACCCTCCTGGCACAGCCTGCAGAAAAAGACAAGTTATACTCTGACCTGCGCAGCCTCCTGCAGAGCACCCCTGCAGACGACAAAGTCATCATTCTTGGCGACTTCAACGCCAGAGTGGGCCAAGACTCTGAAGCCTGGGAAGGAGTCCTCGGCAAGCATGGCGTTGGGAACTGCAATGACAATGGTCGCCTACTGTTGGAGCTCTGTGCAGAGCAGCAACTTGTCATCACCAACACTACTTTCCAGCAAAAGGACAGTCGAAAGACCACCTGGATGCATCCTCGCTCCAAGCACTGGCACCTTATCGACTATGTCCTAGTGCGTCAGAGGGACCGCAGTGACGTCCTCCTCACCAGAGTGATGCCCAGCGCAGAGTGCCACACTGACCACCGCCTTGTTCGCTGCAAACTCAGGCTCCGTCTCAAGCTGAAACCCAAGAAAGGGGGCCCCCCCAAGAAAAAGCTTGATGTTGCCAGCCTTCAGCGTGACGACAAGAAAGCTGCCCTTCAGGCCGATTTACAGCGCATGCTTAAAGACACAGTTGATCCAGCAGACTCCTCCCCTGAAACACTCTGGGAACAACTGAAAACTGCTATTGTAAAATCCTCTGTGGAAGTCTTGGGCTTTGCTAGAAAGAGGAACAAAGACTGGTTTGACGAAAACGACGTAGAGATCCAGGAACTTCTAGCAAAAAAAAAAAGAGCCGCCCACCAGGCCCACCTAGCCCAGCCTTCCTGCCCTGTGAAGAAGTCTGCCTTCCGCCTCATCTGCAGCAGTCTCCAGCTCAAGCTTAGAGAGCTCCAGAACGAGTGGTGGTCCAGACTCGCACAGAGGACCCAGCTCTGCGCTGACAACGGTGACTACAGGGGCTTCTACGAAGCACTGAAAGCAGTGTATGGCCCTAGGCACCTGGTACAAAGTCCCCTGCGAAGCGCTGATGGACAGGCACTCCTCACAGATAATACCTCCATCTTGAACCGCTAGTCGGAATACTTTCAGGACCTCTTCGGCGCTGAACGCACTGTTCAAGAAACAGTCATCCTCCAAATCCCGCACCTTCCACTAAAGGTTGAATTGGACGAACCGCCCACCGCCGAAGAGACCCTCACAGCCATCCACCAGCTCAAGAGTGGCAAAGCAGCAGGCATTGACGGAATCCCGCCAGAGATCTGGAAACATGGAGGCGCAGCACTGCACAACAAGCTCCACGACCTCTTTCTCTGCTGCTGGGAAAAAGGAACACTACCAAAGGATCTCCGTGATGCAGTCATCATCACCCTGTACAAGAACAGAGAAGTCTGCCTGCTCTAATTATCGTGGAATTACCCTGCTGTCCATTGCCGGGAAAATTCTCGCAAGGTTGCTCCTGAATCGGCTGGTACCTGCCATCGCTGAAGACCACCTCCCAGAGGGCCAGTGTGGCTTCAGAACCAACAGGAGTACCACCGACATGGTCTTTGTGCTGAGACAGCTTCAGGAGAAGTGCCGCGAGCAGAACAAAGGGCTGTACGTAACGTTTGTCGACCTAACAAAAGCGTTTGACACTGTGAGCAGGCAAGGTATGTGGCAGATCCTGGAGCGACTAGGTTGTCCCCCCAAAGTTCCTCAACATGATCGTCCAGCTCCACGAGGACCAGCAAGGCCAGGTCAGACTAAACAGTGACCTCTCAGAACCATTCCCCATTCGCAACGGCGTGAAGCAAGGCTGCGTGCTGGCACCGACCCTCTTCACCATCTTCTTCAGCATGATGTTGAAGCAGGCCACAGTGGACCTCGACGATGACGACGCAGTGTACATCAGGTATCGTCTCGATGGCAGCCTGTTCAACCTCAGACGACTGCAGGCCCACACGAAAACCCTAGACCAACTGATTCGTGAGCTGCTCTTCGCTGATGACGCTGCCCTCGTTGCACACATAGAGAGAGCCTTGCAGCGCATTACGTCCTGTTTCGCAGATGCTGCCCAGCTCTTTGGACTTGAGGTCAGTCTGAAAAAGACAGAGGTCCTTCATCAGCCGGCACCCAAGGAAGAGCATCGCCCTCCCCACATCACCATCGGCGAGTCCGAACTGAAGTCTGTACACCAGTTTACCTACCTTGGCTGCATCATCACGTCAGACGCCAAACTGGACAAGGAGCTGGACAACAGGCTGGCAAAAGCGAACAGTGCTTTCGGGCGACTATTCAAGCGGGTGTGGCACAATCAACAGCTGAAAAAAGGCACCAAGATCAGCGTGTACAGAGCTGTCGTCCTCACCACCCTGCTGTACGGTTCCGAGTCCTGGGCCCTCTACCGCAGCCAACTACGACTCCTCGAACGCTTTCACCAGCGCTGCCTGCGTACCATCCTCAGCATTCACTGGAGTGACTATGTCACCAACGTCGAGGTCCTTGAACAGGCGGAAACTGTGAGCATCGAGGCTTTGCTGCTGCGGACACAGCTTCGCTGGGCGGGGCACGTCTCCAGGATGGAGGATCATCGCCTACCCAAGATCACTCTGTTCGGCGAGCTCGCCACTGGACACCGAGACAGAGGGGCACCAAAGAAGAGATACAAAGACGGTCTCAAGAAGTCACTTAGTGCCTGCCAAATCGACCACCGCCAGTGGTCTTCGCTTGCTGCGGACCGTGACACCTGGCGCTCCACCATTCACAAGGCAGCCGTCTCCTTTGAGGACTCTCGCAGAGCTAACCTTAAGGACAAGCGGCTCAGAAGAAAAAACAGAGTTGTCGTAACTCAGAACCCTGACCAGACCTTCCCCTGCAGCCACTGCGGTCGAACCTGCCTGTCCCGGATTGGCCTCCGCAGCCACGAAAATGCCTGCAGACGACGTGGGCAAGCCCTATAGAATCTTCGTTCGCGAAGTCAAGCCAAGAGAGAGATAATAAGCGCATTAAATAGGCGCTTTACTCAATTGAAAATCGGTTCAAAACGCCGCCGCGAACTGAACCCAACAAGCACGCTCACGTGAATCACGCGCATTCACTCACACACTGTACACAAACACAGAACATTCCCGTGGTGCTAAGGGCTAGCTCAAGCGAGCTACTGAAGTTTAGTTAAAATTCAAAATCGTTTTGTATTTGAAATTTGATCAACTGTGCTGAAATTGATACCAAAGTCGTGGGGGAGGAAGAGCCGGAGTACCCGGAGAAAGAAACCCCCGACGGTCCGCCCGGATTGACGGTGACACTTACTAGAGGAGAAAAGTCCGACGCCGGAACCCGTAATCGAACCTCGCACCTTGAGCGTTGGTGGCAGGCGCCTTAACCACTGCGCCACGGACCGCCCAGGGTTAGAGCCGTTTCTTTGCGCGGCAGACAAGCCGTTCAATTTTTCCACACGCAACCCCCTCGCTGCCAGTGCTCGCGGATTTCGCGTCTGAAACCACTGCACACTGACCGACGTTCGCGCGAAGAGCACAAATGAAACGGGACCGCAAATAGGCACGCAGAACACAGGACTAACAAGAGACATAAAATCCTCATGAGCCCCCCAGCGACTGAAAGGGGGCTCATGAGGGTTTATGTCTCTTGCAGCTGGGTAGCGTTCGCCTTGCCCCTGGCAGTCAAAGGGTTAAGTGTGTGTGTAAACGTCCCCATTAACCTTTGCGCCTCGAGCGCCAAAGACCCCCTTTTGTCCCGGTGGCATTAAACCACAACCTCTGTTCGTATAAACGGTCGTAATTTGCTACAGCCGATCAATTGTACCAGTCAACCAAAATCTCATTTTCGTGTGTGTGCCATTGATCCTCTGGGGAGAGGGAAGGGAGGAGGGGGGGGGGAAGGGGGGACGGGGGCGGTGTCATACGCTGAACCTGTTCCGTCAGTTCTGACAAAATTTACATGGAGACAAAACGACGATGGTAGTTCAAGGGTGGTGACAGAATAGCTTGGCGCCTACAGGCGCCAAGCTATTCTGGCACCACCCTTGAACTATCATCTTCGATATAATTCCTGAATTGATATCTAGTGCTCAAAGGGCAGCCCCCAAGTTTGGTCGTATTGTAAACTTCGCTTAAAACAAGGTCCGATGTTTCAAACTTTGGATATAACGAACTTTTTTTCCACAGCTCTTGACTACACTCTTTCTGTGTACAGTTGAGCAAACTTCGCACATAAATCACCAGAGGACCCAATTTTTCTCGTTGCAATATCCAAAATTTGTTATAAGCGAGGTGATTTACATCGAAAGAATTCTGTGAATGAGTGTTGTTATGTCCGACTTTTGTTATTTCCGACCTTGTCATAAGCGATGCATACTGTAAATATCTTCGCTTATAGCAAAGTTCGGATTTGAACAACAAACAATGTCAGTCCGCCAGCGTTTGCCGCAGTGCCCTTAAACTTAGTCTCAAAATGTTGACTCATTCCTGATGTGCTGTAGGCCTACACAGATTTTAATACGTGTACTTTGAGCACACAAGACCCAGTGCTTAACTTAAATTTGGACGCGTTAAAGGCATTGCAAGCAACACTCGTGATACAGTGCCTTACAAAACTACTCTTTGTTTCGACATAAAATAGTTCGGTTGACATGTCTGACGCAGTTACTCCCCCTGCAGCTCACTGTTGTCTGCAAGAGGTGTAGATCCTCATGAGCCCCCGTAACTGCTGGGGCACATGAGGATCTATACCTCTTGCTGGTCACATTTTGCACCCCAGTTCCTCTGAGAAAGGAGGTTCAGTTTCAAGCTGATCTACTAAGATGAAGGCATGTTTTGACTGGCGCTAGCCAATGTTTTCAATTCATTCCTTCGATGACTGAAAAGGCAGATAATTAAGAGACTAAGATAGAATCATGTTTTTCTTTGCAAGGAAGCCTTGAACTGCTCTTATGTGCGTGGGTATACAGGTACGTAATTAACGCATTCTACCCCAGACACACTACAGCAAGATAAGGATCGACCATGATAGTTCAAGGGTGATGCCAGAATAGCTTGGCGCCTATGGGCGCCAAGCTATTCTGGGATCACCCTTGAACTATCATGGTCAATCTGTGTCCTGCACTGCAATGTAGTCTTCAGAGAATAACGGCAAAATTTGGGGGATTTCGGTGTTGGGGTAGAATGAGTTAACAAACTAAGATAAAATCTCGGGTTTTTTTTTTTTTTTCAAAATGCCGTGAAGTTTTCATATCATGTTTGAGTACAGCGTTAACCCGTTCATTGCCGAGAAAATTTGAACGTCACCCACCTGCAAGAGGTATAGATCCTCATGAGCCCCCGCAGTTGCGGGGGCTCATGAGGATCTATGCCTCTTGCTGACATCACCTTGAACTCATGTTCCTTCGATAACTTGGGTTTCTGGGTGTTGAATTCACGAAACTTGCACTGAACGGGTTGAAGGTACACAATAAAGATAGAAAATACATTTTTCGTTTGTTCGTGTGAAATGCCTTGAATTTTCTTTTTTAACTCATTCTACCCCAAGACCGAAATCCTTAAATTTTGCCGTTGTCCTCTGAAGACTGCATTGCAGTGCAGGACACAGATCGACCATGATAGTTCAAGGGTGATGCCAGAATAGCTTGGCGCCCATAGGCGCCAAGCTATTCTGGCATCACCCTTGAACTATCATGGTCGATCCTTACCTTGCTGTGGTGTGTCTGGGGTAGAATGAGTTAATCCGTCAAAGTGATCTGATCAATGGCTTGCTTTCATTGTTAATATTCGTCAATGCAACGGGTTATGAATATTGTCTTGCCTCAAATAAGACATTTCTACGCTTCTTTTTGACAATCCATAAGTAGTCACACGTACCAGAGGTTTTCCACTGCCTTTCGAGCGCAACGGAAAGAACTCTCCTACGTTTAAACGAGAAGAAAGAGCTGAAAAGTCTTGAATTATACGACATCATTCAGATTTCATTATTTGCGTTAGCCCTTTTGTACAGCAGTATTGGCAGACACGCTAACAACTTCTATAAAGCAATATTGCGATCTGTTCAAGGCCCACTACGGCCGTTACTGGTCAAAGATACGCTGCTGTAACAGATGGTCACGACTTGAAACGCTACACACAGGTCTACAAACCAAGAGGAATCACTCAGCGCTGGACAGACAACAGTTAGATCCCCTGCCCCCGCCTATCAGGCACCCAATGGGTGCCTGATAGGCGGGGGCAGGGGATCTAACTGTTGTCTGTCCAGCGCTGAGTGATTTCTCTTGGTTTGTGTACAATTCTGCCAGCGCTAGCCTCACCTATCTGGTTTGTGAGTACACACAGGTCTAGCTATGGTTTATTTAGACACAGGTTCAGCACACGTCGTCTTCATATCAAGTAACCTGACAATGACTACACTCCGTTCTAGAAATACAACGCTATCAGTGAGAGAAACAGCTAAAAATAGACTCCCACGCTAATGGCAGCGCAAAATAAATAAGTTAGTGCGATTACGCGCGTGCTTTAGCTGCGTGTCCAATCTGCTGTTAAAGTTCATTAAGTGTTTCGACAAAGCACAACGAACACAAATGGTGCTGCAATGTGTCTTCAGATTTAGGCGTAATGGTACTTTAATCCTTTGCTACTTTGAGTTGGTCGCTTTAAGTCTAAACCCATGGCTTTCATTCACAAGTAGCCGCACTTCACTGCGTGCAAGAAGACGCCGGGCGTAGTATAAAATTCGTTCCTTCCAAAAAACGTTTGTTAACACAGTACACGTCAGCCTCAGTGTAGCGCGGTACCCAGGAGCCATCAGGCCAGACCGCGCTATTCGCGATCGTGCTGTAGTAGTGGGGAATCTGCATGGTACATATATAGACTTGTGGAGGAAAGCCGCTTGGTAAGCAAAAGGTCATCAGGCCGACCTCAGCCTTAGCTGGCCCGCGCACTTTCGTGCGCGGGCCACCTAAGGCTGATGTCAGCCCGAGGTCATTTTACTCTCAGGGCGTCATCCCCCGTGGGGAGCCAAAGACCACTGCGCGTTGGATTTTGAACAGATACAGCAGTATACTGGTGTGCGTCGTTCTTAGGCTGACCTGTACATGTATACAACGTCACCCTTCTTGAAACAAATGTTTGTGTGCCGCGTCGTAAGTGCTGTTCTGTAGTGCTCTGATTTTCCCCCCATTTGCTGGCAATTGCTCCACAATCCCGCTACATCCTGGGCCCGGGTTATCAGGCTATTGCTTGATCGATCTCGAATCGGCAGATTAGGTTAATTGCAGTTCCCTTTCTACGAATGAGGCACAATGGGTGGTTTTATTCGGCTGGCCGGGAATACAACGCTTTCAAGCAGAAAAAACCAAAGGGCTAACATTTTATGATGAAATGTCATGAAATGTCGTAGCAAGCAAAAGGTTGATGGGGCCTGTGTTGGCCTAGAGTGCTGATCACAGATGAGAACAAACACAGACGTAAAAAAAAAAAAAATCGACAATTTGATATTCGACGAACATTTTATGTGACTAATATGATAAGTACTTTGATATTTCTTTTGTACACAGTAATTGGCTTTTCACACCTGCCGTTATTTGACGAAAGTCAGTTTGCTTATTTTTTTTCGGGATGAAAGTTTCACTTAAAAGAAAAAAACAACATCACCCCACCTCAAAAAACAAAACAAAACAAACAAAACAAAAGCAAAACAAAGCCCCCAAAAAACCCAAAAAAATCAAAATCAAAACAAACAAACCAACAAACAAACAAACAAAAACAAACAAAAACCCACAACAAAAAACCAACAACAAAACAAACAAACAAAAACCCCACAAACAAACAAACAAACAAACAAACAAACAAACAAACAAACAAACAAACAAACACACCCAATGGAACATTTGTTTATGCTAAATAACGATAGACATCAAGTCTTGCTGGGACACTGTGCTTGAATTTCACACATGAAAATGGGGTGCGTCTAATAATACTGAAAAAAATAATATTAAGACGATCTTTTCTCACCACCTCTTTCCCACACGACACCACCACGACACCCATTTCTGTCGATAACACGATAAATACGATAACAGGGAACGTTCTTTAAGTAAGAGACTAGGGCCTTCAGAGAGAACCATCAACCTTTGTTTTACAACGGTACAAGCTTTTGGTTACAAGACCAATTTTCAAACTTGCCGTTACTACAACTACCCAACACACTACTATCACACACGAACACAAAATTAATGAGAGCGAGAGCGAGAGCGAGAGAGAGAGAGAGAGAGAGAGAGAGAGAGAGAGAGAGAGAGAGAGAGAGAGAGAGAGAGAGAGAGAGAGAGAGAGAGAGAGAGAGAGAGGAGAGAGATGATGATGATGATGATGATGATGATGATGATGATGATGAAACTTTATTTATCAACGGTAAAAAGTTTTGATAGAAACAAATCGTCATTTTACAAACTTGCCGTTGCTAACCTCTACACCATTAAAATAGGTTGAAAAAAATAAAGACCTCATATTTACACACATTATTTCATGCAACAATAATTTAAAAGAAAATAGAAACAAAATAATAATAAAATTAAAAAAACTATATACTCAGAATAATAGTAACACTCAACATTCATCTTATACCACACACACACACACACACACACACACACACACACACACACACACACACACACACACACACACACACACACACACACAAACAAACACACGCGCTATACATAAATGCATGTGGTACATGAAAGTATTAACCATCAGGGTTTGTTTAAATAAATGCCCAGTGATGTTATGTTTGGCTCATCAGGTAATCGAAAAGTTTTGTTTTAAAGATTCCAAGCGAGGCTATACTCTTCAAATGTGCAGAAATAGTGTTCCATACAAACGGTCCAGAAAATGATAAACTAGTTTTAAAGAGGTCAATTCTAGGCAGAGGTAGAGGTAAAGCATTGTTCCTTGAGGTCCGTTCGCGTTCTTGCTGTGGCATAAATTTGGTGGTCAGATACTGCGGTGTCATGTTATTTAATATTTTGTGCATGAGGATGCATTTGTTGAAAGAGAGAGAGAGAGAGAGAGAGAGAGAGAGAGAGAGAGAGAGAGAGAGAGAGAGAGAGAGAGAGAGAGAGAGAGAGAGAGAGAGAGAGAGAGAGAGAGAGAGAGAGACAGAGAGACAGAGACAGAAAGGCAACACCTGACAATGATCACCACAGCGCGCTTGATATATGATGCACGAGATGATGCATGTAGACATGACAACAAGGACAGGCAATCAGCGCGCCCCAGCCTGCCAGAGTAGCGGGACATGAATTTTGAATTAGACTTTGCCATCATTCAGTCGAGATCCAAGGTTGCGGACGAACACTGTTGTAACCAAAGGGATATATATATATATATACACTCCTACATTTAGGGATATAGTAGAGGCCTGTCTATGTCGGCAAGAGGTATAGATCTTCATGAGCCCCTGCAATACAGGAGCTCATGAAGATCTTTGCCTCTTGCAGATGACAGGTTCTGAGCCTGGCCGCTCAGGAACTGAAGATAATATATCTCATGTCAGGGGCTAGTTGGATACCAAGTCCTTGATTAGTTTTGGTTTTGTTTTTGTTTTGTTGTGGTCTTTTGGTGTGTTTTGTTCCGTCCTCGTTTGCTTTCGTTCCTCTTTGGTTTTTGCTTTTGTTTGCATTGGTTCGTGTTTGGTCTGGTTTGTGCTTTGGTTTGAGAATAACCCAACGAAGAAAAAAACACGCTTATAAAAGACAGTTAAAGCACAATTGAACTGTTTTCAAAATAGACAAACAAACTTATATGCAACTCACTACTTATCTTGTCAGTGGGAAGAAGGTAAATGACATATGTAGCTTTTTCACACTGACAAGATAAGTATTAATAAATTCTAATATAAGTGAATAATAATTAAATAGTAAGTAAATCATAAGCGACACGATAGATATCAATAAATTGTGCTGTAACTCTCTTTTCTTAGACCGCCGTGAGATGGCCTTAGTTGCCTGCTCGGCGTTAAACCCAACTAACTAACTAACTAACTAACTCTTTTCTTAGAGTGTTTCTTTCTTCGTTGTGTTATTCTCTGCATTTTACACGCTCGGCAGACACCTTTTTGGTCTGGATTTTGGACTGGGTTAGTTTTGTCTGTTCTGGTCAGCCACCCACCCACACTCCTAGTTTTATGTTGGTCGGTTCCAGTAGTGATAATATTGAAAACGTACGGAATGGCTGAATACACTTTCGTTTCGTTGTCTTAACCCATATCATACTGAGGCTAAAAGTTTCCAATTTGTGCACTGCCATATGCAAGCTACAATAGATAAGGATACAGACCAATGGCTTTAGTTCGAGGGTGGTGCCAGAATAGCTTGGCGCCTAGAGGCGCCAAGCTATTCTGGCACTACCCTTGAACTATTTTAGTCAAACTTATTTCACACACTGGTGTATTCCGAATGATAAGGGTTAAATTAGTGACTACCCCTATCTCCCCCCCCCCTCCCAACGCTTCCGCCCTCCCAGTCAGCAATGATCCTCGGGCCCATTGCGGCCGTCGTGAGCCCGAAGATGTTTTGCCACTGGGCCTCCCTCTTCGCCTCCCATTACCATTAGTTCTCTCAGCGGGGGGTCAGATGGCAAATTGACATAGAACAAACGGCACGATCGACCCATAAACGTTCCGCAGTGAACGATGCACATCTGAAAGAGGCATAGATCCTCATGAGCCCCCGCAGACTGCGGGGGCTCATGAGGATCTATGCCTCTTGTTGTCATAATTTATATCCGCGTTCGTCAAGGTGAGAAGGGCTAATTAATTATTACGATTACAATCTGTTGTGGCCAAAGTCTTGTTCAAATCTCAGAGCCTTCGAAAAAATCGTAGATCGAAAACTTTTCCCCTCCTTCCCCCCCTAAAATAAACCCCACAAAACAACACTTCTCTGCGAAGGCAAACGACAGTAAGTCTATTTTCGTGAAAAGCGAGATTTTCATTTTAATACAATAAAAATCACGCTTTTCACCAAAAATGGACTTACTGTGTTTTGCTTCCCTATGGCAGCATACGCCCTGATCACAAATGTCAGATGGAGCGCGAACTCACGAAGATCTATGCCTCTCTGAGGGATTACTGTTTTCACTGTGGCGTATTATTACACGTTTTGTGACAATGTGACATTTATTACACATCTTATGAACACTAGCTGTAGAGTTTCAACATGGTTTTTTTTTTCGGTTGTGACGAAAACGTTTGATTGATCAAAGCTATTAGCTTTGTGCAACCAAACATTTTGTCACAGCCACAAAAATATGTAATGTCTTCACAAGCTTTGTCATAGACGTTCACAAAGGACTGATTTAACCAGTTTAATCCCACTGCCACATTTCCTAAATTTTACGACTATTTACCATTTGCAGGAGATGGATCGACCATGATAAGTCAAGGGTAGTGCCAGATTAGCATGGCGCCGTCAGGCGCCAAGCTAATCTGGCACTACCCTTGATTTATCATAGTCGATCCAGAACCTGCTGTAAGGCGCTGGGGATAATTAATGGGTTAAGTAAAAATGGTAGACTTCGCGTGCTTTGTGACTATTGTCACATTGTTACAAACCTCGTCAATCCCGCGGCGTCCACTTAGTCAACACAACCGTGAAAGCTAGATGCTTTTAGAGTTGTGATCGAAATCAGGCGGTCAATACACGCAGAGCGATCGAGATAGGAGAATAGTAATACTACTGACGTTTGACCGTTTGTTTTGGCAACCGAAGTGAACGTCACTAAAAGAGAGAGAGAGAGAGAGAGAGAGAGAGAGAGAGAGAGAGAGAGAGAGAGAGAGAGAGAGAGAGAGAGAGAGAGAGAGAGAGAGAGAGAGAGAGAGATGACTAGGGCATGTTTGGTGGAACTTAAGGGAATCTTGACGCTTTTTTTAATAAAGGGAGACAACGTTACAGTTGGTTGCTGTCTTCAGAATAGTTGTATCCCTTTGTCTTCCTGGTCTCCGTATCCAGAAGTTCTGAATCAAGTTTCGGCTTAGGTTCCGGTGGCAATTGTTAATACTTGGCTAGCCGTTCCCTCTAAAAACCGCTGCACGTTAAAAATCATCTATCCACCCTCACTTTTCCCCTCCCCTCCCTCTGAAAAAAAGTGTACAGATTAAGGTTGCATAAGCTGCATCGAACTAAAAATGCAGCAAATCAGTGCCATTTTTTTTTTACGTCTGTGTGCAGCACGAGCGAGGTGAGGTGTAGTCCGTGACGTCATCGCCTTGACGTCATCACCTTGACGTCATCATGAAGGAGCGCACGTACGGCTGGTACCCTGCCGTCAGGGACATATACCTCAGTAAAGGACAGCCCACGCCCTACCGTGAGTGATTTTCCCGAGCTGTTATCTACCACGTTCAGCTACTAATTTCGAACTTAACACAATTGAGACGAACTGCATCCGGATACGCGGCTTCAGCCGCGTATCCGGATGCAGTGCATCTCGAATGAGTTACTTCTTTATATAGAGCTTTTTAACAATTATGTCTGCCTTCCCATAGTACGGCAAAATCACGAGCGCTCAGGTCCAGTTATAAAATGCGATCTGAAAAAAAAAAAAAAAAAAAAAACCTCATTCGATACGTGCCGATGAAATCTCAAGGGCAGTGCCTGTAAACTATCTAAACCTGTTTGATGTGATGCAAACTGACGTATCTTTGCAGCGCTTGTGAAGCTAATCTGGAACTGCCTTTGAATTACCATGGTGGATCCATCACCGGCTGTATTGCGTCGAGGCTATATGGGTTAATACAACGCCAAATGACCCCACCCGTCCGAGGAACGTGGATATGAAGTAATTTCAGCAAGAGGCATAGATCCTCGTGAGCCCCCGCGACTGCGGGGGCTCACGAGGATCTATGCCTCTTGCAAATGGTAAGAGTTCAGTTATTCTCGGCAGTAACATTAATTTCACTGGTAATTCCGCACGATGCTCTGTCTGCCACCAGACCTGGAATGCCTGTACAAGTTCAAGGACTCCGGCTACTACAACCCTCTGGCTCAGCCCCCGGAGCCGGAGCTGATGATCAGGGGCCTCACCCCCACCCCCGCTTCGCTTCCCTCCCGCCCCGGAGCCTCGAAGGCGGACCCTTGGGCCTCGCGCAAAACAAAGAGCGTCTCCGTGCCCAAGTTCAAGCCGGTCACCCAGCTCAGCATCCCTACCCCGCAGCAGTGCTGGTCCAAAAGCCTGGCCGAGACATCGTGGGGGGTGGTGACGCCCGAGGCGACCCCTGCACCCCCCGGGACGGCTCCCCCGCCCCAGGGCAAGGATGAGAAAAAGAAGATGCACGTTCACTGGCCGACACAGAAAATCCAGGTACGATTTTGTTTCTTTAATCCCGAAAATACTGCAGCTGCAAGTCGAGTTTAGTTTACTTCCTTTGTCTTGTCTTCTTTTCTTATGCAGACTTTCAACCGGTCGCACGCACAGACTCACAAACGCAACGGGCACATACACAACAACGCTAACTCTCAGTCGGAAGCATTCGAGCAGTAAAATAGCAAAACATCATTCTTTTTTTCTGTATGGCCCTTTTACTAAAATTAACAAAACGTAAACTCCAAAAAATACTCTTCACCAAATACACACTTCTCCAATCTAACACTTCACACTCACCCCACACACAATATAATACAAGCCAGGTTAGGTACAAGTCCTCATTATCGAACCTGTTCACTGGTTTTATCGCTCTGTGTTGTTCGCACGTTCCTCCACGTCTAGGCTTTTAGTTTCCTTGCTTCTCAAGCTGCTGAATCTGTCTCCCGTTTCCCGAACGGTGGACGTCCTCTCAACTTGCTCCTCTAGCGCAGCCTCTGTTGACTTTGATGTCTTGGCACCAAGTCTCTCGCTCCTCGAGCGGTGAATGTCCTCACCACACGTTCCTCCAGCGGCAGCCTCCGTTGACCTTCACTTCTCGGCGTCACGTCAGTCGCTCCGCACAAGAACTCTGTACAATAAAGTTCTAATATCAGAACACTTGATAAACACACACGCATTGGATGATATGAGGTACATTACGTAACCTGGCTGATACAAATAAATATACACGTTCATTCACACACACGTGCTTCATAAAACAGACTAGATTCGCCACACATCATAACTCAGTCACTACACTGAGAAAGACTATAACATGACGCACGCGCCATACACGGGTTCGTACATTAGAAAAGATTATACTTAACACACTCACGTACTACCTTCATAAACGACTTTGGCATACACACCTCACATTCCTTAGTTATCCATCTCGGTAAATAACTACATAGGAAAATCACCGGTTGTCTCAACAAATTCCGAACCAACATAACTGGACCAAATCAACGCTACACAACCGAACTAAATCTTACAAACGCACACTACCTTAACTCAGTAGCTGTCGATAATACATATAAAAACATACCTGAAATCTAGGTCTCAGAGTCTTGGAATACGGCTAGCATAACCACATACGTCCGCCCTCTATGACAGAATAGCCCGTGGCGTACTGAATAATCTAGAGCCCTGTTAGACTGAGCTCTCCCTAAACTCCGTGCAAATCGTTGCAATCCGGAATGAACGAACTACTGGTTACACCCGAAAAACCGCTAACAATTCAGTACAATGCAGAAACCCTGTGCGAACTCTAAACGTGGGCATAGAGCTTCATCACAACGATGATGATAATGGCGATGATGATGACGGTGATGATGATGAAGATGACGACGATGATGATGATGACGATGATGATGCGGTTACTACGATTATGATATTACGAAGACGGCAACTATGATGATGATGATGATGACAACAAAGATGATGGTTTTATCCTCCAGTTTAAATAATATTTAACCAGTTTAACCCCGACGCAATACAGCAGGAGATGGATCGATTATGATAATTCAAGGGTAGTGCCAGATTAGCTTGGCGCCTGACGGCGCCAAGCTAATCTGGCACTACCCTTGAATTATCATAATCGATCCATCTTCTGCGCATGGTACATATTCGTTCGGTGGCATCTCCAAAATGCGGATTTGGGATTAAGCGGGTTAAAGTTTCACGCATTTTGGGGATAGGTGCAGCAAACATTTATAATGAAATGAAACAAAAATGATTTGTTCCAGGGCAAGTATGATCGACCCTACGTACCGCCTCGCACCCCGTCCGTCTTCGGCACCCCCATGCCGCCGCCCGACCCCCAGTCCACCCTGGCCGGATCAGGGTACGTCTTCGTTCCCACAGGGGACGGGGGGATGCAGGTGTACTCTCCCCCACCCTTCTCTCCCCCTGAGTACTCCAAACCGGTCTCGTGGCCCGAGCCCCACCCCAAACCACCCACCCCTCAGAGATCGGCGTCGTCTGTGGCGTCCCTGGGCAGCGAGGAAGGGCAGCTCCTTCGTCGGCAGTACCAAGAGCAGGTGAGTGCAGGGACAGTAGATTGAGACCAGTCCCAGTGAGTGTGAGTTGTTCGACTGTGGCCGACGTCGGCCCGAAGAGCTTGTGCTTAATTACAGCGCTGAACGATTTTTAATTCAACGTCCGTGCACGTGTGTAGCCTACCTTTGCATAGCGAGGTGAAAGTACGTCTAAGCTTGAAAAATAGCCTGTGCAAAGAGATTTCAGACAGTTCGCTAGTGTTGAAACTGAAAAGTTTGAGTCCCAGATTCAGGTCATTTTCAGGGGTTTGGGCACCACACCTAGCACCAGTGAACACGTTAACCCTCTTCAGATTCCAGTTTCCGTCCAAACACGTTTCGCAGTCATCGGGAGCGTATAGATTATGAGTGAGACATCTGGCTCATCGTTTATGACTGACCATTTAACCTTTCCAAAAAAAAAAAAAAAAAATTCAGACAAACTTTATTCAACCTACTATGGACAGTTAAAGTACTTACCTCTTCTAACTACCAAAAGTCTGCAAGAAGTATATATTCTCATAAGCCCCGCGGTCAGTTGCATGGCTCATGAGGGTCTATGCCTCTTGCTGACACTACTATCTGCGCATCTATACCTCTTTCTGATAAGGTAGCTGGGTGGCTCGGTGGAAAAGTGTTGGTCTCTCAAACGGAAAGGTCCCGGATTCGAATCCAGTTTGGGTCAAAATTTGTTCATACCCTGTTTCGGTGCCCCGTCTTTGAAATCACCTTCTTGGTGGACAAAAGACGTTAAGCCCTAAACGTTTAACGTTGTTTTTTTGTTTTTATATCTTGCTGACACCACTTCCAAGCTATGCTCCATGGACGGCTGGGGAACTGTGGTGCTCAGAAACACAATCTGCGTTCACTGGCATTGGAGGAACTAATAATAATGTCGTATTCCTTAACTCATTCTACCCCAGACACACCACAGCAAGATATGGATCGACCATGACAGTTCAAGGGTGATGCCAGAATAGCTTGGTGCCTATGGGCGCCAAGCTATTCTGGCATCACCCTTGAACTATCATGGTCGATCTGTGTCCTCCACTGCACTGCAGTCTTCAGAGGACAACGGCAAAATTTGAGGATTTCGGTGTTGGGGTAGAATGAGTTAACTCATTCAGCCCGACGCACGTATTTCCCAAGTTTTGGAGGCGTCATCTAACGACTATGCACCTGTTGCAGGAGACGGATCGACCATGATAATTCAAGGGTTGTGCCAGATTAGCTTGGCGCCGACAGGCGCCAAGCTAATCTGGCACTACCCTTGAATTATCATGGTCGACCCGTCTCCTCCTGAAGTGCGTCAGGGCTGAATGGGTTACAATTTCTGTTGGTTGCTGTCGTTGCTGTCAATAGCTGATAGATTTAGATGATTTCAGAAACTCTTGGCTGCGTTTCTCCATAACTTTAGAGAATGAGTACCTGCCGAGCCTTGAACACTACGAAATACATTGTGTCCAAACCAACAGGCTGAGGAAGAGTGGAGAAAAGAGGACGAAGAAAAGCAGAAGAAACTCGCCACACAGCAGCAGTTTGAGAGGATGGTTCAACAGCAGCGACAACAGCAACAGCAGCAGCAGCAACAACAGATGAAGAATACCCCGCAACCACCGCGGTCCGCCACCAGTGCTAGGGCCACGCCCAGCGTCAGGAAAGAACGCATCAAGAGCGCCACAACGTACAGACAGAAACCTCAGGTATGCATATGTTTGATTCTTCTACAGCTCGGCCTTATATCCAGTGTGTCCATTTTTATTCAAAGAGAAATTTAAATGTTGTTCATTGAAAATCTCGCTTTTCATAGAATGAATATAAACCTACTGGTTTTAAACCAAATCAACAAATCTTTCACACATTTGAGGTGCGCCGGATCAATAGTTGCGGAAGTGTCGTATGGCGTTGCCGCCGTCAACGCTAGACGACACTTTCACAGCTATGATGCGGGGCAGAGCTGCAGTGGTTGTTTTTCAGAGTTTAATGATCTTTTCAGGGGATTACACGTCACAACTGTGCTCACCGCCTTTTCCTTTTATCCCACCCGGGTCTGCCCTGGGGGACTTGGGTGGGGTTAACTACCTTTTAGTTCCCAGGGTCACCCTGGTCAGCCCCACAGGGGGGTTTTTCCCTCTATTCTGGGACATGTGTTTTTGTCTACCCTTGGTCCATTCAACTGTATTTTCCTTTTGTAAACTCTCCCTAATGCCTGTAGCTCTTGATATTGGATGTGTATTGCGAAATGGTCTTAGGTTTATTTAGCGTATTAGACCGGCTGGTCAATACATACACTCAATATTCTGTTTAGTTTTTTTTTTACAAGCAGTGCAGGCACGTCCTGAGAAAGTCTTGTTGCTGTCGGGACGTTAAGCAATGTACAACCAACCAGCCTTTTCCTTTTAACCGTTTACGACAGACGGCGCCATGTTCTTGACGTATGACGTATGCCATCTCAGAGCTGGGGTTTTTTGAACTTGAAGAACCGTTGAATAAGCGTGTGCATAATTTGAGTAGATCCTGCATTCAGTTACGGTGCGGGCGCCAAAGATCGCTCATTGATTTGTTTTAATTTAATTTTTTGTTCATTTAGGTTTTTTTTTTCCGTCTGAGGGGGACACCAACTATGATGAAACACAGGAACAGCAACTTGGTATTTCTCTAGTTAGGAGATGCTTTGTACCACTGACTAATGCTGTAGACGGTACATGACCCTAAAAATCATCGGGCAGTGTCTTTAGAAGCACTCTTGGACATACAATGTTGAAACAAAGAGCGTCTGAGATGGCATAATATTTTGTGAAAGGAATTTAGTAAATTCAAAATGATTTGACTTGATAGTTCTTGTCTAACCTCAGGTTCCTAAACGTCCCGTATATTCTGCGGGCCCTGTTCGACCAGGCGCAGAGAGCAGACAACTCACTACAGTGCACGAGAGGAGGGAGGAGACGACACCAGCTCCAAGGGAGGTAAGGAAAGCTGGCAAGAGAAGCTTAACCCATTCAGCCCTGACGCACTACAGCAGGAGATGGTTAGACCATGATAGTTTAGGGGTAGCGCCAGATTAGCTTGGCGCCTATCGGTGCCAAGCTAATCTGGCACTACCATTGAATTATCATGGTCGATCCATCTCCTGCAACTGGTTGCATAGTCATTAGATGACGCCTCCAAAATTTGGGAAATACGGCCGTCGGGCTGAATGAGTTAAGCTTGTCGTTCATGAACGATTGGTTTGTCATGGGTACAAACAAAAAACCTGTCAGTAATTTGCAAAGTCCGTTTTGACTTTCAGAGCCAATATATATTATTTTGCCGAAGTGCTGGCAACAACTTCATTTCCAGTGCAAACTGCGGTCAACGACAGTTCAGTGATAGTGCCTGACTGACTAAAAGCCGTATTATTAAAGGAATATGTTGTTGTTTATTGGTGCACAGACGTGTAAACAGTCATTGGCAATCTAACTCTTGAACTGGTGTGGAGTCTCTGGTGTGCCAGCTTTGACAATTTTGCAATGTGTGAGGCGTCTGTCTGTTCTGACGGCACCCTTGACCTATCATGGTGGATGTGTTCCCTGACTTGGTATGCCGACTTCGACTTCAGAGGACAACTGCGAAATATAACACTGTTGACCTTAACCCATTTAGCCCCAAGGTCACGTTTCCTAAATTGTAGCGGTGTCACTTAACGACTATGTACCAGTTGCGGGAGATGGATGGACCATGATAATTCAAAGGTAGCGCCAGATGAGCTTGGCGCCTTCAGGCGCCAAGCTCATCTGGCACTACCCTTGAATTATAATGGTCCATCCAAGGGTGAAGGCGCCAAGCTAATCTGGCACTACCATTGAATTATCAAGGTCCATCCATCTCCTGTTGTAGGGCGTTGGGGCTAAATGAGTTAAGCCCCTTTACATGCAGCCGTCGGTACTGTTCACAGTACCGGTGGCTCCATGCGCAAGGGGGTTAAAGATAGATTATTCATTTCAGACGAGAGACGCGAGAGCCTGGGAGGAGAGCTACACAGTGCGGTCAGAATCCCCCTGCATGCGGCCCCGGGCGCCCCTGCCCCCCACACCCAGCCTTGATGACCTGGCCATAGAGGAAGACCTGTCCTCGTGCGCGGACTATGACGAGGCCATAGAGAAATATGGCTGGCTGGCCGAGGTTCACGGCGATCCTTACAACCTGAAGTGAGTTGTTTGGCTGGTTCTGTTTTCTCTTAATTGTGTGTCCCCACATCATTTTCGTATAGCGAAGGCTTCATCCGCTTATATTTTTGTCGTCCACTGAGTTTATTTCGACATAACCCTTCGCCAAAAATGGGCTTGTTAACATGTACTGTGAAAAAGATACACGCAACATTGTTTACTGAAATAGTAATGACCCGAAGTCTTGCGAGATCTGTTGCTATGTTTCCTTTTTCATCAATTTATTATCAATTACGTTACAAAAGATAACATTTCTAAGTATTAGGGCCGACTGCGGCTGACAGCGCATCCAGGAATATTCATAACATGGTTCGTTTCTCATGCGAGAAACTGGGCGCCTATGTATTAATGCATTATCTTTGAAATATCTTGGTCGTCCATCTTCTGGATCGAAATGTGAGCGGATGCTTTTAATACTTAAAATGCTAATTAACTAAAACCCACAGACCAAATAATTGAGGCAAGTTCCTGTAGCTTCAGTACACATTCCAAGGGGAACTACTCAGCGCTGGACAAAACAAACAGTTAGATCCCCTGCCTCCGGCAGGGAATCTAACCGTTTGCTTGTCCAGCACTGAGCAGTTCCTATTGGTATGTTTCTGCTTTCTGTACGCTAACTCAACCAAACATCCATATTTCCCCTCAACAGAAAGACGACCAAACGACTGCCTTACACGGTAAAATGCGCAGAACCGGAAATACCGGCAGAGCCCCCTGGCGTGCACATGGAGAACATGGAGACCTTCTTCCAAAACACCATCCCGCGACGCAACGCCACTTTCGACGTGCACAAGGAGTGGATCTCGGAGTCTATACACGCCAAGAGGATGGAGCTGCAGAAGCGGCAAGGCCTCAATCACTGCTGGAAGAACTTCTCTTTCGTTTACTGAGAGGGCTAAGGTTTTACCCCCGTCTGCATGAAGTCACCGGTCAACGGTATCGGCGGCTGCACGAAGAAACGGGCTGACAAGTGTAACGCCATAGAAACTATGTACAGTTGTAGTATCGTTGATCCCACTTTGATTTCTTTTCGTGTATTTATCCCATTCATTCCTGACACAGCACAGAGGGATCTGGGTCGATCTTGATAGTTTACGGGTGATGCCAGAATAGCTTGGCGCCTGGAGGCGCCAAGCTATTCTGGCTTAACCCTTAAACTATCATAATTGATCTCTCTCCTGAAGCTGAAATTTGGCCTATTTCGAACTTATTGCTCAATGTGTTAAGATGTCGAGGTTTAACTCGTTTAGCTCTTACAAACTACCGCGTGAGGTAGGCAGTGGGCACTACCGTGTGACGGTGTGAGGTAGGCTCGCAGGCAGTGGTTTGATCCATCTTCCAACGTAATTTGTCCGTCATAAAGGCACGACACGGGATAAACATCTCAAGTACCGCTGGAACGATTTTATTTTCTTGTAATGTAGAAGGTGGGAATATGTCTCAGAAAGAGTCTTTATTTCGTGTATAAAGAATGTGAAGGTTTGAAATTGTAACTAATTTGTCCGTCTCAACTCATTCAGCCCGACGGCCGTATTTCCCAAATTTTGAAGGCGTCATCTAATGACTATGCACCAGTGGCAGGAGATGGATCGACCATAATAATTCAAGGGCAGTGATAATAATAATAATAATAATACCGTTATATATAGGCGCTTTTCTCAATTTGGGAAATCGACTCAAGCGCCGCGCCTGAAACCCAACACACACTCACGAAACAGACACGGATTTACGCCATTTAAGACAACACAGTACAAGACAAACGAAGGCCAGTCAGCTACTGAAGTTACAGAGATTTTGATCGCTTGTATTGAAATTTGTAAAGTGGCCTGAGACCGTACCAAGTGTGGGGGTGGGGGGGGGGGGGTGGAAGAACCGAGTACCCGAGAAAGAACCCCGACGGTCCGCCGAATTAACGTGACACTTACCAGAGAGAAAAAGTCCAACGCCGGAACCGGTATCGAACCTCGCACCTTTGGCATTGGTGGCAGGCGCCTTAACCACTACGCCACGGACCGCCCCAAGCTTGGCGCTGACAAGCTAATCTGGCACCACCCTTGAATTATCATGGTCGACCTATCTCCTGCTGTACTGCGTCAGGGCTGAATGGGTTAAAGGCGTGACATCGGATGAATGTTTCAAATATCGTCGGAAGAACATTTTCGTCTTTTTTAGATTATGTCTCAGAGAAAGCCATTATTTTGTGCGTAAAGAAGGCGGAGATTTTTATGCTGGAAAGGACCTTGTCTCAATTACCGGTTGAGAAACATTTCTTTGTGTCTTGAGAAGGCTTAGAAGTGAGCTGTTAGAATGCATGTTGTAATCAGTTTGAGATCATGAATAGGTCTCCTCGCAAACCAGATAGGTGAGGCTAGCTCTGGTAGAGTAATACACATAGCAAGGGGAATTATATACCAGCGCTGGACTGGCAAACGGTTAGATCCCCTACCCCCCTCCTATCAGGCTCCCAATCGCCAGTAGGGGAGTTGAGTAGCTCAGTTTGTAGAGCGTTTCACTCTCGCCCTAAAGGTCGTGGGTTCAAGCCCAGTTTTGGTCAAACTTTGTACATACCTCTTTTTGGTTCCCCACCTTTGAGATCACCTTCGTGATGGACAAAAGACGTTAAATCCTAAACGTTTAGCGTGTTCAATCGTCAGTACAGCCCACAGAAAATTCGCAGGTAAAAAAAAAACAAGACGTTAATATACATCCCTTTTTTTTAAGCGATGTGTACCTGCGTATTTTTTTTTTTTTTTTGCTGTGGGCAGGCGTCTGGGTGCCTGATAGGAGGGGGCAGGGGATCTAACCGTTTGTCTGTCCAGCGTTGAGCAATTCCCCTTGGTATGTGTACATGAATACGGCTCGTTGATGTGGTCAAACGATTCTTCTTTGAGTTTGATCCAAAATATCCTCTGTATTTCCCATTTCCCCCCATCTGCAAAAAAATCATAGATTTGTAATGAGCTCACGTAGCTGCATATCGGCCCATAAGGATCTATGCCTCGACCTTGCTATCAGATTTAACTGGCACATTCTTAGATTAACCCCATGACTGCTTCTGACGATACCGAGCGGTATCGTTAGTAGCATTGAAGGGGTTAATGGCCGTAAGGCTCAGAATCACATACCAGCACACGTTGAGGTTTCCTCTTATAGTGAGAGAGATAATTATGTCTCAGACTGACAGGAGCATAATGTAACCCTTTACCTCCCGCGCTGACTTGCGAATTGTGTACATGTTTTGTCTCATCTTACGGCTGTGATATGTACAATACAAAGTTGCCATTTTTTTTTGTTATTGGGAAATGTATGTACTAAATGTAACCCCCCCCCCCCCCCCCCATTGAATGATGAAATGTGATACTGCGGAAGCGTTAGCAATGTGCCATTTCAGCTGCATGTGCAATGATAGTGTATGATGACATTTCCAAATATGCCACGTTTCCCGGTACATTTGTACATTCATATATGTATGATGCGTTTTTTTCTTTTAACTCATTCAGCCCCGACACGCTATTCTGGCACCACCCTTGAACTATCACGCTTGATCGGTTTCCATAAGTGTCAGTAATACTTTCTTCAGAGGGCTATTTCAAAATTTGGGGATTTCGGTCCTAGGGCAGAATCTGTTTATGACATGAAAATTAATAATAAAATTTATTAACAATTTATGTTATTTGTTGTAGTCAATATTGTCAGAACTTTACATCTTTTGTGCTTTTTAGTGGCAAAAATATATTTATCATTATTGTCAAGAGACTAACATTTGTTTTGACGTTTGTATACATTAGGGTTTAATTGATAAAGATATGGTATGTATTATTGCAACTCGTCCAAACCAGTGACGACTTTTACATGCCCACGAGCCTCGCTAATTTGGACGGTCCCGTAAACTAATCGTTTTTAAGCATATGTATTCTTAACTGTGAAAGCTAAAGACGGTCAGTCCATTTTTTGTGCAGAGCAACATTTTCATTGTATTACAATGAAAATCTCACTTTTCACAAAATGGGCTTACTGTATTTTGTCTTGACAGTTTAGAATACATTTCGTGAAATGATGACTTGAAGCTCTGTTTTTTCAATGACCTGAAGCATCTAGAAGAAACATTTTGGACAGCTGGCCTGGTGAACAGAAAACTATCAAGTACTGCACACACTAAAGTGTTTCCGATGAGTCCAAAAATGTCGCATTTCTTTTGCTCGTCAGTATATTTTTGTGCATACGTATAACACATAGCGATCCGTTCACTTGGGCAGCTGGCAGTGAAATGAAGCGCGAGCACTGGTGTGCCGGATTTTAATGGGTCGATGGGGCCTGTGCACTTTACGATACACTCTGCAAAAAGTGTTTGTCTCTCATCGCTTCAGTTCATTAGAACGGTAGAGTTTTAACCCCCTTGTGCATGCAATTACCGGTACTGTACACAATACCGGTGACTGCATATGCAAGAGAGTTAATGCTGTGTTTGTTAATTTTGCTTTTGAATATTGGGCTAAAGCAGGCCAGAATCAAATCATGTGATTATTTTTCATTCACTACGTCTCAGAAGTTTCAGTGTTCATCTACATAGGAGAGACTGATGAAAGGCTATGCATATTTTGACATGTTTGGAAGATCTCCCAATTTCTATAGCTTTTAACTCTTTCGAGACGCGCCGCGTCCGGATTCGCGGCTGTATGCCGCGAATTCGGATGCGGCACGTCTCGAAAGAGTTAACCCGTTGAGTGCCGGCTGATGCAGACCGTGTTTGGGCAGTCTTCGTTAATCCAAGACCAAAAACCCTAAATGTCCAAGGAACATGGACTCAAAGTGGTGTCAGCAAGAGACATAGATCCTCACGAGCCCCCGCAACTGCGGGGGCCCATGAGGATCTATACCTCTTGCAGTTGGGTGGTGTTCACATTTTCTCGGCACTGAAATGGTTAAGATGCGCTGACAACGTTATCACGTCATCGGAGCCATCATGCCTCGTTCTACGTCATGTATCGATAACGGAAGGCCAAGTGGCAGAACTGTTTGCTTTTTTCTTTCTTTCGCTGTTGTAGATGTTCAGTGCACTCATGTCCCTGTTTTGTTCATGACATAGAACGACGGGAAAATAAGAGAAAAGGCAATACACACAATTTCTTTGTAAAGCGTTGACGTCATACGTTTAACTTGAAAAAAGAGCTCAATTTGTATAGAGGTCATGGTAGATAATTCGACCATGACAACCCAAGGGTAGTACCTGATTAGCTTGGCGCCTATAGGCGCCAAGCTAATCAGGCACAACCCTTGGGCTGTAGTTGTCGAGTTATCGACCGCATGGGCTGAACGTTGAGAGAACTAGCAATACAACCAATGCATCGTTTGTATGTGTTTGATATTGTCATATTACCTTTTGGGTGATGGAGTTTTTACCTTGTTGGCTTGTTACGAAGCTTTCTGTAAAAATTGTATTTTGAAATTTAACAGATGTAGAAGCAGTTCACTTGAATGAACTGTATCTTCAGAATTAAAAAAGTTCACTTAATGTTCAGTGTGAACGTTTAGTTTTGCTGATTTCATCATTTGTTAGTGTTTATTTATTTTCAAACAATTTATTTCTTTGTACAGGTTTGCTTGTTATAAGTTGTACATTCTGCATATATTTACATAACTGTTTTATTCTGTCTCAGCTCAGGTAGGCCCTTAGATGTATACCATTATAACCAGATATTATGAATTGTTGCCCTCTTTTTGTACAGTAGTTATTAATTTCATTATTTTCTTTTCTTGCACAGACCACTTTATATTACCACAGAAATCAGATGTATGTATAGCACGTTATTATTTTGGGGCTGTTTACATTGGAAATAAACGATTTTATATCAAGAACTTGTGTGCTGAATACTGGGTTAGCGAATGACATTTGTTTTTCATTTTATATTATGGAAACTATGTGTGAATAGGTGGAGAGGGGGGTGGGGGGTGGTGGGAGTGGGGGAGGGGGGAAGGATGGGGGGGGGGGAGGGGGGGGGGAGGGGTACGCGTCAAAAACCAAGGACTGGGCGATGCTATTAGAAGGCTGTATGGATTTTTTGTGACTCTGCTATGTAAAGGCACAAACGCTCAATCCATTTTTTGTGCAAAGCGACATTTCCATTGCCTTTCAATGGAATTCTCGCTTTTCACAAACACGAACTTACCGTCTTTTGTCTTCAAAGGTGTGATCTGCCATGCAGCGCGCGGTAATTTCCGTAAGCAATGCGTTTGATTATATCGCCAGTGTTTTTGTTAAACCTTTGGCCAAAGGGTTTTACAAGTAAACTTATTACAAAAACACACTATACATTGTTCGATTAGTCGGAGTGTCTACCGCGGTAATGAGGACCAATGCCGATATGTTTTACCCCTTTGCTGTCAGCGGACGCGAAATGCAAGTATGAAATCATGCACACTGAATGACATTCGCGTGAAGAACACAATGTAAGACAATGGAGAAAACAACAACAATAAACAACAACACCAAACAACAACAACAACATCAAACAACACAAAACAACAACAACAACAAACCCACAGGCGTATACAACACAGGACTAACAAGAGACATAAATCCTCATGAGCCCCCGCGACTGCGGGGGCTCATGAGTATTTATGTCTCTTGCAGATGGTTATTCTTTGACTCTCCACGGCAGTTGAGTTAACAACGCTAACGATTTTAAAGCTCAATTGTGGAGTCGTAAGTAAACCCAGTTCTCAATGTAATTATTATTTTATAACGCGCAAATAATTTCGTTTTCTTTCTTTTGTCAAGGCAGTATAATTTTGACTGCTTGCTCTCTTTTTTTTCTGTTCTTAGTTTTCTTCTACATTCATTTTTGGTTGTTCGCTTTTTCTTTGAAATTTGTTGCGGTAGGGGCTGGGGGGTAGGGTTGGGGGGGAGGACGCATTTTGTTGATATTTAATTTGGAACACATTACTATACAAACTAAACTTTGCGCGGCGTGTACGTGGAGCGAAAATTATAAGAGGACATTAGAAATTTTATCTCCACGACGTTTCACTTCCAGCGGCATCTTATCTTCAGGCGACCGATAAGCAGCTGAAGGGTGGTGCCTAGTTCACCCAGCCCGCTCCGTCTGCAAGAGGCGTGGATTCTCACGAGCCATTGCAGTGGCAGGGGCTCATGAGAATCTACGCCTTTCGCTTGGCGTTGTGAACTGGCATGTACAAAGCTGATTTAAGTTGGCGCTCCCTTTAGCACTTCACCGCCGAGAAAAAACAGAACACCACCCGACTGCAAGAGGCGTAGATCCTCATGAGCCCCCGCAGTTGCGGGGGCTCATGAGGATCTGTGCCTCTTGCTGAAACCGCTTTGTATCCACGTTCCTTTGACGGGCTGGAGATCTTCGATGTTGAATTAACAATGATTTAAAAACACAATATGCTTTTCACTGGCAGGTGAAGGGGTTAAATGCTCTTATGATAACGGCGTTCTTTTACATACTGATTAACACTTTTACTGCCGAGAAAACATGAACACCACACGTAAATGCAAGAGGCATAGATCCTCATGAGCCCCCGCAGTTGCGGGGGCTCATGAGGATCTATGCCTCTTGCTGAAGCACTTTGTATCCATGTTCCTTTGACGGCTGCGTGTTTCAAGGCAACTGCGGGGAGCTCATGAGGATCTATGTCTCTTGCAGATGGTTGGTGTTTCATTTTTTTCAGCAGTGAAGTGGCCAATTCAAAATAAGTATAGACCTCCATAACAGTAACAGGAAGAGTGAAATAGGACAATCCACTTTCAAATTACTGAAGTTTTCATAACGTACTATCTCGGAATCAATTCTTGTACATCACAATTCCAAACGAACAAAGGTCATCATGATTAATTGGGTGGTAGGAAATATTCTTGTCGATATGGATGAAAGGTGTGTCTTTGTACGTGTGTGTGTGTGTGTGTGTGTGTGTGTGTGTGTGTGTGTGCGTGTGCGTGTACGTGCGTGCGTGCGTGTGTGTGTGTGTGTGTGTGTGTGTGCGTGTGCGTGTGCGTGCGTGCGCGCGCGTTCGTGCGTGCATGCGTGCATGCGTGCGAGCGGAGGGTGGTGGTGGTTGTGGTGTATATTACGCAAATTAAATTCACAACAATTCAAACATTTCCTATTTTTTTTCATGAAATTAACGGTGGAATAATAATATTATGGTCTTTGTGAACATCTTGAATGAGCTCACAAACTTCCCCCAATTATTTATAATCGTATGGTGGTGTATTGTGAATGGCCTAGATGTCAGAGCCTATAAAACTTTGACGTTTTGCATTATCTCCAAAGGTGCTGGGAGAAATCGTACAACTTACTGAAAGTGCTGCATGGTATGATAAAGAACAGAAATACGTGAACCAAAAGGCCCTCGAGCAGACGTCGGCCGCCGTGGCCCACGCACGGCCTTGCGCGGGCCAACGGCGACCGACGTCGGCCCGATTGCCTTTTTTGCATTGGGAGGAAACTAAGCTCTCGCCTCTTGTTCGAGTCACTTGCTATCAAAGATTTCTTGCCCAAGACTGCAAAAGGCAGTAAGTTCATTTTTGTGAAACGCGAGATTCTCAATGTACCCTTGTGGTAAAAAATGTCTTGAACGCGTGTTTTTTTAAAAAAAAAAATTCTTTATAAATTTGAAATTATTATTTAAAAAGTCAGTGTTTGTACACTGGGACTGGGGGCAGAGGCCAGTTACATGATCGAGCTTAAATCCTGCACAAGCCACTAAGCAAGGTGCTCCGCTGTAGCGGAGCACCTTGCTTAGTGGCTTGTGCAGGATTTAAGTTCGGTCATGCAACTGGGCCCTGGTCAGCTTGCACATTGTTATCATACGCTAAACAATGAATGCTCCCCTCTCCAACGACTGAGTTACACTATGTCAGTTCGTACAAATGTTCGTTTAGCACGCGTCAGAAACTTAAAACTATTCACATTTTAATCACTTTTTGAAATAATCAAACCCACTGAATATTCATTTCTTTTACTTATTTAGATCAGGCAACACATAATTATGATGTGATTCCTTCAATCCCTTAATTATGAAAAGTGAGCTAAACAACTCATGGTTTAAAGATAGATGATTATTTAATTAGGAGATTATAGATAAATTATAAACTTTGAGAAAAGGACACCGATTCTAAATAATGAGTTAGTTTTTATGTCTTACTTTACCCTACATATATTAATAATAATAATAATAACAATAATAATAATAATAATAATAATAATAATAATAATAATAATAATAATAATAATAATAATAATAATAATAATAATAATAATAATAATAATAGAATATAATAATAATTATTATATTTATAAAGCGCAAACTTCCTGCAGTGCAGGCTCTAAGCGCAAATCAAAATGACAAACTAAACACAAATTAAGAGACAGAAGCAACACAAAATACAAACATGACATACAAATTAAAAAATCTACAGCACATAAACAAACCCAAAGCATAAACAACTATAACAACATGAACTGGCACAGGGTCATCATGATGTTATCGTGAAACAGAAAAGAGACTGGAGTTTGGTACGACAGAGTAGTAAGATTGGAAAAGATGTAGTTTAAACTGACTTTTGAAAGAAATGACTGTGGGGGCATCACGAATGTGCTTCGGAAGGAAAGTCTCCAGGTGTAGACAACGTACCTGCTGAACTGTTGAAACATGGAGGAGAAGTAACAACGAAGGTCCTCACTACACTCTGTCAAAAGATCTGGGAGCAAAAGAAATGGCCAGTAGAATGGACACAGTCTCTAGTGATCCCGCTCCCCAAGAAAGGAAACCTGAAACAGTGCCAGAACTACAGAACTATCAGTCTGATAAGTCACCCTAGCAAAGTAATGCTTAGAATCATTCTCAACCGCCTCAAAACTTTCGCCGAGGAACTGCTGGCAGAAGAACAGGCTGGCTTCAGAGTTGGAAGAAGCACTGTAGAGCAGATTTTCAACTGCCGCGTCCTGATCGAGAAACATCTGCAGCATCAGCGCGAACTCTACCACAACTTCATTGATTTCAGGAAAGCATTTGATCGCGTCTGGCACGACGGACTCTGGCAAGTCATGAGATCGTTCAACATAGAGGAGGGACTGATCCAAATGATAGAAGCGCTTTACAAAAACGCCTGCAGCGCGGTTCTACTTAACAATCAGTCAGGCGAGTTCTTCAGGACGAAGATCGGTGTCCGTCAAGGATGCCTGCTCTCTCCTGTCCTTTTCAACATATTCCTGGAGAAGATCATGCAGGAAACCCTCCACGACCACCATACTTCAATCTCTATTGGTGGCAGATCCCTGTGCAATCTTCGATTCGCAGACGACATTGACCTCATGGCAGGCAGCAATAGTGAGCTCCAAAACCTGACAGACAAACTTTCAAGTAGCGCAGGGTCTTATGGCATGGAGATCAGTACGGATAAAAGCAAAGTGATGATCAACACCACAAGCGACAGCAGCAGCAACATTCACATGAACGGCCAGAAGCTAGAAGAGGTCAATAGCTTCAAGTACTTGGGAGCCACCCTGTCCAAAGACGGTAGTTGCATAGCAGAGATCCGTATCAGGATAGGTACAGCAACATCCGCAATGGCCAGGCTGGACAGGATATGGCGAAGTAACTCCATCAGCTTCACCATCAAGTACAGGCTTTACAAGTCCCTCGTAGTGTCTATTCTACTCTACGGCTGTGAGACTTGGACACTGCTTGCAGACTCAGAAAAGAAAATCCAGGCCTTTGAGAACAAGTGCCTGAGGAAGTTGCTCCGCATCTCGTACCGCGAGCACAAGACCAACGAATATGTACGGAGCATCGTCACTTCCCTGGTGGGCCCACATGAACCCCTTCTGGCAACCGTGAAACAGCGCAAGCTTGCTTGGTTTGGCCATGTGACCCGACACAACACCTTGTCCAAGACTATCCTCCAAGGCACTCTTGAAGGAAGTCGTCGGCGAGGTCGTCAGAGAAAGAGTTGGGTCGCAAACATAAAAGAATGGACCGAACTCGAGATGCCAGACTTGCTTGCCACCGCCCAAAATAGAACTCAGTGGAGAGCACTGTCTGTTGCTGCTGCCTTTCAGTCCCCCCAACGCCCAGTTCGGGCAAGGGACTGATGATGATGATGATGATGATGACATCAACTCGCACACAGGCAGACAGCACGCGGCCAGCGACGCCACACCGCAATTAAATCTCGCTTTGCACAAAAAGTGGACATACTGCATTCTGCCCTTATGGTGCGTGGTTCGCGATCCTGAGAACTCAGCAAGGAACGTGTGTTTTCTTTTTCTTCTGTCATTTATTCCGATTTCAAATGACAGTTGACTTAGACCGACAAAAGAAAAGTCCATTTTTTTGTGAAAAGCGAGATTTTTATTGTAACACAATGAAAATCTCGGTTTTCACAAAAAATGAACTTCATGTCTTTTAACAGTTCCTCTTCGTGATCGTGTTCCTGGGAACGACCTACGGAAAACACACACACACACACACACACACACACACACACACACACACACACACACACACACACACACACACACACACACACACACACACACACACACACACACACACACACACACACACACACACACACACACACACAACAACAACAACAACAACAACTTGAGTGATTAAAACCCAAAAACTTCTTCGGTCGTTTATTCCGTGTTTATGTGACAGAGCCTAAAGTGACAATGTCTTCAGCACTTTTCACCATGGCCGATTTTCTACATGAAAACACTAGCACAGCGACCTCTCATGTAAATACCAACGCCACGACCTTTAAGCTGCTATCAAAACCCATCTTGCCGGCAGGCGGCGCGAGCGTTGATCTGCTAACGGACCTTCAGAGGCAATACATTGAGCTGGTTCTCCAGTGTGGGCTCCGCTACGCTCTGGCCATTGTGGGCGTGTTCACCAACGTGGCCAACGTCATCGTGCTCGCTGTCCAGGTATTGTAAAGAGAGTCTTGACTCATTCCAGCCGTACGGCATACGGATACGCGGCGATAGCCGCGTATCCGTATGCCGTACGGTTGGAATGAGTGATGCTATGTTTCATTTTAATCACACGGCAACACTGGCTAAAGAGATCTAGTAAATCCGTCGTTCTACCACTATGATTCATATTTCTATTTTCATTATAAAAATGTATTTATGTATTTACGTATTTATGTATTTATGTATTTTTCTTTTTTTTTCATTTATCCATTTATTTATGTCATCACATAGATTCTTACTATGTTCTTATATCTATTTTCATTAAAAAAATGTATTTAGGTATTTACGTATTTATGTATTTATGTATTTTTCATTTTTTCATTTATTCATTTATTTATTTCATCACATAGATTCTTACTATGTTTAGGCCAGACAGAGAATCTCACACTCGCGGTTTTTGGAACCTTATCCTACGCTTAAAAACAATCGAGTGAAGTTTTCAATATCACCCAAACACCGATGTAAGAATCTATTTTTAAGACATTTGATTTAGTTGCATGAGTGAGCTTAGTCCTAACTCAATCCAACACGCACGCTCACGTGAAACACACGCATTTACTCTGAAGACAAATATATTACACGACAAACACAGGAGAGACAAACAGACGACATTACGTGTTGTGAAAGGTCAGCTCAGCTACTGAGGTTTGGGAAATTTTGATCGCTTGTATTTGAAATTATAAAGTGGTCTGAAAGGTAACAATAAAAGTGGAGGGGGGGGGGGGGAGTGGTGGTGGTGGAGAGCTTGAGTACCCAGAGAAAGAACCCCCGACGGTCCGTCCGAAATTACGGTGACAATTACTAGAGGAGAAAAGTACGCTGCCGTGACTGGATTTCGAACCTCGCACCTCTAGCATTAGTGGCAGGCGCTTTACCACTGCGCCACAGACCGCCCAAACACTCACATTTTTTCGGTCTTCATCAACACTCACGAACTGTATTGCACAGTGGGAGACCATGCAGTTATTAGCAATGTCTCCACAGACCGACGTCGGCCGTAGGATCCACTCCTACTGCAAATTCAATATCTGTGCATCGTTCCGTTTTTGAACCAGGGTATGAAGGACACGGTCAACATGGCGCTCTTCGCCCTCTCGCTGACAGACCTGGCTTACGTGCTGACCGTGCTGCCCGGGCAGGCGTTCTGCTTCCACCTCGAGTCGCGCCCTCTGCTGGCCAAGAGCCTGAAGCAGGAGTTCATCCCTCAGGGGATCATGCTGGGGATCGCGTTCTCCAGAGTGTCCAGCGCCATCACGGCGCTCATTTCTGTGGAGAGGTGTGTCTGCGTCATGCTGCCCTTCAAAGTTCAGCGCCTCGTCACTTACAGGTTGGTGTGTAGGGTGGAGAGAAAGGAGTCGGTGGGTGGGTGGAGGGGGGTTGGGTTGGGTCTGCACGTCAAGGTACATAGATTCTCCATGAACATCTATGTACATTGCAGATGAAAATCTTTATCTCTAGCAGACGGATTGGGATGGACCGATCTTTGTGAGCAGGAGACAAAGATTGTCATGGACCATTGAAGCTGCCGGAGCTTATGAATGGCAAGATGAATGGAATGCAATGTTACTTTATGTATTTATTTATTTATTTATTAATTATTATTATTATTATTATTATTATTATTATTATTATTATTATTATTATTATTATTATTATTATTATTAACTTTTCCCTTTAAATTTATTTTTATTTTATTATTATTATTATTATTATTATTATTATTATTATTATTATTATTATTATTATTATTATTATTATTATTATTATTATTATTATTATTATTATTGTGGGGGGGGGAGAATCGTTTTAAAAAATACCAATTATACCACTACTACTACTACTACTACTACTACTACTAATAATAGTAATTATTATTATTATTATTATTATTATTATTATTATTATTATTATTATTATTATTATTATTATTATTACCACTACTACTACTACTGCTGCTACTGCTACTACTACAACTATAATAACGATGATGATGATGATGATGATGATTATGATTTTAAGAATACTAATGATGAAAAATAAAATAGTGGTAGTAATGAAAATGATAATATCAAATATATGATGTTGATAATGATGACGACGTCGGCGTCGGCGCGATGATGGTGATTGTGATGATGATGATGATAATGATGTCGATGCTGATGATGTTCTTTTGTACAGATGCACGCTGGTCACAATCATCGTTATTTTCCTCATCTTCCTCGCTCTCTTTGTCCCCGTGTTGATGTTGCTGGAGATCCATTATTTTGATGTCGGCGGCAACAACACACTAGCGATGGCCCTGCCCACTGCCTTCTTCACGAAGAACTACAGGTTTCTCTCCGTCTTCTCCGACACGGTTGTCAGTAAGTAGGCCATAATACATGACAACACATCGGTTACCCCCCCCCCCCCCCCTCGTACAGCAGTAGCGAGACAACCAGTGTGACATAAAAACGTATTCCTAATAATGACTTGAGCAGACTGTTTTGTTCTAGCAGTAGGAGATGGTCGGCAATGATAGTTTGCCAGGCGCGAAGACAATCTGGCACTGCCTTTGAAATGTCATAGACAATCAATTCCCTGCTGTGGGTTTATATTTTAGAAATACTTTAACTCGTTTAGGCCCGGTGCATTACAGCAGG
The DNA here is from genome assembly GCA_036245525.1 of Semisulcospira habei. Taxonomy (NCBI): domain Eukaryota; kingdom Metazoa; phylum Mollusca; class Gastropoda; family Semisulcospiridae; genus Semisulcospira; species Semisulcospira habei. The sequence goes on along the minus strand of BTPG01000007.1, from coordinate 122,637,420 downwards.
CGATGCATTGATCGACCATGCTAATTCAAGGGTAGTGCCAGATTAGCTTGGCGCCATCAGGCGCCAAGCTAATCTGGCACTACCCTTAAATTATCATGGTCGATCCATCTACTACAGCTGGTACATAGTCGTTAGTTGACACCTCCAAAATGCGGGAAATGCGGCCACGGGGTTAAATAGGTTAAAGATGAACAGTATTTGTTTTGTTCCGCCTGGCACTTTAACCCTATGACTGTAAGTAGCGGTTTTTGTCGCGATGATTCCTTCAAGAATCATCGCGACAAAACGCGCTGTCGACAGCCAAAGGGCTAACGAACACATCTATCTCTGTGCTGGTCTGTGATTCTCAACCTTACGTTTCTCTTACAGATGAGCACGCGTCGATGCAACCTTGATTGTCTTTGGTGTTTACTTTCACTGGTGTTTGTGCTTGCTCTTTTGAGACGTGTTTCTCAGTTTGTTAATTATCTTTGTCACTGGTGTGGCCCTTATTTGTTGATTATTTTCCTCCCAGGTGTGGCCATCCCTATCTCACTGCTGGTGCTGGTGGTGGTGTGTACGACTCTCACGGTTCTCAGGTTGAAGCTGTCGTCAAGATGGAGGCAGGCGGTGTCCAGCGCTAAATCATCATCATCATCATCATCATCGTCGTCGAAAAACGTGTCTGTGAGTGTTTATGGTTTACTATTTTATGCTCTGTATACTTTTGGGTGCCATTCCGTGTATAACTGCATGTCGAAAATGGATACAGTTTGTTACAATAGAATTTTAACCCGTTCAGTATCAGCTGACGCGGACTGTGTTTCTGCAAACTTCGTTAACTCAAGACGCAAAAAAACTAGATGTCTTAGTAACAGGGATTGAAAGTGGTGTCAGCAAGAGGCATATATCCTCATGAGCCCCCGCAACTGCGGGGGCTCATGAGGATCTATACCTCTTGCAGTTGGGTGGCCTTCAAATTTCCTCATCACTGAACTAGCTACAATTTAAGGTCAGCTCTCTGAATTGTGAGAGGCATACACTAGGGATGTAGATGATCGTCTTGTTCTATACCTGCGTATTTCTCTGTGGGCTGGCGAATGGGTGCCTGATAGGTGGGGGCTAACTGTTTGTCTGTCAAGCGCTGAGTGATTCTCCTTGGTTTGTGTACAATTCTGCCAGCGCTAGCCTCACCTATCTGGTTTGTGAGTATACACTAGCACGGATTTGTATCTCGTCATTTTGCTTGTCGTATTGACGGGCATGTGTTTCCAGCATTGTGTTGGTTACCTGTAGGCCACTTTGGTGTGGTAAACCTTTTCACTGCTGAGAAAGAAGTCAGTAACGCTACCGAAATGAATAATTATATCCTCAAGAACTCCGAGAGCGCGGTGCTTGGTCAAGAGGTTTTCTGCCTCTCTCATAATATAATTTCAGAAGCGAAACGATAATCCCTTCGCTGTCAACGGACGTACGTTTTAGTTGCTGAAATCTGTGTACTCAACGACCAAAAATCACAACTGTCGAAAGAAATGAAATAACGTGGTCTCAGCAAGAGGCATAGATCCTCATGAGCCCCCGCTGTCGCGGGGGCTCATGAGGATCTATGTCTCTTGCAGTTGGATCGCGTTCAATTTTTCTCGGTCCTGAAGGGGCTAGAGGTCATCTGCAGTAAAGGTGTTAAAGAAATAACATTCATGGCTGTCGGAAGTGAAGCGGTTACTTTTTTGTTTTTTTTTGGGGGGTTAATTTATTTGTTTGCTGTTTAAACAGAGCGAGACGGATGAGAAGACAGCCAAACTAACCAGGATGATGGTGGCCATTGCCTGCATTTACATAGTCAGTATCATTCCCGGCACCGTGTCCACCGTCGTTCGCATCATTTCCCCTGAATTTAATCTGAACAAAAAGTAAGTAATAATGCGTGAAGTTTTGGTCTACAAAGCACAAAGGAAACAAAACGAAACGGAAAGGATTTTGGTCTCTTAAGCACAAAGGCAACGAATAAGAATTCTGGTCTCTTAACCACAAAGAAACGAATAAGAATTTTGGTCTATAAACCACAAGGGAAACGAAGAAGACACAGAAAACACAAAAAGTAGGTATTGCACAAAGTAAGCAGACACAAGTCTTAGTAAGGGAGACAACACTATGCTAGGCTTTTGGCTGTTGGTAGAGGGTTTTGTCGCGATGATTCCTCCTTTGGCTTTCGGTAGTGCTTTTTGTTGCTGTGATTCCTATCGGAATCATCGCGACAAAAAACAAAAACAAAAACAAAAAAACCTACCAACAGCCAAAGGGTTAATATCAGTGGCCATTCTGCCTTACTTTTTATCTGACCTCGGATCTAAGCGCTTAATTTTTATAAAGAAAGTCAAAGAATTTGTTAAGATCATGCTATTTCAGACCTCTTAGGAAAAGCCGGAAAAATGCGCCGAATCGAAGCGAAAAATGCTGCATTACATGACAAAAGTCAGTATACATATATTTTTGAGAAAAGCGAGATTTTCATTTCATAACAATGAAATAGTCACTTTTCTCAAAAATGAACATATCGACTTTCGCCAAATAATGACATCATGTTATGTTATCTTCTAGAGTATACCATTCGATGCTCGGCAAATTAATTGAGTATGAGTATGGGACGTGTCGCATGTCAAATGAATGCGTGTATGTATGTACCCGAAGGGCAAAAGGCCATTGGACCGACGTCAGTCGCCGTTGGCCCGCGCACGGCCGTGCGCGGGCCGAGGGCGGCCGACGTCGGCCCGCTGGCCTTTGCGCACTGAGTATAGGCTTACACATTCTGGTTTGTCCTGCAGGTATCACAACACATTCGCCGCAGTGTACGCCTTGGATTTCACTCTGCAGACGGCCCACGCTTCTGTCAACTTCTTCGTGTATTTCTCCATGAGCTCCAGGTATCACCGTCGTCCACGTTGTCCTCTTCGTTTTCGTCATCGTTGACGTCATCGTCAATATCGTCGTCATTGCGCACCTTGTGTGCTTTATGTACACTTTGCTTATGTATGCACACCGACACCTGCTGCAGCTAATGCTTGCAAACATAACATAAATTCGCATTCGCAGGGGTTGGTGAAAATCTATGCCTCTTGCATACAGGGGGGAGGGAATAGAAGTTCTGGCAAGAGTTTCGTGCCCCTGACTCCGAGCGTCATTGACGCTCGGAGTCACTGGCGCACGAAACTCTTGCCAGAACTTCCTGTGTTGTTAATGTTGATGGAAGGAAACTACCTGAATGCAATTACGCATTTAAGTATTTCATGTATTTATGCATTTGTTTGTTTGTTTATTTATTTATTTATTTATTTATTATATATGTTGTGTGCATTTATGTATTTATGTATTTCTTTATTTTTTATTTCATTATTTATTTATTTATGTAGTGTGCATTTATATATTTATGTATTTATGCATTATGTATTTATGTATTTATGTATTTCTTTCTTTCTTTCTTTATGTAGAGTGCATTGGTGTATTTATGTATTTATGTATTATGTATTTATGTATTTATGTATTTATGTATTTATTTATTTATGTATTATGTATTTATGTATTATGTATTATGTATTTATGTATTATGTATTATTTATGAATTTATTTTTTAATATTTTAGCAGTCTATTTATTTACTTATGGTTGTTTTTTTTTTTTTTTTTTTTTTTTTTTTTTTTTTTTTTTTTTTTTTAAGATTTCGCCACGTTTTCCTGTCCCTAATACGTCGTCTGTGCGAAAAGCTTGGAGGCGGGAGAAAGGTCAGCCGGCCTGTAGACACAATTACTTCCAGTGTGGGTCCCTCCAACAACGCAACTGATGTGTCCTTCGGCGTAACTGAAACCGGGTGGATTAACTAATCACTTTGCGTGTCCATAGGGGTTTTAGTCGCGATGATTCCTGCAGGACTCACCATGACTAAAATCGCTACCGACAGGAAAAGGGTTGGTCAATGTTTTCTGGCAACACATAACTAGAGCTGATTTTGTCCATGTCAGTTATCTATTAAAATAGTGTCGCACTGAGCGGATTGGCAATGCTATTTGTTTGATTGTTGATTGGTTGGTTAATTGTCTGCTTGCTTAACTCATTCTACCCCAACACCGAAATCCCCAAATTTTGCCGTTGTCCTCTGAAGACTGCACTCTAGTGCAGGTCACAGATCGACCATGATATGTCAAGGGTGATGCCAGAATAGCTTGGCGCCCATAGGCGCCAAGCTATTCTGGCATCACCCTTGAACTATCATGGTCGATCCTTATCTTGCTGTGGTGTGTCTGGGGTAGAAAGAGTTTTAGCTGTTTGCTTGTATTGATTGTTTAGTTGATTTCGTATTCTGAGTGCAAATCGCATATCGCGTAATATTGAATGAAGCGCTTGCATACAAACACAGCATAGACAGACAGGTGGGCGTACGTACGAATGCAGGCGCACACACACAAACGCACGCACGCATGCACGCATGCACGCACGCACAAACAGACATATGTACGCACGCACGCGCACACACACACACACACACTCACGTACGCACGCACCTACAATTAGGATATACAACGACTATACCTCGGAATCAGAAGTAGGTCAATGTTTTCTGGCAACACATAACTAGAGCTGATTTTGTCCATGTCAGTTATCTATTAAAATAGTGTCGCACTGAGCGGATTGGCAATGCTATTTGTTTGATTGTTGATTGGTTGGTTAATTGTCTGCTTGCTTAACTCATTCTACCCCAACACCGAAATCCCCAAATTTTGCCGTTGTCCTCTGAAGACTGCACTCTAGTGCAGGTCACAGATCGACCATGATATGTCAAGGGTGATGCCAGAATAGCTTGGCGCCCATAGGCGCCAAGCTATTCTGGCATCACCCTTGAACTATCATGGTCGATCCTTATCTTGCTGTGGTGTGTCTGGGGTAGAAAGAGTTTTAGCTGTTTGCTTGTATTGATTGTTTAGTTGATTTCGTATTCTGAGTGCAAATCGCATATCGCGTAATATTGAATGAAGCGCTTGCATACAAACACAGCATAGACAGACAGGTGGGCGTACGTACGAATGCAGGCGCACACACACAAACGCACGCACGCATGCACGCATGCACGCACGCACAAACAGACATATGTACGCACGCACGCGCACACACACACAGACACACACTCACGTACGCACGCACCTACAATTAGGATATACAACGACTATACCTCGGAATCAGAAGTAGGCCAAAACTGCAAACTGCTACAATGAAAACAGTGGATTAAAAACCCGGACAAACAAGTGACATCTCATGTTTGTCGTGGCTTATAATCAAATGATTGCGTCAAAAGACGCGCAGTTTGTGACGTATTTCTGATTTACGAATATCTTCTATTGGAAAACGTTGACGCCACCGTACGGTTTAGTTGTATAGCAAGGAACAGGAAACCTACAAGGACCAAGTTCTACATTTCTCAAAGTAATGATAAAACCAGCGGTAAGACAGTCAACATATTTTATTCAGCGATCCTTAGCCGAACATCGCCTGGGTAACCCAGAACTCATTGTGACCGAGGTACGAAATACCCACATTTTGGAGTTATTCTCTTTGGACTGCATTACAATTCAGGAGACAGCTCGACCATGATAATTCAAGGGTGGTGGCAGAATAGCTATTCTGCCACCACCCTTGAACTATCATGGTCGAGCCATATCTTGCTGTGGTGTGTCGCGGTCAGAATGACTTAACACAGCAAATAAACCTTACAGTGCATAGAGAACGTAAACACAGTCCGACTGCAAGATACATAGACACTCATGAGCCCCCGCATCTGCGGGGGCTCATTAGGATCTATGCCTCTTGCTGACACGACTTTGTACCTGGCTGGGATTACTTGACGTGGAATTTAAAATAATATAATATATATATATATATATTATTTTAAATTCCACGTCAAGTAATCCCAGCCAGGTACAAAGGTAAGGCGGGTTATAAATTGTCTATTTTCTCCACAAATATGGGTAGCATATCGCATGCCAACGCACCCGAAGATTATAATGAAGGTTTTCTTTTAGCCCTCGCCATACGCCGCGGGGTAGAAATTTACCGAGTTTGGTTTACATTTACCTGCAACTTCGTCATTTGTACGATTTTACCCCAACTTTATCCAAACCCAGTCAATCAAACTTATATGAATGCCATTTGCCATACAGGTACATACATACCTGCGTACGCGAACATGTTTTGTTTTTAAAAAAAAGAAAGCAAAATAAGAAAAAAGAAAACGAAAAAAAAAAAAAAAAAAATTAACAAAAGTGTAAATTACATTCCATGTCCTAAGTCATGGGTAGAAATTGTACCACACAGTTACGATACTGTGGTGCTATTTTTTACCCACGACGTACAATTAAGGTACGACGTTAATAGTTGCATTAGTACGTCATGGCGTACAAACTACACCACACAATTTACTGCAAAATCCAGACCAAAAAGGTGACCGCCAAGCGTGTTAAAATGCAGATAGGAACCCACCGGACAAAGAAACACGCTTAGAAATGAGTTACAACAAAGTGTATCATATATTTATCAAAATAGACAAAGAAACAAGTATATCGTTCGCTACTTATCTTTTCAGTGGCTATTTAAAGAATGTAAGTAGCAATTGAATTGAAGGATGAAAGATGCTTGCTGGTTTCTTTACATTGGCACTGAGTGGCCATTATCCCCAACGCACTACAACAGGAAATGGATCGACCATGATAATTCAAGGGTAGAGCCAGATTAGCTTGGCGCCTGAAGGCGCCAAGCTAATCTGACACTAACCTTGAATTATCATGTCGATCCATCTCCTACAGCAGGTACATAGTCGTTAGGGGACCCGCCGTGAGATGGCCTTAGTTGCCTGCCCGGAGTTCAACCCAAATAACTAACTCGTTAGGTGACGCCACAAGAACTTAAGAAATGCCGCCGTGGGTTTAACGAAGATTGCAGATGTGTCAGCTGGCCGTGAAAGGGTTAAGAACCGGCCAAAATCAGTACGTGGCTATGTCCTGAAAAGATAAGTAGCGATTGTGTATACTTGTTTGTTCGTCTATTTTGATAAAAAAATAAAAATTCGTGCTGTAACTGTCATTTCTAAACGAGCTTGTTTTTCCGTTTTAGTTCTTCTATGCATAGATTGCGCCACGCCGATTTGTATGGTGGGATTTCTACGCACGACTTATGATAAAGGTAGCAAAACGTGACATACAGCGTTAGCATGGCCTGGCAGTTAACTCATTCAGCCCGACGGCCATATTTCACAAATTTTGGAGGCGTCATCTAATGACTAAGCACCAGTTGCAGGAGATGGATTGACTGACCATGATAATTCAAGGGCAGTGCCAGGTTAGCTTGGCGCCGACAGGCGCCAAGCAAATCTGGCACTGCCCTTGAATTATCATGGTCAATCCATCTCTTGCTGTAGGGCGTCAGGGCTGAATGGGTTAAGAGATTTACGAGAAGGACAAGTTGAACTTGTAGCAGCCGACAGCCTGCCCGTTTCTGGACATTTTGGCAGTCATGCGGTATTCGCCTTTCGGGATTTTTTTCGGGACGTTGAAGCCACCGTCAGTCAGCTTGTACTGGCCCTGCAACAGTCAGGGATGTAACAGACATGATCTGCCCAAGCAACGCAACTACGTGAAATTCAAATAGACGATGTTTGGAAATCAGAAGAATATAGGTCGAAATTGAACGTGTTTCGACGAAAACTGTGGATTAAAAGCCCGGACAAACATGCGATATACAATGAAAATTTGTCTTTTCTCAAAAATGGTGATACTGGCTAATGTCATGTACGGCAGCATTTCTCGCTTCGATTCTGAACAGGTTTCTTTTCCCTGAGAAGTCTGAAATTGCATGATCTGGGGCGGTCCGTGGCGCAGTGGGAAAGGCGCCTACCACCACTGCTAAAGGTGCGAGGTTCTAGTAAGTGTCACCGTTAGTTCGGGCGGACCGTAGGGGGGTCTTTTTTTCGGGTACTCCGGCTTTTCCTCCCCCTCCACTTTGGTTGCGATCACAGGTCACTTTATAAATTTCAAATACAAATAATTCTTCTCACACCAGGGATACCCCCAAGACATCGTCAACACCGCTCGTTCTAAGGCTGAGGCCACAAGCAGAAGTGAAGCTTTGAGGGAGAAAACTCACAGTGCTGCAGAGGACCGGCCGGTCCTGTGTATCACGTATCATCCTCACAACATCCCCATCAAAAACATTCTCCTCAGGAACTTCCACATCATTCAGAATGACACAGTATTGAAAGACATATTTCCTGAGCCTCCGCTGGTCGCTTACAAACGTGACACTAACCTAAGCGATCATCTTGTTCACAGTTCACTTCGCGCATCTAACACCTTACCACCTGGCACACACCCTTGTCAGCAACCACACTGCAAAGCATGTCCGTACATCAACACATCCCCCGTCATCACCGGACCCCTGTCATCTTTTCATGTCCACCGATCATTCACATGCCAGTCATCGGATATTGTCTATGTCATCTCATGTTCTCACTGCCCAAAGATGTTGTATGTG